>JARHVA010000206.1:0-595000 GCA_037957365.1 Torreya grandis | reverse complement strand
TCATATGTTTCAAGGATTATAAGATGCTTTCACTAATTTATTTTTCCTAAAACATGATCTATCATTTTTTTTAAATTATGAAAAAACTCAAATTCATGTGTATCTAGGATTACAATATACTTTGTCTAATTTATTTTTCCTAATATATAAGGCACTTAACCTTTTATTTTGAGATGAGTGATTGCAGGACAAATTCTTCATCCCTCTCCTAAAAAGGGGGGCATATATCATTGAATTTCCAAAAATAAAGACTTCAAAATGGCAAAATCGAAAAGTGAAAAATTACCTACTTTCTTTATCAAGAAGTGGATTGGATTTATAAAGACTCTCAAAGAAATGTTGGTTATGTATCAATAACTATAAAACGTCTTAGTGGTGCATATTTGGTGTAATACCAAGTATATGTATTAATTTATATTCTCTCTTTTAAAATTCAAATATAAAGTTTTAAAAATTTTAAAAATAAAAAAAACATATCATGAGCATTTGACTACTTATAAAATTTGGAATTTTTTCCAACTATCTTAGCTATATGGTGTCGATGAAAGATCAAATTGAGGGTGAATAAAACATAATTCATCCTTCCTTAGTAATTAAAGGCATGTGTTTTAAATTTTACATTTATTATTTGACACACACAAGCATTTGAATAACATACCCTTCAGGGAATCATGTAGACACTTAAATTAAGAATAAGACCCTTAGTCCTATCATCTTATTCCTAAATTACTTATTTTCCAAACTTATACATTTTATCATGTTTATAGTACTACCCTAGCCCCATAATACATCTAAACTTGGTCCATTGAGCCTAAAATCACCTCAACACTTATAAATAAAGGTATTTGTTAATACATTTTGATTATTTCTCATTTACTACCTAGCCTTACCTTGAAAATAGGTTGGAATCATTCTTAAGTCAAACCCATACACTGTATGGGTCTATCTAGGAAAAACTTGGGCACCCCATGGGTTTGTCCATTTATTTGTTGGGTCCATTGGCCCATTTACATGAATTGTGAAACGTTAATCGTGATTTTTAACATTACAATAGGTGGAAAACATTCATATATTATCCTATATCAGCCTACATATACAATCCATAACCAATCCATTTATCATATAAAATAAACATAAGACAAATTTTAATATCAAGAGATAATTCACATATAAGGTCAACCCTAAAGCCACGCATCAGTCAAGTCAAGTTTCATTAAAAATTTTCTACTTATAACATTGTAACTTTATTTTGGTTTTTCAACATTTCCCCTTGCTTAAAAGGAGAGTATTATTTTTCATGTAGTTGCATCATCACTTATAGAGAAGAGAAGGTTCAAAAATACTCAATAATATATTCTATCCACATATTTAAAGAACTATGTGAAGGTATAATTATGTGTGTGCCAGATACATAGTTTTTAAGGCTACATTGGTGATTCTTCAACTCGATATATATATTTTTATTTTAGAGTATCAATATAGGTCAAGGCCATTCTACACATTCTACTTGACATATCTAAAAAGTGAGTGTACAAGTGAAACAAGAAGGAAACAACACATAGGTGAAAGAAAAACTAGACTATGAATCCCTAGAAGGACAAAATTAAACATGGTAAGATAGTCCTAGATATACAAATATTTTACTATAGTATCAACATAGGAATGGGTGTATCACAATGAATGGTTTTATCTTAGAGTATCACATAATTTATATATTTCAAGATTAGGTTAGACATAGTCTACATAATTCATATATATTCTCATATTTCAGGAACAAAAAACATGTGTGATAATTACATACCCCTTATTCATTTACATTTCTTATTTTAATTTCATTTGTGGTATTTTTAGTTGTTTATCATTGTTATATATATATATATATATATATATATATATATATATATATATATATATATATATATATATATATATATATATAATTTATACTTTATACTTTCAGTCATGTATGCTTAAATCTATTTAATTACAACTAGTTTATTACTTATTTTGTATAAAATATAATTATGGTAAATTTATATATATCCATCACAAAATATCAACATGTAATAGATTAGTGATAATATAGTAAAGTAATGTGTCCAATTTAAACCACACAATAAATATCATCATGTAAAATACATGGAAAAAATATAACTCTATGGAGTACGATGTCTGATAGATGGGGGAAATTATATTCCCCTCTCATAGGTGAGAGTATAATTAGGTAGTACATCCTTTTAAAAACATATATAATATAAAAAAATCATAAAATATTCAATATATGTGTATATCCTAGTATAAGGATGAAGTAACATAGGGGGGAACCAAGCATGCCCACTATAAAGGTAATAAGAGATATGGGGAAAATAATGTATCTATGTGAAAACATGTAATATATATAACATAATAAAAATATTAATGGGTAAGTTAATCCTTATGTGAAGATGGAGTGGCATGGAAAAACATGATGTCCAAATGTGGATATAAGTTCAAATATAGAAAAAATATAGCAAATCAACAACGTTTGAAGGAGTATGTAACATAATGGTATATCTCAATATGATAATAGTTTGAAAATCACAAAACACAAGGTGTGAGAAGCTCTATAAGAAGCATCTATCAATGCATACTCAAGGAAATAATACATAGGTATTTAGGTATTGTGCCCCTATAGGAAATGTTTAAATTTAATAAATGTTTAAGTCTTAAATGGGTAATGTGACCTTAGAGGTGTTAAGATATCTCTATAATATGGAAGGTATCTAATAAAAACCACATGCTTAAAACCTAAGTATCATTCCCCCAAGTAAAACATGAATTTTGAAGAGGTAATTGAAATGAAATATGCTCCATTTCAGGGAATGGTGCAATAAAGGTGCCCTACAATATAGGGGGAAATATTAACTAATAAAAATGTAAAAAAATAATTGTAATTGACATCAATATATGTAATAATGATAATAATCGATGCAAAAAATGTTTCAAATGGTCACTAAAATGCTAGAAAAGAAGCAAAAATGTCCAAAAACTATAATAAATGTAAGAAATTCCTTTTGGATGTATTTTAGTGGGTAGAATAGGTTGATTTTGTGAAATGGATCCCACAAAAGGTGCAATATAATAAATATATCAAGTTACTTAGAGTCTATAAATAAGAATAATTTAGAAATTTGAAAATCATTTGTACATTCTAGCTATGAAATTATATCGATTTGGATCTCTAACTATTGTGGTTATGGTGGTTAAGTGAGAAGTTATCCCATGCCAATTAAATTGTGTAAATGACTAGCTTGTTGTTTTATATGTTTTAGAACAGATGCGGACTTTTTGGTCTATTTTGTTTATTTTTAAATTGGTATATAATGAATTTTATACATGTTTGAACCATTCTGAACCGTCACTAAATATTCCATTTGATCAAAAAATCCATTTGATTAATAAATCCATCCTCTTTACCACAAAAAATGATCCTGCTCCTATCAAATCCCATCTTATGTCTATCACATATGACCATATGTATTTTCTAGTGAATATGACCATATATATCAAATACCACTAAAAATCATGATGAACTTAGGAGAAAGGTCATGGAGTTGAGATGTTAGATAGTTGGACATCAAATACCTCCACCAAATACTAGTATATATTTAGAACAAACTATATTTTCTAAGTATGTACGAATATAAGGAAATAAAATGAAAGTAATAGAAAAATAATGTGATATATAGGTGGGGCTAGAGATATATGAGGATTGAGATGGATGTAGTAGGTCTCAATTGATATATCATCAAGATGATAGTGGGCCTTCCTATTTGATAGCCCTTAGACTTAGTGATCAAGATGAGGACAATGATATAGAGTTTTAGGAGAAACATTTGCCCATAAATGAGTGATTTTACTTGTAATTGAAATACCATGTATAATATTGTCATGAAAAACATTTATATTAGCTTGTATATATGATATTTGATATATGCATTTTGTTATGCATGTGATTATGTCTCTTGTGTTTTTATCATTTATGTGTTTTTATTAACATCTTGATTTATGATATTTTAATATGTGTATATATGATGTGTGAATGATACATCATTGAAGTACAACATATATTTTAATTAGAACTAACCAATCATCTCATCACAATCTAACAAATCTAACTAGATGGAATTGTCAAACCAACCATGTGTATATAGTAAGTCATCTTTACAAATAACATTATGCTGACTTAATTGATATATCTCATGAGTGAGTGAATCATGTGGATATAAATTTTACATTAAAGTCGTAGGAACACTTATGATTGAAATCTTAGTAGTTAACTATGTTAAACTTACTTGAGATAATGCATGTATTTATAATTTAACCATACTAATATTTGGACTCTTTATTTTATTTATATTTATGTGGAATAGGAGTATTCAATACTTTATTATTTTCTTTATTTTCATTTGATTTACTTTATTTTTTCACCCATATTTAACTTCTAGATGTAAGTGTACTCTTAGTAGGATTTTTCTTTTCAGAGTTATATTTCTTTAAAATGTAATCAAACCACCGTGGAAATTGAATGAAATAGTCTTGTTAATATTATCCATTTTTTTTAACATTTGTTTTAACCATGATTTTACAAGTATTGCATTGAATTATGTAATAGTAGTCTTCACCCAAAAAAAATGCCTTCACTATCATAGGCCCAAAATAAACTGGTATGATAATATGCCATATTGATTCCTAATAAGTGTTTTGATGTTGTAACTCACTCTCATCAATCCCTAATTCATTATTAAAAATAAATTTTACATGCATTATATCATACCTTATCATTATCATCATCATCATCATCACACACACACACACACACACACACACACACACACACACACACACACACACACACACACACACACACACACAAAAAAAAAAAAAAAAATATATGTTCACCTTATATAAGAGCTTGAATCACCAGTGGTTCCTTTTTAAGTTCATATATGGCAATGTATGACATTTAGGGACTTCTTAAGATACATCAGTCTTCATAGATTATGAAAAAGAATAAGATGAAAAATATAACCATGTGGGAGTGTTTTTATATTTTTCAAATTTAATGACACTGTTATCCACAAGTTGTTCGATATTCTTTTAAAATGCATAATAATTATTATTTTTATACCCATTTATCTGATGATAGTTATAAAATTATCTTGACCCCACTCATATTAAATGATGTGAGTATTGATGATAATTAGAAATAAATTTGAGCAAATTATTATTAACGAGCATCCATAAAATAACATTTGGTTTATCATTAATTTAATGAAATCATATAGGTTGATACACAATTGAAGTGGTAGGAATCATGTGAGTTTCCTCCTTATTAATTGTCTTATATGTAACTTCCTTATTAGGTGTAGAATCATTTTGGAGACTTAAAGTTGTTGAATTTTTTGGAATTGTAAAATAAAAGGCACATGTGCGTGGAAATGCAAGATCATTATCATAATCATAGACATTAAAGCAGAGTCACTCAAAATAAAGATAAATATTATAGAGTGTTTTTTTTTTAAGTGGAGATTAAAAATACTTACTAAAGACGAATTGATTTTCCAAATTAGTTGGTTGATATATTAACAAATATAATATATTTTTTAACCTTCAAATGTAAACATATATAGGTTCATCATGATCTTTTCAATTTTTTTGGATATGTTCCAATGTTAATGTAGGACCTCTACTATTGTTGAGGGAAGCCTCTTTTAGTTTTATAAAAGGAAGAGATAGACCCACTAGTTAGATTATTTAAAAAATATAAGGCATACCCATTTAAAATTATATGAAAGGTTTTTATTAAGACCATCCCATCACATGAATGTTATCCAAGAGAATATACAAAGTGTTTAAGGTGGGTATGAGGGTCTCCATGTACATCAAATAAGAAAAATGTAGGCATAATAAATCCTTATGGATAAGGATGATTAAATATCTTTTGGATTATAAGTTTTTATAATATAATGTTATTATCAAAATTAACAGTATATGTCTTAGAATCAAAAGATAAATCACCAACTCATTTTTAAATTTCATCCATTGTAAAAATATACATTATTAACATACCAATCATCAATATCATCATGTATATAATCATAATAATTCACACAAGCATGATAATCATTCACATCAAAATTATCATTAGTCACATAATCATGATTATTTACACCCACATTTGTCTACTCATTTGTGTAATCATAAGGCAAAGCATTGGTAGAAAACAGAGTCCATAAGAAGAGGCATACTCAGGTTGGAAGAATGTGTATGCATGCAAACATTTATAAACCCTAAAATGGAAAGGAACATAATCACAAGACCTCAACGAAACACATGGGAAAACATATAACCCTAAGGTTTGTAATAAATTGATATAAATAATTAAAACCATAGCATCAAAGTACATCTAAAAGGAGAAATAAAAAAATAGATTTGAATTTCAAACCCAAATGGAATAAATTTTATAACTGTATGAGATTAGGCAACCCTAAGGTAAAAACAAAGGTTTTTTAATGCTCAATTCAATAATTGGGTTCACCAAATATTGTACTTATTTTGTGGTTAACATGATCTATATGAAGTAAAACTATGAATATTCAGATTATATAAAATATGGAAATAATCATACATATATGAATGTAAAAGGGGAGATTGATATTGCATTTAGATAAATAGAAATTGGAAAAACATAATGGAAAAGAGGTACTTAATTTATTATAATATTTTTTCTCACTATATTCATCATTATCTCTAAAAATGCTTTGTGTGTACTTTGTCCCTACTTAAATCATAAAATTATGTCTTGAACCCTATGAAAGCATTGCCAATGAAACTCTAACCCCTATGACAACTGCTATTATACATACCCTATTGATAGTGTCCCTATTGATTGTGTAATTATATGATGCATTTGACCTTTGTGTCTACACTTATGGGTGCCTCCTATATGTGCACTCACTTTTGGTAATTTTCTTCTTCTTTTTACTTTGAAACCCCAATCACACTTTAAACACCAAGATGATAAAAAAAATTGGTTAGTTATTAAGGTTGGATTGACCTCATCGAATTCTCATTGAATCACTGAGTGTTGCCTACATTATAATACTTCAGAGAGGGCTCAAATTACACATAATTCTCATGTTAATGTATATGTTATATGATAAATCATATGATTTCAAGTCTAAATTCAATTTCACCTAGGTTCTCCTTTGGTACAAGCATGCAATTGATTTGTGTAATTAGATTTATTCCCTTATGAAACTCCAAATTTATGCTTAAGTAGGATATCAATCATCTATATGTCTATTTTCTCTATGCATGCCTTGTTTTTCCATAAATTCTTGTTCTTGGAATGTTCTTAGGGAATTTTTATATATAATTTTCTCAATTTTTAATTAGGGAACTATTTTCATGCATAAGATGACCCAAAAAGACCAAAAAATTATAAAATAAACTGACATGAAGGGTGCCAAACTCACAATATACCCATAATTCATGTTAGGAAACTTCTAGAAATATCAGACTGTACTAGTTATAAACACAATTTAGGTTTTATTCTCATTGCCATGAGAATAGATAAATAGAAGAAATGAAAGAGACTGAATTAGGGATCCCTATGATAGACCCAAAAAGCATCAACAAATCTCAAATAGTACACACAATCAAATGAAATATATGTGGGTGTAAGAGCAAGACAAAAATGCCAATAAGTAACCCATTTACAATGAGAATCTATTTATGATATTTGGTATGGGGTACCAGGACTAGGACCAAGTGCATAAGATAAAACTACATGTTAGAGGTAACTCATAGTTATAAAGAGTGAATGCACATAGAAGAATTTAGACAAAACATTCAACATATAATCAAATGGAGTGGAATTCTTATACTTGCATAAATGCAACTTCTATTAAAAGAGAAAAGAGTACAAAGGTGTAAAAAGCTTCAACAAGGTTAGGAGAGTAAGCTCTTATGATTATAAGGGGTAATACTTCATCTAATTTTCTTATACTGAAGAATGCTTACAATTCATCTATGACAAAGTAAATACTTAGAGCATGTTATTTATCATCATGATTGTGTATGTGTTGTCAATGTGTGGCAATAAATCTTTAGGTATTTCCCTTTTTTGGATAGATGCACATGTTAAATATTTATATATACAATACATGATTAGTTACAATTATTTCAATTATAAAGAAGATAGATACAAGTCATTCCATCATCCTTGTTAAGTGATAGTTGAACTTCTGGCTAAGTGGTGATTATCGACCCAACTAGATAACTAACATGTTATAGGATGAGAAGTGTCACTTGGAAATCCACATGGTTGAATCAAGATGCATGTGGATGTGTTGTAATAACACACATGTACATGAATGTAAATGATGATAGGCTTGGCATGAAGGAGTGTGCATAGGACTAAAATCAAACATGATTATATTGAATAAGAGTGCATGCAATCATGAGTGTGGTATACAAGAATATAAGAAAGATGAGTGTGGTGCACAAGACTATGATAAATCATGAGTTTGGTGCATGGGATTTCAAGTAAGTTCCAGTGAGTTACATGGTACTACAAGTAATACTCCAAGTTGAGAGGTGAAAAATATACACATTCATGGCCAGGAGAAGTGTACATGGTGGAGGATCTATACATGGATCATTCACCCTTTCTTAAAGATCAATGGTCTCCATTGTGTCCTTGTGAATATATATAAAATTACACTTGAAGTTGTTGAAAATTGTGTTGTTGTTCATTATAGAAAAGTATGAATCTACTATGGATGCCTATGAATGTCTGTGAATGCCAAAGGATGTGACTAATCCTTGTATTCTTAACATTTAGAAGTGGGAGTGTATGTTATGATTCTACCTTATTGAGATATGTTAAGAATATTTGTATGCAAGAGAAGATTTAATATGAACCATGTCCATGTCAGATGGATGCTGCATACTTAGGATCATAAAAAACTCCTTAATGTTATAGTGGTTCTAAAACCAGTGATCTCTATGTTGTTCAAGTCTAATGTCCAATATCAAATCTATGAGATAAAAGAGTGAATTTGGGAAACTCCATTTGATCTAACTTTGTGAATAATTTTGAAACATATTTTGTGGGTGGAGATGTATTAATTCAATAGAAGTTATCCTGTTGATGGTGTAGAGTTGTAGAGTTCCTGGAACACAATATAAGATGTGTTATGTAGAGATCAGTGTTTGCGCACATGTATAACATGACTAGGCATGTGGGGGACAACTGTACATTAGAGGTAACTCACATTTATAAATATTTGAATGCATATAAAAAAAATTAAATAGAACATTCAACATACATTCAAATGGAGTGAAATTCTTATATTTGCAAAAAAGCAACTTCATTCAATGAGAAAGGAATAGGGAAAGAGTAAAAAGTTGTACAAAGATTCAACAAGGCTAGGAGAGAAGACTCTTGTGATTATAAGGTGTAACACTTCTAATTTTCCTAGACTAAAGAGTGCTTACAATGTGTATGATAGGGTATATACTCAAATCATGTCACCTATCATTGTGATTGTGTATGTGTTGACAATGTGTGGCATCAACTCCTTGGGCCTTCCCCCTTTTATTTTATAATCACATTGACATATTTGTGTTTATTACAAATAAGATAATTACACATTCTTCCATATTATTTATTGAGTGATAGTTAAACTTCCAAGCACGTGGTGGCTATCAACCCAACTAGGTAATTGACATGTTCTGGGCTGAGAAACACCACTTGGAAATCCATACATCATATCAAGCTAACACATGGATGTGTTGGAGTAAGGAAAGTGTATGCATGCAAAAATGATGATAGGATTGGTACAGAGGAATGTGTGCATGACTATGAGAAAACATGATTGTGTTGCATAGGACTACAAGTAAGCATCAGTGTGGTGTGTAGGGATAATCACGAGTGTGATGCATAGGATTATGATTAATCATAAGTGTGGTGCATAGGATTTTGAACAAGAGCAAGTGAGGTGTGCAAGGACTGAGATAAATACTCCAAAATGAGAGGTGCAATGGCATGCACAAGATAAGTGTACATGTCACAAGAGTTACGCATGGATAAATATATATAAATCACATGAAAAAACATTGTATAAATGAAGGCTCAAATCAAATTTGGGTGTCTTCAACAAGAAATCACAATTTTTATCAAACACATTAGAATTTGAGTATAGACTTTAAAAAATTTGAGGATGACCTAGGGCCTAGTATCAATAAAATAGAAGGTAGGGATAGTGGATCTAAGAGCATGTAATGGAATAAATCATAATATAATTAGATGAATTAAAATGTGACACTATGTGAAATAATATCTAACCCTAGGGAAGAAAATTCATTAAACCACTCTAATAAAATTCATATCTCTCATAATATGGAGAAAGATCTAACTGTAGAGAGGTAATGAACATACATGTTCACCAAAATGTAATATAGATAAAAATGTTTTAATCAAATTGCTACACAAATATTCACAAACATTTAAATATGTTTAAATAAATATGGCATAACAAATCAAGCCTAATTCATTTCCCAAATGAGATCAATAAATGAATACTAGGGGATAAAAGAGTATCATAAATATTGAGTTATCTATAAATAGTCATCAGGATTTAACAGTGTAAAACAAAATTGAAACAACAAAACAAAGCCAACCCAAAAAAAATGGCATGAACAAAGAACATCCCTAGAACAATCAAGTTTTATTTTTAGTCACCAAAAATATATCTAATATGGTTTTGGGAAGTGAAGTTAGGTGAAAATATTTTTAATGATTGTGTTCAGAAAATTTAATGCTCCAAAAACCTTACTCAAGTTTTTGAAACTTCACACTGATCATA
Source organism: Torreya grandis (assembly GCA_037957365.1). Taxonomy (NCBI): domain Eukaryota; kingdom Viridiplantae; phylum Streptophyta; class Pinopsida; order Cupressales; family Taxaceae; genus Torreya; species Torreya grandis. The sequence continues at coordinate 584,084 of JARHVA010000206.1, read as the reverse complement.
AGGAAAATTCACTTCTTCAAACATTGATTGAGTAGTTGAATTTATAAATGATAATGAAAAGTTAAGTTTTAGTAGGGTTTCTAAGTGAAATCTACTTACTAGGGCCCATAACAATATACACTATTGAAAAGAACACACTAATGATTAGAATAATTCTTTAGTGAGGAAAACTAGTGTGATGCAACTCGATGCTTCTATGGATGTCATCTATATGTTTTCTTGACTTCATTAGAATTCTTATCAATGTTCAATAGATCATTGTGAAAATAATTGTTATATGCTCTTTTAGATTATCTCTAGATGCTATTAGATGCTCAAATGCACTAAAACTTATATTTATTTTTATACTTCTTGAATTCAAATTAGGACCCTATTGTTGTAATAATTATCATTGATGTCAAAGGAATTGTAATGGATATGAATGAATATGTCAAATGGAATTGTTACTATAAGTGGATAGAAGTGTTGCTATAAGTGAATAGAATTATTGTCGAAAGTGAATGGAAATGTTAATGGAAATGTCAACGATCACATCTCTTGGTGAAGAGGTACCTCTTGGATGGAACACATCCTTTAAAGGCTATATAAGGGAAAGAGATGTGGAAGTATTACAAGCATTCAATTTGATTGAAGATCATATAAGTGTGAGAAAGAATGGAATTGAGAAAATACATTATTTAAGTTTAGGCAAAGAAAAGAAGAGTAGAAAATGAAATAGAATATCTCTTAAGAAAACAAGTGTGAAGGGTAGATTTATTTTAATGAAGAATATCATTTGAGAATTGTGAAAGAGAGGAGAGCAGAAAATATATAATAAAATCAATGAGAGAGGAAGTGTAAGATAAGCAAAGCCATCATTCAATTGAAAAAGTGATCATGATGGTGGAATTGATTTGGCTTAGGGTCAGTGCCTCATAGTCTAGGGGTTGGTGCTCCTGTGGGTTGGTGCTCATGAATTGGTCGGGTTGGTGCTTGGAAAAAGGGATCGGTGTCTCCAGTGGGTGGGTGCTCACAAATTGACCGAGTTGGTGCTTGGTTTGGGGATTGGTGTCTCCAATAGGTTGGTGCCTACAAACATTGTAAAAGAGTTATATATATATATATATATATATATATATATATATATATATAAGCAATATTTTGTCATGGTTTTCTCTCGAAAGGGTTTCCATGTAAATCTTGTGTTCTCTTGTGTTATTAATTGCTAGATCTTGATTATTTATGGTTGTTGTGGTTGATTAAATTTGAAAAGATTAAAAGATTATGTTATATTGATTCACCCCCCCTCTCAATAGAAGCCTATACTTAACAATTGGTATCAGAGCAGTTCTTTCAGAATCAGTCTAACCACTAGAAGGTAGATCCTAGGAACACACATGGCTAGTCATCAAGGTTAGGATGGTTTCTCCACAAAAAAAGCACCATTGTTTGATGGAATGAATTATGATTTTTGGACTATAAGGATGAGAACATATTTTATGGCTCTAGAATTTGATATTTGGTTATTAGTAGCGATGGGGTACATAGCACCAACAAATCAGCCAATGGATTAGGCTAAAAAGAAGGCATGTGAGAATAATGTGAAAGCAATGAATGCCATTTTGTGTGGCTTATTAGAATTGGATTTCCTAAAAGTAATACATTATGTGTCAACAAAAGATATATGATACAAACTTCAGAATATCTATGAAGGTGATGGCAAGGTCAAGAAGGCAAAGCTTCAAACACATAGAAGGCAGTTTGAAAGTCTTAAGATGAAAGATGAAGAAAACATTATAGCCTATCTTCTTTGTGTGGATGAAATAGTCAACACCATCAAAGGGCTAGGTGAGAAAATGGAAGAATTGATGATAGTAAGAAAAGTAATAAGGTCACTTCCTATGAGATATGATGCAAAAGTCTCAGCTATTAAAGAAATGAAAGACTTGGACACATTGAAGATGGATGAATTACATGGAATTCTCATAGCATACGAAATGAGGACGGAAGCAGAAAAGCGAACAAAGCATGAAGCAACTTTCAAAGTATCAAAGAAAGTGAAAAAGGAAAAACATGAATCAAGTTATAGCACCAGTGAAGAGTCGGATAAAGAAGAAGCCCTATTTGTGAGAAATCTCAAAAAGGGATCTAGGAGATATAAAGGTAATTTACCTTTTAACTGTTTCAATTGTGGAAACATATGACACTTTGTTAATAAATGTCCCCATTCAAAAGAAGAGTGTAGTAATGACAAAGAGGAACATGATGAGAAAGAAAGAAAGTATCACAAGAGCAAGAAAAACTACAAATCAGATAAATATGAGAAAAAGAAGAGATCTGATAAAGAAAAGAAAAGCTTTTATTCAAAAAAGGCTAGTAGCTCAAGTGAGGAGATTGAAGAAGGTGTTACAGATAGTGATGGAGGTGAAGTTTTGTTCATGGGTATAGAAGATTAGGATGGTGATGACCAGATAACTAGAGGACAATCTTGGAGTGATTCAGAAGCTAGAGAAGCAGAAGTAGATCTTGAAGTAGAACTCTTAAGTGCCTTGAATGAAAACAAAATGCTCAAGAAAGAGAAATGCAAACAAAAGTGATAAATTCAGAAATACAAAGAAGATGATCAAGATAGAGAAGAAGAGTTATCAAAAAATCAAGAGGAGTCATAAATGGTCATCATGAGTCTAAATGCTCAAGTTGAAGAGGCGAAGAAAATAAAGGAAGTAACAGAAGAGATGTGGGCATCTCATGGGTTCACTTTGTTCTATGCCCTTTGTGTGGGATGTCTTTTCTAGGCTTCAAGGAGACACTTTACAGAAAGAGGAAGCATGGTGGATGCTTGTTGGGTCTTGGCTATGTTGGATGACAAGAAAGTCATGAAGGTGAGTTGATAAATCAGTTTGTATATCAGTTTGAGGTAGCTTGATATGGTGTAGTGTCTTGAGAGCTCTTATGAGCAAGGATTTAGGTAAGTCTAGTTGCTTTGAGCATGTTCTTGATGTTCAGATCAGTATTAGTGGTGAGCTTCATATGAGAAGGTGTATTGATCTTTGAAAGAGGCCTCTTGGGTCCAAGAAATTCAAAGATTGCTACAAAGTTGGCAGCTTTTGCAAGGGTGAAGGTGTATTCAAACAAGGTATGTCAATTTTGTGAGAAGTTGTGCATGTTTTGGTTGCTACCTTTTGGTTTGTGGCTTCAAGTGGTGTGATTAGGAAGATCATGGAGTTAGGGAGAGCTAATTCAAGTCCCTTGAGAAGAATGTGAAGTATAAACTTGTTTCATATGTGGCATGAGTCAAGGAGTAGCTCTGTGAGTAGTTTGTCAGGTCCAAGGATCAAGAAGGCTATATATGGATGAGCTTGTGAGAGTTTGTATAACTCTTTGCCATTGATGTCAAAGGGGGAGAGAGAAAAGATAGGGGGAGCAAAAAAGGAGAACCATAACAAGGGGGAGTTCATATAGTAATTCGTGGGGATTGCCATCAATGACAAAGAGGGAGATTGTTGTAATAATTGTCATTGATGTCAAAGGAATTGTAACGAATATGAACGGAAATGTCAAACAGAAAAATTTTCAGAAGTGAATGGAAGTGTTGCCAGAAGTGAATGGAATTATTGTCGAAAGTGATTGAAAATGTCAACGGTCACATCTCTTAGTGAAGAGGTACCTCTTGGATGGGACACATCTTTTAAATGCTATATAAGGGAAAAGAGATGTGGAAGTCTTACAAGCATTCAATTTGATTGAAGATCATATAAGTGCGAGAAAGAATGGAATTGAGAAAATACATTATTCGAGTTTGAGCGAAGAAGAAGAAAAGAGCAGAAAATGAAATAGAATATCTCTTAAGAAAAGAAGTGTGAATGGTAGATTTATTTTAATGAAGAATATCATTTGAGAATTGTGAAAAAGAGGAGAGCAGAAAGTATATAAGAAAATATGTGAGAGAGGAAGTGTAAGATAAGCAAAGCCATCATTCGATTGAAAAAGCAATCATAGATGGTGGAAGTGTAAGAGTAGCTCAAGTGAGGAGATTGAAGAAGGTGTTATAGATAGTGATGGAGGTGAAGTTTTGTTCATGGGTATAGAAGATTAGGATGGTGATGACCATATAACTAGAGGAACATCTTGGAGTGATTCATAAGCTAGAGAAGCAGAAGTAGATCTTGAAGTAGAACTCTTAAGCGCCTTGAATGAAAACAAAATGCTCAAGAAAGATAATCGAAAATAAAAGCGATAAATTCAGAAATACGAAGAAGATGATCAAGATAGAGAAGAAGAGTTATCAAAAATTCAAGAGGAGTCAGAAATGGTCATCGTGAGTCTAAATGCTCAAGTCGAAGAGGCGAAGAAAATAAAAGAAGTAACAAAGAAGATGTGGGCATCTCCTGGGTTCACTTTGTTCTATGACCCTTTGTGGGGATGTCTTTTCTAGGCTTCAAGGAGACACTTTACAAAAAGAGGAAGCATGGTGGATGCTTGTTGGGTCTTGGCTATGTTGCATGACAAGAAAGTCATGAAGGTGAGTTAATAAATCAGTTTGTATATCAGTTTGAGGTAGCTTGATATGGTGTAGTGTCTTGAGAGCTCTTGTGAGCATGGATTCAAGTAAGTCTAGTTACTTTGAGCATGTTCTTGATGTTCAGATCAGTAGAAGTGGTGAGCTTCATATGAGAAGGTGTATTGATCTTTGAAAGAGGTCTCTTGGGTCCAAGAAGTTCAGAGATTGGTGTGAAGTTGGCATCTTATGCAAGGGTGAAGGTGTATTCAAACAAGGTATGTCAATCTTATGAGAAATTGTGCATGTTTTGGTTGCTACCTTTTGGTTGGTGGCTTCAAGTGGTGTGATTAAGAGGATCATGGAGTTAGGGGGAGCTAACTCAGGTCCCTTGAGAAGAATGTGAAGTATGGACTTGTTTCGTGTGTGAGATGAGTCAAGGAGCAGCTCTGTGAGCAGTTTGTCAGGTCCAAGGATCAAGAAGGCTATATATGGATGAGCTTGTGAGAGTTTGTATAACTCTTTGCCATTGATGTCAAAGGGGGAGAGAAAAAAGATAGGGGGAGCAAAAAAAGAGAACCACAACAAGGGGGAGTTCATATACTAATTCGTGGGGATTGCCATCAATGACAAAGGGGGAGATTGTTGGAATAATTGTCATTGATGTCAAAGGAATTGTAACGAATATGAACGGAAATGTCAAACAGAATAATTTTCAGAAGTGAATGGAAGTGTTGCCAGAAGTGAATGGAATTATTGTCGAAAGTGAATGAAAATGTCAACGGTCACATCTCTTGGTGAAGAGGTACCTCTTGGATGGGACACATCTTTTAAATGCTATATAAGGGAAAAGAGATGTGGAAGTCTTACAAGCATTCAATTTGATTGAAGATCATATAAGTGCAAGAAAGAATGGAATTGAGAAAATACATTATTCGAGTTTGAGCGAAGAAGAAGAAAAGAGCATAAAATGAAATAGAATATCTCTTAAGAAAAGAAGTGTGAATGGTAGATTTATTTTAATGAAGAATATCATTTGAGAATTGTGAAAAAGAGGAGAGCAGAAAGTATATAAGAAAATCAGTGAGAGAGGAAGTGTAAGATAAACAAAGCCATCATTCGATTGAAGAAGCAATCACAGATGGTGGAATTGATTTGGCTTGGGGTTGGTGCCTCATAGTCTAGGGGTTGGTGCTCATGAATTGGCCGGGTTGGTGCTTGGCAAAGGGGATTTGTGTCTCCAATGGGTGGGTGCTCACAAATTGACCGAGTTAGTGCTTGGTTTGGGGATTGGTGTCTCCAGTAGGTTGGTTCCTATAAACATTGTAAAAGAGTTATATATAAAAGCAATATTTTGCCGTGGTTTTCTCTCGAAAGGGTTTCCACGTAAATCTTTTGTTCTCTTGTGTTATTAATTGGTAGATCTTTATTGTTTATGGTTGTTGTGGTTGATTAAATTTGAAAAGATTAAAAGATTATGTTACATTGATTCACCCTCTCGCCCTCGCCCCACTCTACGCCACCCGCTCTCAGTGTAACCTTGTGCTTAACACCCATCATGCATAAACCAACATCGAATGATCAAAAAATGAGCAAGACAATATGACAAACCCTCAAAGAGTCTAACAAACAAAACACCCAAAACCCCAAAAACATACCCACAACCCTGAGTTTTAAAACATTTTAAATCTAATCGCAATAAAAGTTATCAAGATCCACATTACTATTAGATATCATTAAGATAACAACTTATTCATCCATCTGAAATAATCGAATTGAAAGGATAAAAGATATACAAAGTAAATCCACATATATCAGAGAGATACAACCACCATAGTCAATGACCCAGAGACAATTTCCAACTCATACCCTTGAACAAGTATGTACATTTTGGAATGATTATTAACATTCAATTTATTAAAAGGTGTTCACAAAAAGGCTTGGAGGCATCCGTTGAATCTATGGCCGACAAGGCTCGTGTTAGCCCATACCTAACAAAAAACAGGAAAACTCCACCCTTTAAAATAAAGTAAGGGAAAATATTATAGAGGTGAGGCGACACATACCCTTGATTTGATAGCTGTTTAATTGAATAATATTATAGAGTGTCCTCGCCACACATAATAAAGAATAGTGTAATGTGACATTGGAATGTTCGTGAAATAATATGCAAGTCACGTCCACGGGCCAACTTTTAAAATAATTGTAGTGGGCCCTCCAGGGCTTCATGTTGAGGAATGGCACATTAAATAGCCCTAAACAGACGATGATCCACTCTATTAAAAAAATTCTAACATTACTCTTTTTTATATCTATATTTTATTAAAAATTTGTTTAATTTTCGAACAATATTATATCCTTGTTATGTAGCAGTTTGACGAGTTTTTTGGTTTTCAGTAGCGTTATGTTGAGACAAGTCACCATATCATTTAGGAGTAGTGTGTTTGTAAGTTTAATTTTTTAAATTTGAAGATGATGATTGTTTATATTCATCCATCAAGATATAAAACATGAAAATGATCGTGTCCTAAGTGATTTTGATGACGTGGATACCCCTTAGTCATTGTTACTTAACCAAGGAGCTCGCTGATTTAGATGTATGCTTACTCAGTATTGTAATCCGCTTTATGATTACTCCAAAAATATGAATGTAGATGCCAACATTCTATATAAGTCAATGATTCTCTATAATACTCAGGGACTCAATAAATTAAAAAAACTTGAAACTAAGAACATTGAAAACTATTTTGTTTTTAGATGTTCTCTTTATTATAATATAAAAGGGCGGTTCTTTTGTCTCTTTAGAGATTCACTTAGCTTTCTCTAAGTGTTTATGGATTATGGAGACCAAAGATCCCTGATCCTCTTCTATTAAACTTGATGTTCAACCTTCGTTGATGTCTTTTCAAATATATCCTCCAAAAATATGAGCACTAAACAAATTACTTCCTACTTCTAATCATCTCACACCATTCATAAAAAGATACCCTATAATCAACATCAAAATTTATATAATAAACCTACAAAACATCACAAATAATTCATATCACCTTATATTCATCACTCTTCTATACAAAATTAAATATTAAAAATGTTTCGCTGAAACAATAAATTTCATTTCATTGCATGGAACATTCCTCTCTTAAACCTTCTTTACTATTCTCCATTTTATTAATTTAGGTTTTTCACATTACTCTTCTTTTAAATTTACTTTTATGTGTTCTATGGGATATGCATTTGTGTTTCCTCTTTCTTTCTTTCTATTATTTTTTATATTTTTTTATACATATTAAAATAAAATAAATTCCTTTCACTTTTGACATGAACGTTCCTATTTGACAAATTCGTTTAACATTTGTAAACCATCGTCTAAAATGTGTAATTAAATTTTTTTAATGAACCATAAAAAAATTGTGTATCCGTTCCTATCCCCTTTTTATACACATTAAAATTTAAAAAAATCCTTTCCCCTCTGACATGAACGTTCCTATTTGACAAATTCGTTTAACATTTGTAAGCCATCGTCTAAAATGTGTAATTGAATTTTTTAAATGAACCATGAAAAAATTGTGTATCCATTCCTTTCCCCAAAAAATAATAATTGATATAAGGAAAATTTTAAGAAACCTATAGAAAGAAGTTATAAATTAAGTAGTAAATTTTGTTAAAATTGGACTTATTATAGTGATGAATCTCCTAAAACTGATCATTGTATCTATGAAGAAAATAGAAATAACATAATTTTTTGGTAAATGTAAAGATGAATTTTATTTCATTTATAAAAATTAATAAAATATTTTGGTAAATTTTAGATGTCCTCCTTACATCAAATATGAAAGAATTGCATAGAATATAAAAGTATCGTGTAGCATACAAAGGCGTCACATAATATACAAAAGTATTACAAAGAATTAAAAAACATCATATTTACATACAAAAGCATTCCATAAAAATGAATAAATACTTTGCTTACTTAACCAATAAACAAAGCACTACAATGAATATAAATTGCACATGAAAATAAACAAAGCATTGTAATGAATAAAAACTTATAGTAATAAACAAAGCACCATAGTTCTAAACAAGCACCACGAGCTTTAAAAAACATCCCAATGAATAAAAACTTCTCATGGTGTGTGTGTGTGTGCGTGTGTGTGTGTGTGTGTGTACATACTAAGAAAATTGTTTTATTGTTGACAATCACTTATGACTGAGGAAACTTTACATACAAACTTGTTTATCAAAGAGCTCAATAATTTGGTTATCAAGAATTTTTGGAGAATCCACATAAGCAATGATAGGGTCTTTCTCAATAGTTGACCAATGGTTGGGGAGATCCAACGAGGCAAGAGATCTCGATGAACAATGTGAATTACAGTTAGAATTATTTCCAGCCACCACCAAAAAGGTCCTAGAAAGACTCAAAATTACAAAGAATAAGGAGAAGCTATCAGAGATAGAAATTTTTAGTTTTTCCTCTTCCTCTTTGTTGACTAGAAGTGAACCAATGTTTTTAAAATGTTGTGGCATTCCTCCACTAGAGTAGATGAAGAAATTCAAGAAATATTGGCCTTAGCTTTCTGCTAGTGAATTGAGCCACATAGAGTGTTGAATCTTTAAAATAAATGGCAGTGCCCTTTCCAAATTCACTTACTTCTAACTATGATAGTGTAAAAAAGAGAGTAGGCAAACCTTAGGCTGAGCTATGAAATCATGCCAAAATACAATACCACAAAATCTCTATGCTAATTTTCATCTTTGAAAGAGCTCATTACATAATTTCCTTTTCAACATTTAATGAAGTTCATTTCTGAATTCTCGCATGGTAATATAAGAGTTAGATTGTCATTATCTTCCTTGCTTCAATTAGATTTATGGTGGTGGATAGGGTTAAGAATATAGAAGTAGTTCAAATACAAGGGTGATAAACTAATCTATAGCAGTCCAATTAATAGAAAACCCAGATAAATAATATTATGATTTTTTACAATTAAGATTGTTAAAAATAATAAAGTATAAATATTGAAAAGCATTACAATAAATAAGAAACAATGGTACTTAGTTGGTTTACTATGTGTAGGTAGATCTAGAATAGAAACATGTGTAAAGTATGCATGATCAATATTCTAGATCAGTCGATAGATTCTAAAAATTATTCTTCTATAGCCTCAAACACTACTAATAGAGCTAGACACTACCATTGATGTTAGTGTCTAATTATGATGTAGGTGTTCAATATGTAATAATGACTAGATATGGATGAGACCAACTTAATTATTCTACATTTTATGTCAATTTTCTACTGATGTATTTGGATATGAAATATACATTGTTGCTCTTCATTAATTGATAAAACCCTAACTCTTCATCCTTCTTCAGTATTGAAATGATTTTATTGAAAAAGAAGTTAGTGGGTTGATGGTGTCAAGCTGTTCCAAAAACCCCTTTGTCAATAGGCACTGTCTATATAGCCAATATTCCAATGAGGGCCTTAGAATTATGTAGTTATCCCCTATGTGTGGAAGTGTGTGCACAAGGGTACAATATACTATATAAAGATGCATGCGGTGATCTAGCTTGTAATTTGACAAATATTATTCATAAGATACTCTTTGGATGCTTCAAACCTATAATATGATTGCTACTATGCTTGATATAAAAATAAGGAAGAATAGAGTGTTTATGTAGTTGATTAATTTAACATTTTTAGGTGATTGCTTGGTATTTACTAGATGAGGTTTGAGAAGGCTTAGACTTGTATTTATGCCACACCTTTTGAAAATATCTCACGATAAGGTTAGATAAGACAAATAGGCTAACCCCTAGGATTTGAATCATTTAAATTTTGGATGACTTTTGGAAAGTGAATACTAGATACGGATTTGGACACTTTCGTCGGTGGTAGTGTCCCTATGTGACTGATAGTGTTCAAAGGGCTAGAAAATAGGTTTGATATGATAATGAAAGTGAAAGATGTTTTTCAAATTTTAAGCTTTTTTGCAAGGTAAGAGACCTAGGTCATCATAATGATATGGATCAAAATAAGAGATAAGCATTTAAGTACAGTGAGATCGTGAACGTGAGCCTTTCAATAGTAGGGAGGTCTATAACTGAAGGGTAAATCCCTAATCGATATTTTTCAAATGTGCAAGACTAAACTACTATAAATATTTATTTTTAGAATCTACATTCCCCTCCCCTCCTTTAATCTAGTATTGCATAAGGGTGAAATTACTAGGTTTAAGGAAAGAAAGGTGTACTTGGGTTTGTATAACCCACTTTGCATTTTTTGAAGCCCATGCTGAGTGATTTACTAGTGTATGACTTATAACCAAGAACATGTTACAATATAAATAATTGTATATAATCTAAAATTTAAAATAATTAAAATGATTGAAAGGAAAGAGAGCAAGGGAGGAGTACATCTATGTCTTAATGCAATCACATTGCTTCTTGATGCTTTGACTTGGTAAAGATGATTTATTATGAAGCATTGGAGCTTGAAAAGGTTCACACCTGAACCTTATATATTTATAGAGGGAGATTGGAAGGTATTATACACCTAATTTGGTGCAAGGATGAGTTGTAACATGGCCATTGAGATAATATATCTCAATCACATAACTCAAGTGTGAATATAGATAATATGGTGAGGGTGGTTGATTTAATCAACTCATCCTATAAATATAGTGAGATTGGATGATTTAATCACTCCAACCTATAAATATGGTGAGGTTGAATGATTTAATCACTCCAACCTATAAAATTAACCAACTAATGCATCAAAAAAAGATTGATAATAGTACATCCTAGTGTAATTTTTGCATCATGGTACATTTTAAATTTTTTGGTGCAATAGCATGGCATGTGCACCTCTAATATGTCTGAGCTATATATGTCATAAATCTTAAAAATGTTTTCAAATCAATGCAAAATGGATGCAATGTATATCATTTTGACACAAGTGTATATCTAAATCATGGAGATGTATTAGAGATTGTGCAAGTGTGGAGGTCATATATTTATGACATCCCCCCATTAAAATATAGAAATATGAAAATGGGAGGTCATGCTTCTATGACATGCCCCCATTGATATCCGGCCATCTTGAAGTGAGGGAATTATAATATGGAAGGTATCTTACCTCAAAATGATAAGATCGTTGTAAATCTATGTATGAATCATGTAGCATGTAGGGATATCATGTCAAAGTAGATATATCAAATAAACTCAATAGTATGTGATCATATCATCTACTAAGATACACGATATGGATCATGGTAATGTCTAGAGAGTAACAATACAATATCAACAAAAAATTAAGCACACACAGAAGAACACTCAATATAATGCAACAAAATGGTTCAAAGAAACCTCATACAAGAGGCATGTTCAAATATTTCACAATCAAAAGGGATGACATATTTAAATGTCTAAGTAACATACAATGGCATAGGGTCCAACAAGCAAAAAACATATTCAAATGTTCCATAAGCAAGACAATAACAAGCAATGAGATACAATCAAGGAAGTGAAAAATAGATGAAGTATAAATAACCAACATAAACATATTGTATTAGTCCCTGCAGATATGTGTTAGATAAAATTTTATGTAGCATAGCATATCAAGTACAATGTGAAATATATGAGCATGAATATAGATATGTGTAAGTATTAATATATAATCTCAAACATGATACTGTAGAAATGATAATAAAGAATATGTAACCTATATCAATCATGATAAAAAAAAAAGTAGATGCCACCAATGTATTATATGATGTGAGTAGAGGAAATATCTAACACTTAGAAATGCATAGATCATGGGTTTGGGTATGCATGTATCACACTCAAATATGCATGAAACATAGGTGTTTATTGAAAGGAATGATATGATATATACTAACATAAAGAAAATAATATATATGCCAATGAGCTAATGAAACATGAGAATGCTGAATATTTTTGTATTTTTTTTGAATTATATCAATTTTTTTATATTTTATTTTTTGTATTTTTGGAATTTTTTGGAAAGAAAAGGCTAGCCTATGATCCCATCTAAGGGATGATCATAGGTAGATCCAAGCTTGGAATATGGTATATGAAATTTATGGTATTGCCAATGAGCATGCATATGTGTTATATCTAAAACTGTAGAATTTGTGGTACTCTGCATATTTCCCATTGGGCTATGTGGTCATGAAAAGGTAGTAGAATTAGAAATTGTGTCTTGTTATTGTATCAAGGGAATGCAAGTATTAATATACTATGCCTTTTGCTCATTGGTGATGCTAGATTTAACAAAAATATTATTCTAAGATACCCATGATTTCTCTTTTAAAATATGTTCTATGTCCTTCACCTTTACTGATATTCCATTACTTGTATATGTTTATATGGTAGCTGAAGATATATTTCCTTTCTATTGTTTTTGTATCTTGAGATATACTAAAAATAATAAATTGAACAATTTGAAATATCCATACATAACCTTAACAAATGAAAAGAGGTTTATTATTATATCAACACTAATATGAAAAAAATGTCTGAGGAATTTAAAAATTAAGCTACCATGAATTATAAATAAGACAAAAAATGTGGGATGTTTCACAAGCAAAACCCTATAATATTCCCAATAAAGAATCGACAATTTCTATAAATTATTAAAATATTTCAGATATCTGGGAGAGGTTTTTGAATAAAATAATAATTTTGATTGAAACCTATAAATTAATTTAAAAGTAAGTACACCAGTCACCTTGTATGTCTATACTTACTAAAAAAGGTAAGTTACAAAAATAAAAAAAATCATATAGAATTTGAGCGAACAAATAGATGTTTTTGAATATACCAACCTAAGTAGAAGAAAAATTTAAGGAGTTTTAAAATGGATCTATTAAGAATTCAAAATGTGCCACTCAATAAAGAAGAAATTGCTAGTGTATGAACATGAAACCCTAGCAACAAGATGAGGGTAAAATATTAGGGTAAAGATTCATATCTAAAACATCAATCACATCAAACTATAACCATAGGAGGATGAATACCCTAGGGTAAGCTAATATTTTTATAAAGAGACACATAGGTCAAGTTCAACAAATGTTAACCTTAAATTTTATGCAGTGGATAGAGTTAATAATATACATGTAGTTCAAACACAAGGGTGATAACTAATCTATAGTAATCTAATTAATAGAAAAATTAGATAAATAATATTATGAATTTATAAAACTGAGATTGATAAAAATAATAATGTATAACTATTAAAAGGTATTGCAATCAATAAGAAAGAATGACATTTAGCTTGTTTACTATGTGAAAAAAAATTTGGAGTAGAAACAGGTGTAAAGTATGTAGGATCAATATTTTGGATCAGTCATCATATTCTATTTTTTTTACTTTTGTATCCTTGGACACTTCCATTGGATGCGGACACTAACATTGACGCTAATGTCTAATTATGATAAAGGTGTCAAGTATGAAATAATGACTGGATCTGGGTGAGACTAACTTAATTATTCTAGATATTTTGTCACTTTTCTAGCGATGTATTCAGATCTGGGATACAAGATGTCACTCTTCAATAATTGATCAAAACCTATACTTTCACCCTTAGAATGAGTTTTTTTTAAAAATAGGTTAGTGGGCCCACAGTGTCTAATCTTTCCCAAAGACACCTTTATCAATGGGCATTGCCTACATAACAAGTACTCTAAGAAGGGCCTTTGACTTATGTAGTTCTTCTCTATGTGTTGGAAAGTATGTGCACAAGGGTGAAATAAACTATGTGAAGATGCATATGGTGATCTATATTGTAATTTGAAAAAGATCGTTGATAGATTGCTTTTTGAATTCTTTAAACCAGTAATATGATTGTTCCTATGTTTGATATCAAAATCAGGATGAATAGGGTATAGTAGAGTGTTTGTGTAGTTGACTAATTTAAATTTTGTAGGTATTTGATTGGTATTTTATAAATGAGGAATGATAAGGCTTAAAATTGTATTTATACCAAACCTTTTTAAAATATCTCATGATAGGGTTCAATAAGACAAATAGGCCAACCCATAGGTTTCAGAGCATATACAATTTGGATGGCTTTTGGCAACTAGACACTACTATCGACATTAATGTCCTTCTATGGTCGGTAGTGTCTATAGGGCTAAAAAATAAGTAATGATTTGAAACTAATATCAAAGGATGTTTATCAAATTTTATGTTTTATGTGTAATACATGAGACCTAAGTCATAATAACAATATGGATCAAACTAAGAGATAAGCATTTAGATATAATGGGATGTCAAATGCAAGCCTTTCATCAACAGGAAGGTATAAAACTGAATGGTAGAGCCCTGATTGATATTTGTCAAATGTGCAAGACAAAGATGCTATAAATATTCAATTTTAGTATTTAAAGTATGTATGTATGTAATACATTTAGGTTAGGTAGTACTATAAAATTTAATTGTATTTCAAAATTTCTCTCTAAAATTTTAATGAGTGTGATCCAAAGGCCCATAGAATGTGTGGCAATCTAAACATGTTTCAAAATCCTGAACCACCAATTTTTTTGGAGATAAAAAAACTCAATTGGAATGAAAAATTACTTAATTCAAGTGAAAAATAGTAACGTGTATGTGTTTTATGGTAAATTGTTGTGTGGCCTACTCACATATCCAATCTTGAGACTAGAGAAGTCCCCAACATTACCTCACTATGAATATTTGATACTAATTTTTTTCTTAAACACGATAAATGTAATGGTCTTGATATAGTGCCTTTTCCCCTACTATGTAAATATGGGTGGACCTAAGTTCAATCAAAGAAGGCTGTTAGATTTGAATTTTATGACCATTTGATAGTTGTTTTTAATCACATAGCCACTTTGTGTTTTTTTTTTATAAACATGCTTTAATTTCTTTTATAGATTAAATGAGGGAAAAATCTCCCTCACCCTATAGAACATATTAGTTGATAAATTACAAAAATATATATATAGAAAGAGAGCTAAAAATAAATAAAATTTTGTTACTATAAAATTACAATGTTTAGTTTAATACCAACAATAATATAAAATATATCCAAAAATTTAAACATATTTTATCATTTTCAAGGCTAATTAACTATAAAAGTAGCAAAAGTTTCAATTAAAAAAAACTAATTATTAAAAAATAGTAGATAAAAAAAAAGTGATAGTTAAATATTAAAAAACAAGATCTCCCAGCCTAGTGACAACTTCATTACAAAATTCCATGGGTAAAAATATTGTGTGAATGATATTAGCAAACCAAAAAAAATTAGAATGTAAACAATGTTGTATTAAATACATTACTTCAAGAACAATTATTTAATACCGTCCATTTTATAAAACAATCTTATGAATTGAAAAATTAGTTGTGTATAAGTGTAATGGCATCAATGCAGATTTTTGGGGTCTTTCTTTTACATACTAGTCAAAATTATTTCATGTAGTGGAAAAATACTTTTTTAAAGAGTTTTTAGCTTCATGATTAGTCAAACAAGTACAAGCTCAATATTAGGGTGAGAACATTCAAAATGAGAAAACAAATGATTTTTAAGATTCACCAACTTAAGCTCAGAGTCTTCCCCCATAAGCTTTTAAATTATATTATGTAGTAACCTTAAAAATATATAAAGTGACAATATCTCTTCTTTTGAGATGACAATATATTATAATAAGACCCATGAAAATGATAGTCCTTACTAAGAGATTGGAATATGTTAGTCTTGTGTTATTAGTTTTTTTTTACACGATTAATTAAAAGTATTATGTTTATTTTTATTTCATTTAATTGTAATTCATTTATTTGGATTATAGAGATATTTAATAATAACGATGTTAAGTTTTTATAATATTTAGTTTATAGTAATGTTTTAATATAAATTTTGAATAAAATTAACAAAATAATTAATCATCTTATATAATATCTCAT
Organism: Torreya grandis; assembly: GCA_037957365.1. NCBI lineage: Eukaryota > Viridiplantae > Streptophyta > Pinopsida > Cupressales > Taxaceae > Torreya > Torreya grandis. Next base: position 567,652 of record JARHVA010000206.1, on the reverse strand, counting down.
AAAGTAATGAATAGAATCAAATCAATATGAAAAAATGAATTTTGAAAATAAAATTTAGAAAAATACTTTGAATGATATAAAAGAAGATGAAAAAATTTATTTAAAAATATAAATAAAATAAATATTTAAAAATCTAAATCAAATAATCAAAGATAAACTATTTTAAATCCAATAAAAGATAAAATTAAAGAATGAACATATAACATATATTTGATAACAAATGAAATAGTTAAAACAAATACATCTTTGCATAATGTACAAGAATATACATGTAGCCACAAAATTATTGATAATCAAAGAAAAAAATCGAAACATCATTTTATACTTAAAAAAATAAAATTTCATGCCATCCTTAAGAAATTCAATTGCCATTAAGTTAAAAAAATATATGATGGGATTAGAATTATAACCATTATTTTATACCCAAACCATGTGATAGGTTTGAAATTCAAAGCACTAAACTAGATGAACATTCTAACATATTTGAATCATGTTTTGTACCCAAAATCACATCTAAACTTATTTTTATATCTTATTCTTCATCATCACTATGCGTGGACGATAAAAATGTTGTAGTGGTTCTCTTCTAGAGATCATTAGGTGATTCATAGGGTCCTCTTGATGTCTTCATGCAAAAACAAAATGTGAATATAAATATTAGTGACAATTAATTTAAGGTAATTATATTATTATCACATTAAATATTTTGTATTTAAAAAAAATATTTCAATTTTATTATATTTATGTAAAAGCATCCCTAGCATAAGATTATTTTATATCATTAAAAATATATAAGTCTATATTTTCAATAAATTTATAACATGGTGAGTGTAGTGCATGGATCATGCAATATGTTTAGTTGGAGGATTACATAGGATGTGGATGTTACCATGGTAGTTTAGTGATATTTTGAAGTTAAGATAAGTTTTACACAAAGGATTTACTTAAATAAAAGGTGCAGGAACATCATCATCTGAAGGATGCATAGAGTGGAAATTTTTCAATGTGCACAAGGTTAATTGCACTAGAATAATGGTGAATGAAACATGCATAAGGAAGAAATGAAGTCAAATGAAAGAGCAAGGGAAGACTCAAATGCTCATATGGAATACTTGATACATAGAGGATAAAATAAAATTGATGAGCAAGTGGAGATATTAGAGTATAAATTTAGAATTAAACCATTGAGTTGTCCAATATATTTAGAGATGGAAAATAGAAATAAACATGTATTACATCCTATTTGGGCATGCAACATCTTTAGGAACATGTGGTGACTTGAAAGGTTTTTCATGAATCTAAAGTGACACATATCACTTTGGAAAATATATAAAGAGATGTGTGAGGAAAGATATAAGCATGGGTGAGTTGTTGGAAGAGTGATATGAATAACTAGATAATTAAGGTATCTTCTTCATCCAACTGTCTAGAAAAGATTAGAGGAAGAGTGAGTAAAGGAGGTCTAACTAGACTACATTATATTGAGTAAAATATTGCATTCACAACTAGTATCCAAATGTGACCCATATCTCATGTAATATAAACTATTGTGCTTTAATTAATATGTGAAGTGGCCTGTGCTTAGACCTATTTGTTCATGTGCAACTATTTATCTATAGATTTAGATGTTCTTATAATTGGAAACCCCATCTCATAATGACTACATCAATTGGTAGTAGAGCAATTTTAGTCTTCATACAAAGAGTGTGGAGAGGCTACCTATGTAGGATTAAAATTTATGATATTGTAGTAATAGGGTTTGGGTGTCTAGAGGATTAATATGCCTTCAAGAAGAGTGGTTGGTAGAGGTGGATTCAATGTAGAAAATATCATTAGAAGACTAGATGAAGTATTAGATGTATTGAAGGTTCATGCAACTCTTTGGTGGAAGGAAGTTTAGATGAAAAGAAGGAGAAGAGGAAAGGACAATACCCAAATGGGATAGAATATTTTCCAAGATGAAAGGTAAATTCCTATTTAGAGATTACCATATGGAGTCATTAAATAAGTTGAAAATTTTGAGGCAGAGATATTTTATGATCAAGGATAATACCAAGGAGTTTTATAAAATCACCATCAAATTTGGCCATGGTGAAATGGATGAGGTTTTAGTGGAAAGATATCTAAATGGATTGAGGTTCAATATTCAAGAAGAGATTAGCATGGTGAGGCTTCAAACTATGGAAGAAGCTTTAAAAAATACATTGAATGCATAGGAAAAGTTTTCCCATAAAAAACATAGTGTCATGTGAGGTAGAGGGAGATTTGTGTGTGAAGGAGGACAGTGTGGTGATGGAGTAAATTAAAAAATCAATGGAAAAAATAGAGATGTGAACAACCAAACACACACATAGGAGAACAAACATGCACATTAAGGTGAACAAGGCAATGTGTATGGAAATATTTGTTATCCATCTAAAGGGTGTGGAAGGTTTGGTTGAGGAAGGGGAAGAGGATTCCCTGACATAAGTTTCAGATGTGGATATCTTAGGTATAGAGCATATGAGTATCCTTAGGCAAAAATGAAAAGTAGTAGAATAATTTATTTTGATGCAAATGTCACACATAGAGATGAGCAGTCAAATAAAAAATCTTAATAATTATAAGGATTTAGATCACATAGAAACTCTCATGATGAAGAGGGGGTTACTAAATCCAACAAAGAAGGATATTGAACTAGCATAAAGGAAGAACTTATTTTAGATAAATGTTAAGTCAATGGGAAAGCATTGTAAGATTACTATAAATATTGGTAGCACTAGTAATATCATTTCATGTGACATGGTCGATAAATTTAAGATGAATAAGGTAGTTCACCTTAACCCATAAAAAGTTTCATGGCTATAAAAGGGCCTTCAAATCTTGGCTAATGAGAAATGCCTAGTAAACTTCTAGATCAACACATACAAAGATGAGTTCCGGTGTGAAATTGTGCCAATGGATGTGTGTCATGTACTTTTAGTAAGGCCTTGGATTTTTTTAGAAATATTTTAAGATTGTAGAATAAATACCTATTACCTAGAGAAGGATGGTGATAAGTTTATGTTGAAGCCCTTAAAAGAGAAGGGAGAAGGAGTGTACAACAATATTTTCTCACATTTATTGTTGGTCTCAAGAAAGGATTTCCTAAAGGAATTATAGGATGAAAATGTTATGATATTGTATAAAATATTGTGAAAAATATATGCATATAAGGAAATAAAGAATCACTTTTATAATAAGTGGTGGATTTACTGAATGAGTTTCTGGAGATCATCTTGAGTGATATACCCAATAGGTTGTTACCCATGCATAGTATCAATCATCACATAGATATGATACATGGATTGAGTTTAAAAACTAAGGTAGCATATATATTAACACCTAAGGAGAATGAAAAGGTGCAAAGGCATTTATAGGAGTTTTTAGATAAAGGGTTGATCAGAGAAAGCTTAAGCCTATATGCAATACCAATAGTATTAGCACCAAATAAGGAATATGAATAATGAATGTGAATATAATAAATATCCATAAAAAATATCATTGAGGTAAAAGTTTCCATATTTTTTTGCATCATTGAAATGATGTATTTTCTTAAGTGGAGTGCAATACTTTACCAAGATTGATTTGAAGAGTGGATATCACCAAATCTACATTAGGGAAGGTGATGAATTGAAGATTGCATTCAATACACAAGGAGGATTTTTGAATGGTTGGTCATGCAATTTGGGATGAAAAATTTATCAATTACATTCAAGAGAATCATGAATTAAGTCCTCAATCCTTTTCTTGGTAAGTTTTTCATAATTTACCTAGATGACATTTTGAATTGTAGCAAGACAAGGGGAGAGCACGTGATGAATCTAAAGAGAGTATTATAGTGGTTATCATAGGAAATTTCTTTGATGAACGTGAATAAGTGAAAATTTATGAAGGGAAAATAAATATACTTGGAATTTTTTGATTTCTCAATAAGGTTTTAATATGAATATATAAGAGGTGTGCATCATCTTGGAGTGGCTGACACCTAGAAGCATATTTAAGGCACAAATATTTCATAGCTTAGCAAGTTTATATAGGAATTGAATCATAAAATTTAGAGGGAAGTGCACATCAATCACTGATGTAATTAATGGTGATATAAGATAGTTTTTCTAGACTGTTGAAGTGGAACAAAGTTTCTAAGCTTTGAAGCAGAAAGTGACTAAGTATCTAGTATTGGCATTACCTAATTTCATTAAGGCATTTAGGGTTGATTATGATGATATTAGAATAAATATATGGGTAATTTTAACCTATAGAAGTATGCCTATAACACACTTTAGTGAAAACTTAAATGGTGTGACAAGGAAGTAATAACTTTATGACTAGGAGTTTTATGCCATAGTGCAAGTGCCTAAGAAGTGAAGACTTAGCTATTACCAAATAATTTTATGTTGTAATAAAAACATTAGGTATTGAAATTCTTAAAGATTCAATAGAATTTGAATCAAATTCATATGTAGTTGGTTGAGTTTTTGAAAATTCAATCATTTGTGTTGAAACATAGAAGTGGAAGATCAAACAAGGTAGTTAATGCACTAAGTCAAAGGTATATCTTAGTGAATGAGATGTGAGTGGTCATAATATTTTATTCTATGAAGGGTTTGTACATAGAAAATGAAATTTTAAAAAATACTTGGAGAACATGCATATAACAATTGAGTGTAGACAAGCCATCGTGGTTATATTACTTCATATAAGAGGGGTTGTTTTTTAAAGGAATGCAATTATGCATACCTAGAGGATTGACGTGCTAGAATTTAATCAAGATAAATCATAGTGGGGGATTGGTAGGTCATTTTGGAAATGAAAATACATATGTGCATGTGGATGAAAGTTAATTTTGTCCTAAGATAAGTGTGGATGCACACATATTTGTGTAAACATTGAGAGTTTTCTAGTTTGAAAAATGAAAGAATTATAATGTATGGTTGAATCAATCATTTCATATTCTAGAGAGACCATGAGAAGTTATCAACATGGATTTTTAACTTGGATTACTAAAGACATGTAATGGGAGTAACTCTATTTTTTGATTGTGGATATATATAAAAAAATGCAACATTTTATTGCATGCAAGAAGATGAGTGATGCCACAAATATTGATAACTTGTTATTCATATAGTTGGTAAGGTTTCATGGGTTATTACACAACATCATTTATGACAGGTAAAAAACATTTAGGTCATTTTTATAAGACATTATGGAAGAAGTTGGGTACAATATTGAGTTTTATTTCAACATACCATCCACATACCAAGGTTATGAATAGAAGCCATGGAATTTCACTGATATGCTTGGTTGGAGATAAATCAAATCAATGGGATTTGGTGTTAGAAAAATTATATTTTTCATACAAAAATTATATGATTAGGAGTGCTAGGAAAATTATTTTCCAGATTGTGTATGTAATTAGGCCAAGATGAGTCACAAAGTTACAAGAAATCAAAGAACCATATGGAATAAGCACAAAAGTAGAAGAATGTGCTTAATATATACATGAAAAACACCAAGAGATGAAGGATATGTTGGAAAAAATTGGTCAAAAGTATAAGTAATGAGCAGATGAAAAGTGTATAAATAAGTCATTTGAAATTGTGGAGTTAGTTATATTGCACTTGTGTAAGGATATGTTCCCACATAAAACACATATTAAGCTGAAAGTCAAAAAATATTGGACTATGCAAGAAATTGAGAATGTTTTTTAAAAACACATATGAGAATGATCTACTTGAAGATGTGTGTGTGTGTGTGTGTGTGTGTGTGTGTGTGTGTGTGTGTGTGTGTGTGTGTGTGTGTGTGTGTGTGTGTGTGTGTGTGTGTGTGCGTGTGTGTGTGTGATGTTACATATTTGAATGAGTTCCATGAAGGGAAAATCATGGAATAAAAATAATCAGGACCTCAAAAATATAATTGGAGGAAAAAACATACCTAAGAAGGAGAAGGAATAAATAAAATCCATTTTTTTCCGAAGGTTGTCAAGGAAATGCACAAAAAATATTTCAAACACTACATGGTCAAATGGAATAATAATGCAACATAAAAATATAATTGGTTAGATATTTAAGAGATTTGTCATTATGATCACACTCTTAAATATTTAAACAAGATGTGAGTAGGACCGACATTATTTTAATTACTCAGGGTGTTTAATGTAGGATCATCCATGGCATAAGACAACATTTCATTAGAAAAAATATCTAAGTATGTGTTTTCAATAAATTTCCAACGTGATATGCAAGGCACATGGATCACACATAATGTCTAGTTGGAGGAATGCATAGGAGGTTGAAGTTTACCAAGGTAATTCTAAGATATTTTGAAGCTAAGGCAAGTTCTATGTAAAAGGATTTATACAGCTAAAATAGTATGCATGAATCATCATCTGAGGGGTGTACAGAGCATGATTTTGGAAAGCATGTAGGGTGAATTACATAGGAATAATTACGAATGACACACACATAAGGCATAAATAAAGTCAAAGGTAAGAGAAATAAATGGAAGATCAAATGGTTTCTCATAAGAATTAATGTGCAAAGACTTAGATAATGATGATGCATGGGTGGATATATTTTCATATAAATTTAGATTTTGATCATGGAGTTGACCATTGAATCTATATATTTGAAAATGGAGAATAAAAGAGCACATGACTTACATCCTAGCTAGGCACATAACTTGCTCAAGAACATGTGGTGATTTGAAATAATTTCCATGAGTCTAAAGTGACACAAATCACTTTGTAAAATATATAAAGAGATGTGTTGGGTAAGACATAATCATGTGTGAATTTTTGAAATATTATTATGAATACCTAGAACATTAAGGTCATCTTATTCATCTATTAGTCTAATAGAGTGTATAAGAAGATGAGGCAAGGAGGTCTGAGTAGAATCCATTGTAGTAGCTATGAAGAATTTTCATTTTCAACTTGTATCTAAGTGTAGCTTATAGCTTGTGTAATATAGGCTATTTTAATTCATGTTTTTTTAATTAGGATTCACTAAACTACATAGAATGTTGGTATGTCTACCCATGTTTCAAATTAAATATGCAATGGATTATAATATTAAATAAGCATACATCTAAATCAATGAGCTCCTTAGATAAGTATCCACAACTAAGGGGCATCCAAACTGTCAAAATCACCTAGGACATGATCTTGGTTCTATCTATTCGAACTCTATATTAGGTATTTAGATGGATTTTTAACTTGGTGGATGGATATCAACAACCATCATCCTCACTAGTAGATGTGTGTGTGTGTGTGTGTGTGTGTGTGTGTGTGTGATGTTACATATTTGAATGAGTTCCATGAAGGGAAAATCATGGAAGAAAAGTAACCAGGACCTCAAAAATTTGATTGGAGGAAAAAACATACCTAAGAAGGAGAAGGAATAAATAAAATCCATTTTTTTCCGAAGGTTGTCAAGGAAATGCACAAAAAATATTTCAAACACTACATGGTCAAATGGAATAATAATGCAACATAAAAATCTAATTGGTTAGATATTTAAGAGATTTGTCATTATGATCACACTCTTAAATATTTAAATAAGATGTGAGTAGGGCCGACATTATTTTAATTACTCAGGGTGTTTAATGTACGATCATCCATGGCATAATACAACATTTCATTAGAAAAAATATCTAAGTATGTGTTTTCAATAAATAACATGATGTGCATGGCACATGGATCACACATAATGTCTAGTTGGAGGAATGCATAGGAGGTTGAAGTTTACCAAGGTAATTCTGAGATATTTTGAAGCTAAGGCAAGTTCTATGTAAAAGGATTTATACAACTAAAATAGTATGCATGAATCATCATCTGAGGTGTGTACAGAGCATGACTTTGGAAAGCATGTAGGGTGAATTACATAGGAATAATTACGAATAGCACACATATAAGGCATAAATAAAGTCAAAGGTAAGAGAAAGAAATGGAAGATCAAATGGTTTCTCATAAGAATTAATGTACAAAGACTTAGATAAGGATGATGCATGGGTGGATATATTTTCATATAAATTTAGATTTTAACCATTGAGTTGACCATTTATTCTATATATTTGAATATGGAGAATAAAAGAGCACATGACTCACATCTTAGCTAGGCACATAATCTACTCAGGAACATGTGGTGACTTGAAATAATTTCCATGAGTCTGAAGTGACACATATCACTTTGTAAAATATATAAAGAGATGTGTTGGGCAAGACATAAGCATGTGTGAGTTTTTGAAATATTATTATGAATACCTAGAACATTAAGGTCATCTTATTCATCTATTAGTCTAATAGAGTGTATAAGAAGATGAGGCAAGGAGGTCTGAGTAGAATCCATTGTAGTAGCTATGAAGAATTTTCATTTTCAACTTGTATCTAAGTGTAGCTTATAGCTTGTGTAATATAAGCTATTGTAATTCATGTTTTTTAAATTAGAATTCACTAAACTATATAGAATGTTGGTATGTCTACCCATGTTTCAAATTAAATATGCAATGGATTATAATATTAAATACGCATACATCTAAATCAATGAGCTCCTTAGATAAGTATCCAGAACTAAGGGGCATCCACACTATCAAAATCACCTAGGACATGATCTTGGTTCTATCTGTTCGAACTCTATATCAGGTAGTTAGATGGATTTTTACCTTGGTGGATGGATATCAACAACCATCATCCTCACTAGTTGGGTTACAACCCTATCAATGCAATTTATGTTTTTTAAAATCAATATATTAATCCATTTATGCCTCAAATTTGTGTTAATGTGTAACCCTCATTAGAAACATCATGCCATAGTAACTGCATTGGGTATTTAGAAAAATAAAACCCAAATAAGGAGCCCTTGTAAGAAGATGTATATTCTAAAAGAGGGACAATGAATGTTGAGGTATAATTGTGTGTTCACATTATTAATTAGAAAAAATGTAATTATTAATATTACATTATTATAGTATTGTTATACATAACAATAATATATAAGTTGTTAGTATTAGTGTGTTTACAAAATATTCGGGTGAGAATTTGTACGAATATATCATCCCGAATATAGGAATACCATTTCCTATATATTTGTACTTCGTATGATTTGTATAATCACAACAGAAAAAATACAGTAAGCAATATATTATTATTGTGTTTAATTATTTTCATCGTGTTCAACGCTTTTTCTATGCAGACTTGAACCAGAATCAACAATGAATTACTTAAACACTCAATGAATATGTGTTTTGAGCATCTGTATCGATTACATTTCCAATTTTCTTCACCAAAAACTTGGTAAAGTTCCAATCTACTCCATCTCCCAAAAGTATACCTTTACTTGATTTCAAGAGCTTATAGATATAAATTACATCATCAACATCGACCACAACCTAAATTGTAGAACTAAAAATATATAAAAATTGAAAATCTAAAAAATGTGCTAGATGGTCTAGTTGATTATAATATTATTCCTCTTATGCCAAACGATTTTTCATTAATAACAAGAAAATAAAATGAATAAAGTAAGACAATAAAAGTAACATGTTTTAAAGAAAATAAAATGAATAAGGTAACACAAGATTACCAATTCATTAAATGAATCGCAATCCATTCCTTATCAAACCAGTTATGAAAAAAAATCCAAAAACAAAATTTTCGTAAGAATAAAATCACATCAGTGAGGAATAAGACATTTTATATCTATATGAAACACTTTTCACTAGTAATTATATTCAATATTTTGATAAGGGACAACTCCAACTACCTTCGAAATAAACAAATATCCCTGAATTGAGGCCAAATATAAAAATACATAAAAATCCAAGGGAATATAAAATGTTCATCAAATAAAATACTTTTATTTTTATTTTAATAAAAAGAATATGTTGACTGGGTAAAATCTAGATAATAAAAAAAGGTATGCAATAAAATTTTATTTCTTAAAATTTTCAAGTAACAACTTTGATAACTTTGTATTTAAATATATAAATGAAAAATATTTACATAAGTCAAAGAAAACTAAATAATCAATAAAGAAATACTAACTCATTTTCATAAAAAAGGGTCATTGAAAATGTTGGATTCTAAAAAAGAATTAAAATTGGTTAAGAAAAGAGTATGCATACATTACCTTTTTTTTTCATTTTTTTTTTCTATTTTTTTGGAAACATACAGTTAAAAAACAATCATAAAAAGTAATTATTGTAAATTATTTATATAATAATCACATGCATTTTATTTAAAAATATTAAATCTTTTTTTATTCAAATTTATTCAAATTTCTTTCTATTTATATATATGTTTGTTCAAAAAATAGTGGAGTTGTTAAAGTTAGTAGAGAAAATTAACCTTCTCTTAATAGCACCATGGCCAGTTGTTTTGGGCTAACACATGTAGGATTGGAGATCTGAGTAGGTTATCTTTCCAACCAACTTAGCATCTTTAGATTTGGTAGAGAGGGTGACATTAGCAATGGAACCTTTTCCTTTGACCTTCTTCTTTTTAGATGAGAAAGTTGCGAGTTCGATCCCTAATAAAGAGGGTAGGTTTTTATTAGTAGGTGACATTATCGAGCACTAAAGATAATCCATAAAAATGAAAAAAAAATGAATGTAATTACTAAGCTCAACTCAAACCCCCTCCCTATAATGAATGGTTGAAGAAAAGGTTTAGGGAAGTGAGTATATATCGAGAAGAAAAAATATCATAGTTTATAATGGGTTGAAAAATATGTTATGATAGATCAAAGTAGTTGAGAAAACACAAACATTTTTGGTACTTCTCTACATTCAAATAGATATAACCTATCCCAATTTTATTCAATAGAGCTTAAGTATAAATATATTTTAATATGTAAAAATAAATATAGTTAGACCAAGACAAAGTAAACCTTATAAATATTTGAAACTTTGGTGAAAGTTTACTCAATTTAGATTGATCGTATTTTGAAAAAAAAAAAGATTAATTATCATAAGTCAAAAAATTCAAATAATATGTTAATAGGAACCCACAAAGACCTTTATTTACATGCTTCTTTACACCATCACTAAATGCAAAAAGAAAGCATATTGAGAATACTATTTACTAGAGCATTTATAATTTGTGATGAAAAAAATGGAATAATAAATTAACAATTTAAAATGGGTCTTTAAGAGGAATGGATATAGGGGAAAACATATTTCTAGAGCTATAAAATAGGCAAGAGATATTCATAATAAGCAATAAATTGTGGAATCCTAAACTATGAGACTAGAGGCTTTCTTACTTTATATCAAATGAGTATTTGATATAATTAAAAAAATATTAAGGTGCCAAAACACTAAGACTACTTTCTTAAAACTAAATCAAGAAATATTTAAAGTCAGCTAAGGATTATTTAGAATCAAGTTTAAAAACATTTTTTATAAAATTGAGTGCTATATGGTGTCCCTTACATCATGAAAACATGGAGGTCCATCTGAATGAAGATTAAAGAACATGTTACAGATAAGAAAGATTATAGAAGAAAGAAGAGTCAACTTTAGCTTATCACTTTTACATAACCAATCATTTAATTCATTTTAATATAGTAAGGTGCTTGCCATAGAAAATCATTATTAAAAGCATAAATTAATATAAGTCATTGAGATACTTTTAATTTGAATAAGGATGAGGGTTTAGGGTTGGGTCATGCATGGAAACTCATCATTAATAAATTAAAAAAAACCCATTATATTAAGGGTCAAGATTTCATTAAAGGTAGGTGGGTATAATATATAATAAAATATTATAAATAGATTATTTTATATTAATTTAAGATAGTTGGTTACAATAATTATAAATAACTATTTTTATATTAATTTATTTATATAAATAAGTTTGGATTTATTGTTCTAACATATATTTTATTCTTAATAATAAATTATGAGATGTGATTTGAAATGTTAATCAAAAATATATCGCGTATTTTTTTTCAAAAAACCTATTACATAAAATACAATATTTTCTACTACCCAAAACTACCAAATAAATGAAAATCTAAAAAACTTAACAATTTCATACAACACTAAATTAGGACAAATTAAGACAATACACTTAAATCTATAATAAAAAAGTAAATCATATGAAATACATCACCATTAATAAATAAAACCACAATGAAACCAAAACCTAAGCCAACTAAACATAAGTCTATACGCTTGAAATAATAGAATAGAAAAACTATAAAAAAGAAGTTATAGCTAGGTCATTGATTCCATAGAAAAAATGAAGAATGCTAGACTAAATTTCATTCATATAACATAGATAATTAAACACTATAAATTTTAAGAATTTAAAATATACCCATTTCAAATAGCTAAATTCATAAAAAGCCCAAAATTCTATTCATCATTTAATAGAAAACCAATAATAATAAAAGAACCTAAAAAAAAACCTTGTTGTTATACAATTCATTAAATATAAAACATAAATCCATTTGTGATAAAATTGTGAAAGACCCACTTATAATATCTTTCAAAAGGGACAATCTAAGAAGGAAGACCTTGAACCATGCACAAGCAAGGAATATATTAAGAAACCCACAAAATAAAATAAAATAGAATGGACGATGAATCTTGGGGGAATAAGATTGGCCTTCATGACTATTGGACTCAAGTGTTTGATCGAAAATATATTATAATTTAGTCAAGTATGAATCACTTTTTTTTTAGGCATCAATATTGTGAGATGTTATTTAAATGTGAAACTTCACTCTTTGAAGAAGATTTGAAATCTTTCTTTTTTCGTAGATAAGTAACACACATAGTTCAAATTAGTAAAAAATAAAGAAGAATAAAATCATAAATTTGTATTTATTAGTGTTATTGTATTTTATGATTAATATGAATATAATAAAATAAAATTATGAATATTCAAATTATGTAAAATAGGAAAATAATCACACAAATTTGAATGTAAAGGGGTAGATTGATATTGCACTTACAAGATTAAAAATTAACAAATAAAAATAAAATAGAGTTAATTAACTTATTATAATATTCTATTATTCTCTATGTTCATCATTGTCCCTAAAAATGGTCTGTATCTATTTTTTAACCACACATATTAAGAAATGGGAGCTTAAACCTCATGTAGATATTGTTAATAAAATTGAAACCCCTGTAGTGATCAATACTATCTAGGACATGTGAGTAGCATCTTTATTGAATGTGTAGATTTGTAACAACCTCATGTGTGTGTGCTCACTTTTAGTCATGTGCACTGATCTCTATTTTTATTTGAAACCTTAATCACAAATTTGACACCAAGATGACCCTTGAAACAGGGGTTAGTATGTCGGGTTGAATAGCTCTAACCACTCCATGTTGATTGACTAATTTTTACTACATTATAATACTTCAAATAAGGATCAAATTATAATTACATATAGTTCTCCTATTTAGGTGTGTATGTGTGTAAAACATCATGATCAATCTAGAATACAATGCAATGTTTTGATTTTGATCCTTGGCACCATGAAAATTTGACTTTTTTTTGTATACAAACTTGGCTCTATGATTTCTCTTTTGAGAGATATTCAGATCTGTATGCCTTTATGATAATGTCTTAAGAGATTGCTAAAGTATTTATCAAATTTTTTAGGACTTTCCAAGTTAGGTATAAACTTAGAATTGATTTTTATTTATAGTTGAATCTTTGATATTTTTTATTATGACCAACCCATGAAATATGTCTAGGACAAGATAATGGAAACTTATCAATTTGATAATAGTTGTTGAGAGTTTCAAGACACTACTAAAAGAGGTAGATGCTTAAAACAAAACTATGACTGTTTGATTATTTCTATTTTAAGTATTGTCTTATGAGTGAAAATCAGTGATATGAGATATGGAAAATGTTTGTTTAGGATTATGAAAGGTTCTTGCATAGACTAGGGTATCTTAAATATATACTCTAGTAAATTGGGTTGGCCAAGACAACATATGGATAGATAGGTAGGGGAAGGTGTGCAAAAGTGTCAAATGTGTACATGAAATCCAAGTATATCAAAGTGTGATAAATTTGATGTTGTCAAAGTGTCTAATACCAAATTTTGGTGCCTAAAAATTATTTCCTTTTAGTAAGTATTTAAAATGCTAGATTAAAATGATACAATAATAAATTCAATACTTGTGATGACTACACTTGGTGTTGATAGGTATGCACAAAATTTCCCACTTGTTCCATGTAAAACCTACAAGGAAAACTACATAGATAAATTTTCATTCTTGATATAAATATGAAATAATCTGGATCATTTGATTATTTGAAACTAAAATGTTAAGGAATGATTATCCCTAAGGCTACATGAACCAATATTCCATTTGTTGAACTTGTTTAGATAATTCCATGGGGTGATTATGCCTTAAGGAGATGAAATTGATTAAAAAAACATGTTGAGGAGTGTTAATGTCTCAACCATCATTTGATAAAAGAATTTTAGAAGTTGAGGGATACATAAACCTCAATTTCACTACCTGAAATATCATAATAATTAATTTTTATGTACCTCAAACTAGGTTCATATGTAAAGGTGTAACCTTGAAACATATCTATACGCTAAAATGGAACTCCAAATAAACCAATGTATACATATTATATATTCAAAGTGCCTACATAGTAAAATAATTCCCCATTGTTCCATAATATATAAAATATAAAAGTGTTTGCATGAACAAAATTCATCCTCAATCCATTGTTACCTCAAAGTGATATAAAATTCTATAATCTATTTATTATAATGTCATAGCATGTCTCTCCACTACTCAATCTAAAAAATATTATTAAGATGGACCATATAACTTATCTTAGAATGTCATAGAATATCCCAAGTTTTCCTCATTATTATGTATATTTTCCCACATAAGCCTCACATATACCTTAATCTATCTAATATGTCCCATTAGAGTCACATATTTGACCCAAAGTATAAACTATCTATATTTTTTGGCATGAATCTCTAAGACAATTCAACTATATTCCCCCATTTTGATATGATGGATGAAGATTATGAATCATTTATATGAAAATAAAGAGTTATGCACACTATGTGTTATATAGTCTAGATACCTAGATTTGGTACATGCCTTGTTTCATAATACTTTTAGGTAGCTTTATATGTATAGATCTCAAATTATGAACTAAGTACTTAGTGACACACTTCTCTTGATCTTTTGATTATGTTACTGATTTTATTTGGATACGTGACACCCTTATCCTATCATTTCTAATTGTACATGCCATATTATAAATATATTTGGCCCTTCATTTCACTTTAGAGTATTTTTAAGCCTTGGGTCAATTTTTCCATTTACGATTAGTTTCAATTATTGGCACTGATTGAAGATAGATAAATTGACCCACATCCCATTTTAATTCATTTTGTGCACGTTTCACTTTGTGACCATTGTTTGGTCATGTTTTAATTTCTTTTATTCATATTTGCATGCCATTAGGTCCTTAATTAAAAGTTAGGGATTCCTATATATAAATCTACTATAAGTTATTTTGGACAAGCGTATTACATTATTAAGGGATAGAAAAGATAAGATATTGCACCTATAAAATTAGTAGAGATAAATATGAATTTCGTAAGGGTTAATTAAAATTTTCAGGATTATACCAAAGGCAAGCTAGGAGAATAAACATTTAGGTTTGCATACATAATTACACACATGCACATTAACATGAGAGCTATTTTTGAGTTTGCCCTCTTCAAATTATTGGAAATTTAGTACAATTTTGGTCTATTAGCAAGGATTGACTAAGGCTAGTCCAACTCAACCCTTTCACCCAACACCCCCATTTGATATTAGATTGATTATGAGAAACTAGTGTTTAAACATACATGTATACTCATATGATTCTATAAACATATATTATAGACACAATCACATTTCAATATAAGAAAATAGTCGTTAATTATTTACAGAGTTAGTTTCAAACATTATATGTTTGTATCAACTATTGATATTTCCCTAATTCATAGAAATTTACTAGGAGAAAATAAACATTATTAAACAACATATAATACATTTATATAGTCCTAAAATACAACATTAAGATAGTCTGAACTCATATCAATGTGGGAAATAAGCTAAAAACCCTCTTACCTCTTGTTGTACATTCATTAATATATTTGGCTTGTGTGTTTACATATATTTTTAAAATTAGAATTAAGTTATTATTTTATTAATTTATATCCTATTATGGTTTATTATTCAAATTAAGGTAAAAAATATTTATGAACTTATATATTGATTGAACCATCCTTCCAAAGTTTTAGATTTTTTATCCTAAGGTTTTAAATTTCCTTAGACAATTTTTTTTTCACATTTTTTTTTTGTCCTAAGATTTCATGATCTGATTTTTTATTTCCATACACAAAAAATAATCTTACATTTGGCCTTAGTTTCTTCAGGATTGTTTACCTATGTGGAATAGGCCTTGCTTATATTGTAATAACTTATTTAATGCCTAATAAAAAAATGTATAATCAATTAGAAACCCTTAATGAATTTCATCTTGTGGACTTCTTATTATCTAACAAATCCATTCCCCATGCATATGATAATGAATTTACTAATGACCAAACATGTCTCACTAAGGATGCTAGCTTTACAAATGAATAACATGATTTGCATGATAATACAAATGAATAACATGATTTGCATGATAATTATTATGATTATACTTATGAAAAATATTAGGGTTGGTATGATAGTGAAGACTATAGTGAAGAAGAAAATGAACACACAAAATTTGAAGTAAAAGAGCCCACTTCTCTTACTTATTTGCATCATTATTTAAATAATAAAGTAGAACAAGATGATAAAAATAATAATGAATACATACATGTTTCAAGCATGACCAGTGAGCTAAAAAGTGAATATTCTCTCCTTAATACACCTTGTATATCTTTGAAATTTGTAACAACATTTCATCTCATTAATTGTTATGAAACATAAAGGCATGGGACTTGCATATAAATGGAAAAATAATGTGAAGTTCTTTCTTTTTCTCTATAAATAGAAAAATAATGTGAAACTCCTCTCTCTATAAATGGGAAAAGAGTGTGGATAATATGAAATTATTTCTCTCTACAAATGGCAAAATAATGTGAAATCCTTCTCTCTTTAGAAATGGAAAAAGAATGTAAAGAATCTGAAATTCATTCTCTTTATAAAAATAGAAAAAGAATGTACACTACCCTTTATCTCTCTATAAATACTAAATGATGCAAACACATGCAATGATTATTTATCCTCTCTTAAAATACAATGTCAAACTATCTCTCCAAATGAGCCTTCTATTAAAACAAAATGTGATGAAAATTTAATAATACGTAATGATCAACATTCAAAATGTTAATCTATGGAATATGACATTACACATAATTATGATGTTTATTACTGACCTATTTCTATACCTTCTTCACCCATTTGTAATAGTGTACCTATGGAAACTTACAATAATAAGATTCAACCATTAAACAACCCTCTCAAGGATATTAACATGCCTTCCCAAGAATACATCTCATTAATGGATGCTTTGTATGCCTTGCAACATAAAATACATCACCTAACCCTAGAAAGCAAAGAAAACTATGATTGGGTTGATTATAATGCTATATATGGAAACACAATTGTGCATAATATTTTAAATTCACCATTACCCTAAAATTTCCTCATGCCTACATTATGAATGTTTGATGAAAGTAGTGATCCTTATCCACATATTATATATTTCAGGGCTTCTCTAGAAAAATATGATGGTAGTCAAAATTTACTTGAAGTGTTTCCAACAAGTTTAATTGGAAACCATTGGATTGGTTTCAATATTTGCCTACTGGGTCTTTACACTCATATGTTGAGTTAGAAGAGACATTTTTAATGTGATACATTTATATTAAGGGACCAAGTGTTACATATGAACATTTATCTTCTCTTCATTAAATAAAATCAATGACAATTTTGATTAAATTTTACGATTGAGGATTTGTATGCACCAATTGATATATCAATCAACAGATTAAGAAACACAATAAATTTTTTGTAGAGGCCTCATCTATCCTCTTATATTAAATATTATTTATTAACCTTGTGATTCATTTCAATATCTGTGTTATAATAATCTCACACTAGAAAAGGAATTAACACCTAATTGAAATCAAATGAAGGCACATAAATAAATTAATCTACAAAAATAAGTTCCACATAAGGAATATAAAGAAACTATTCCACCTCCTATGGTAAATATTCCAATCAATAAAATTAAATTCAAGGTTATATATAAAGGGAAAAAATCACTTTACAAATTAGTACCCAAAGTGAATAAACCTATTGTTAACAAGTGACAACCTGATGTAGGGGCATCACCTAGTAGAAAATAAATAGTTCAAATTTTGGCTTGTTCATATAGAATTTTGAGTATTTATAGGTCTTATTAGTCTTATATATCAGCAAGGAATAATTTTTATATTTGTAGATGTATTTAGAGATCTCAAAATTCAAATTCTTAGTTTTTCTACCAAAATTGTCAATTTAAATTTATATCTAGATTTATAAGGTCTTTTCCATGTTATTGTTAGGGTATAATGATGGAACTTGGTATGTATATGAGTATATTATATATTATGATGATATTTAATTTATATATACCTTATTGGTCATGGTTTCCATGTTCTAACCTTGTATAACACCTAAGAAGGTTGATTTCCAAGAATTGGTATACATTAGAAGTGATCAAGATTAAGTTAGAGACTTATTAAGAGTTAAAAATGGGAAATTGGCTCGGATAGAGTCTCATTATGCATGGGTAGAGGTATATAAATTCAATAGATAGAATAAAATATCAATAATGTGGTGAACCCTACCTGTATAAATAATTATGTGTATGACCATTGTGTATGCAATGATATCAATGAAAGAAAGAATATATTAAGAGAGTGTATTGAATTTACATATATTATTTGTATGTGATTAATCATTAATTTTTTATCTTAATATATATTTTATTCTTGATTATAATCTATAATCTCAAATTGCAGTACATAGGCTTGTGAAGCTCTATTTTTATCTTAGTCAAGCAAGAAGAGAGCAGACTTGTCAATTTGAGTTTATTTCTAGTGTTTTATAGATGGAATTATGGTGAGAGTATATAATTTATAAATTTAAATCTATATGATGTTTATAATACATTTAGATAACATAAAAAATCAATTCAAGCTTCCATCTTATTGCACACAATCCTACATAAGTTTCTAGAATTTTGTAAACCTTCCAGTTGTAGACTTTTGATGCTTGTTCAAGACTTAAAACCTATTGTATAGGATGAATAAAGTTATGAAAGATACTAAAAAGTCATCATAAACCTTTAGAAGTGAATAATACTCAATCTAGATAATTTTGTTTGCTCTCGGGCTAATGTGGGCCTATGTCAACCTAAACTAGGGTTTTTAGTTTCAATTTCATTTATCTAGTGAACCCACTATATAAATTCCTTAAATTTTTTTAATACAAGGTTATTTGACATGATTTATAGGATTATTATGTTTTTTGGGTTGGCACAATAAGGTATAGTATGGAAAGCAAGACTATGTAAGTGCATTAGGCCTAAAGAGACCTAATTATGAAGAAGGTGTGGTGAGTTAGTAAACTTAAATTGAGAGTCTAAACTTGAAATTTATTGTGAATATGTAAGGGGATAATGGGAGAATAAAATTAGTCTTATTTTGTTAATAAACTTTATCTATTTCTCAAACCAACAAGTCTTGTAGTAAAATAGGGCTACTAGGAAACTAGGCCAAATCAAGAAAAAACAATTTGGTTTAGCTAACTCTCTCCCTTTGAATCAGATTGGTATCATAATAGGTTATATAATTAAATGAGGCTTTAAATAAGGTGAAAATATTTGAGGTAAAGAGTGGATTTCATATTTTTTGGTCAATTTTATTGAGAAGTGAAAATGCCACCTAGACAGAATCCAAGAGGAGGTGGAAGAGTAGGTATCCAGATGGGAGATGCTATCTTAGAAGAGAGAAGAAACCTAAGGATAAGTTTTGATGCAAGTATTACATCATTAGAGGCCAATCAAAGAATATTATTTTTAAAGGGGACATCAATGATAGAGAAGAAGAACCATAAGTATTAAATGAGGAAGAAGAAGATGAAGATAATGAAGAAGGAATTAATAGACTACTAAAGGTAGTGATGGGACATGGGTCAAAACCAAAGATAGAGATTCCTACTTATACAGGAAGCCTAGATGATGAGGAATTGATTTATAGGATTATAAATTTAGATAAATATTTTGATTATGAGAATGTACTAGAGGAAAACAAGGTAAAATTTACTTGCACAAAATTGAAAGGACATGCAACCTTTTGGTGGGATTACATACAAGATGAAAGGAGGAAGAAAAGCAAAGCCATTATCAAATTTTGGGAAAGGATGGTAGAAAAATTTCTGCCTAGTGACTATCATATGAACCTCTTCAAGAAATTATAGAATTTGAAGCAAAAAGAGATGAATGTTAAGGAGTATACTGAGGAGTTCTACAAGTTGACAATTAGATCAAGACATGCAGAAGAGGATGTGGAGAATATTTCAAGGTATCTTAATGGGTTAAGGTATAATCTTAAATATGAACTCAACCTAGTTGGTCTAAGAACACTTGAATAAATCTACCAATATGATTTGAAAGTAAAAGACAAGATAAATATAAGGTAAACATAGAATTCAAGGGGTAGAAGTAAGCCTTTTAGAGATGGAGGAGATCATGCAAATAGAATTTAGTTATAGGTATATGAGAAATGAAAAAGTAGCTCATAAATATATGAACCAATCATAAGAGGTGGATTCAGAAGAAGGAGACCATATTTTAGAGGATGATACACACAAAGAGGAAGAGGCTTCAATGGATTCACTGGCAAATGTTTCAAGTGTAACAATTTTACAAGGCATAGATTTTTGGAGTGTCTAGAGGACTCTCAAGCTAGCAGCTCTAAAATGAAATTAGAAATCAAGTAGTCCAAGTAGAGGAAGATAGTGTGGATTATTAATATCACATTAAAACACCATAATTTAGTGAGTATTTACTAATTAAGAGAGTGATAACAAAACAACCCAAGGAAAAAGAACCTACTCGAAGAAAGACCGTATTCAAGACAACATGAAAATATCAAGGTAAGTGCTACAAAATGGTGATTGATTCATGTAGTACATATAATGTAGTGGTAATAGATATGGTATAAAACCTTGGTTTAAAGATTTTTTCATATCCAAACCCCTATAAGGTCTCATGGATTAAAAGGGGTAGCAAGTTCTTGTAAATGAATAATGTTGGGTAAATTTTCAAATTGAAAGATACAAAGACAAGGTTCTATGTGACATAATACCAATGGATGTGTGACATGTGCGATTAGGGAGACCTTGGAAGTATGATATGTAATCCATTCATGATGGGTAAAGAAACACATATAACTTTGAGAAAAAGGGACATAAACATACACTTATACCACTAAAAGGAGAAGATGTAACAGTAAGAGAAAGTTCTAAAGTGTTGTTGATAGGTGATAAATAATTATTAAAATAAATAAAAATGGATGAGGTAATTAATGTAGTATTTTATCAATAAAATATATTTGCTTCATCTCAAAAAGAACTTGATTTGTCTTCAAAAACTCAAATTTTACTAGATGAACATGTGGATAAGTTATTTATTGGACTATCTAATAAATTGTCTTTAATAAAAAGTATGGAATATCTTGAAAAGTTCATTGAGAAGGTAAGTTTGTTAAATAAGATTGCCATGGAATGAAATAATAGTAAAAAAGTACCAAGTAAATAATTGGTGGATGAAAAAGAGAAAATCTTTTGGAAAAACAACCATGCAAATTTTAGAGTTGGTGATGAAAATAGTGAGAAAATAGGATGTGAGGAATAGTCTATAAAAGGAATTAACTTCATCAAAGAACCAATGAACTTGGAAGAAGATAAGAAAATAATGATCCAAGTACAAGTAAATGTACATGAGGGAAAATCAATCCTCATAATCAATGAAAAAGGACTTCAATGCCCCAATGAACAGGTTGATTTATTTGATATATGTACAAGAATGACAAAAGAAGATAAAAAGGAACTAAGAATGGAAAACACATAAATAAGTACAAAAAACATAATTATAGTATTAAATTCATCTCTAACATAAGAGAGATATCATTAAAATGAGAGAGGGAGATTTGATTTGGTAAGATTTTGTAAAAAACAAGTTGTAGTTTTTGAAATCTAGTTCTTAAATCTTAAATTTTCACATAAATGTACCAAAGAATAATCAATTGATTATACACTTGAAGACAAAGCAATCCCACATTAGGTAAAAAAGTTATGGGATCCAAGAGGGTATACATCAATAAGTTTTATTCATCAAGAAATAAAGAGTATTGAAGAAGAGGATAAGATATAAATGAAATATCTAAAATGTAATGACCAACACAATAATAGTAATGATTCATGAGTAGGAGCTCTTGAAAGTTTTCAAGGCTGGTAGTTTGATGCAGGGGCATCACCTAGTAGGAACTATATAGCTAAAATTTTGTCTTGTTAATATATTATTTTGAGTCTTTATGGGTCTTATTAGTCATAAATATAAATAAGGAATCATTTATAGGTTTGTAGATGCATTTATAGATCTCAAAATTCAAATTCTTGGCTTTCCCGCCAAAACTACCAATTTGAATTTTTGAAATTCTATCTAGGTTTCTAAGGAATTTTCCATGTTATTTTTAGGTTATTATTATGTAAATATATGTATATGATTATTTTATATATTATTATTTTATTTAATTGGTAGACATTATTGTTCATGTTTTCCATGTTTCAACCTTGCATAATGCCTAAGAAGGCCGATCTCCAAGAATTGGTATATGTTAGAAGTGATAAAGATTTAGTTAGAGAATTATTAGGATTTAAAAATGGTAAATTAGATATAAAATAGTTTTATTATTCATGGAAATAGGTAGATAACTTCAATAGAGATAATAAAAGTTCAAGAATGTGGAGAACCCTTCATGTATGGACAATTTTGTGTATGAAAATTGTGTGTGCAATGATATCAATGAAATAAAGAATATCTTAAGAGAGTGTATCTATTTAAAAAATATTTTTGGTATTTTATTAATCATAAATTATTATTTTCTTAATATAGAGTGTATTCTTGATTCTAATCTATAGGCTTAAGTTGCAGTACACAGTCTTGTGAAGCTCTATTTTTGTCATAGTCAAGCAAGAAGAGAGCAAAGTTGTCGATTTGAGTTTATTTACAATGATTTATAGATGAAATTATGGTGAGAGGATATAATTTATAAATTTAACTCTATGTGATTCTTATAATACATTTATAGAAAAAAATTCAATTTAGACTTCCATCTTATTGCACACAATCCTGCATAAGTTTTCTAGAATTTTGTAAACCTTCTAGTTGTAGGTTATGATGATTTTTAAAGAATTAAAACTATTGGATATGTTGAGTAAATTTGGTTCATATATTTAATATTCATCATACCTCTTTATCATTGAATAAGACTCAATCTAGATCATTTTGTTTGCTCTCAGGCTAAAGCATGCCTACCTATATCAACCTAAACTTGGGTTTTTAGTATTAATTTCATATATATGGTGAATACACCATAAAAATTCCTAAAATTTTTATAATCCAAAGTTATTTTACATGATTGATAATATTTTTATGTTTTTAGGTTGGTACAATACAATATAATATGGAAACTAAGACTGTGTAAGTGCATTAGGCCTAAAGAGACTTAATTGTGAAGGTGTGGTGATTTAGTAAACTTTAATTGAGATTATAGACTTTAAATTTATTGTGAAGATGTAAGGGGATAATTGGTGACTTAAAATAGTCTTAATTTTTCAATAATATTTGTTTATTTCTCAAACCAACAAGCTTTGTAGTAAAATAGGGCTACTAAGAAACTAGGCCAAATCAAGAAACTCACAATTTGGTTTAGATAACTCTCTTCCTCTACATCATAACCACATATATTTGAAAGTTTAAAATATTAACCACATGATATCACACAAAAATTATTGGATAATAAGATAATTAATTTTTCTCTTAACTATTATCACCTCACCATCTTGATGAAATCAAAGGCAAACATTTTTGCATTGATCATGATATTAATGGACATCAATATAATGATTGCTATGCATTTTAATAAAACATTACACAAATTTTAGATAAAGGGGTTATTATATTTGGAAAAATTTAAACTTGGTCAACAAGACCCCCTTCTCCATCTACTACTCATTCAAAGAAGACTGAAAAAACCCAAAGTGTTCCTATAAAGGAACCAATGGTCTATTAGACTTTTACAAGAGAATATCTTCTTATATTTCATATTCTATCATGATTGATCTATCATAGGACATTCCCATTATGGAACCAATGGTCACTCTAGATTTAACTATAAAATAAACTATATAAGGAAATATTGTACTTAATAAGGCCCAATATAACATTGGCACAATTACATCTCCTTCCAAACATATAATGATACCAAAATTGAATTGAGTATATATAGATTAAGGTAAAGTGAAAGTTAACAATATCACATAACAAAAACATTTTTTTTTCCATAGAAAGATTAGTGACTTGATTCATAAGATTAAAGTAACTTATTATTATCTAGTGGGTGGGGTAATGATTGTTGAGTATTAAGGGTAACACAATAATACATATTGATCTCAATGGATACAAGATTATTTTACATATGAAAAGTGAATTTGATCCAAGTTAATACACAAATACAATTTCAAATAAGTCAATGTAAATTAACCATTACAAACATGAAATATCAAATGAATATCAATTAAATACAAAAAATTGAAACCACATGAGCTGATAATAATGAAACTCATTAGATTAAAATTAGGAAAATAATTAATCAGATCAAAGTTTAAAATACAATAAAATTAAGTCAATAATCGAGGCAACATCCCCCAATGTATATAATCCATCACTATTACTACATCTACCAACCATAGAAATAAAGGCTCTATTATACCCTATATGTCCACATGACCAAGATCTATGTGGTCTCACGCACAAATCCTAATTGTACTATAGTATACACATGTTCTTATTATAGATCACTATAGTGAGATAGTATATCCATTGATATATCACTACTACCCTTAGGTAGAGACAATAATCATTTATCTAACTCTTCTTCTAGATCTTCCCACTGACCTACAACTTTAGTAAATGATGCAACAACAATGTAAACATGGTAAAAAATGGGTGCATGTAATCCCATAGTGTGATCTACCATCCCAATCAATACACTTATAATTATATCAAAAGGGATGTTTGGTGTCAAAGTATAAACAAATGTTTCTACCATAGTAGTCCAATACTCATCACCTACACAAAAATAGAAAATACATAAGATATTTTAAGTTTATAAGTAAAAATAAAAAATTGAAAATAAATACATAGGTATAAATATAAACTTATGTGACACTATAGTAATAGTTATAACATCAACTAGAATCAGATGGGGGAAACCTAACTTGCTCCTCCACCTTCTTCATCTCCTCCTTGAGATAGAAACAAATTGATTAGATACATCTCAAACCTATCCACCACTATGTGTACAATAAATTACATCCAACACCATCCATATAAGAAACCATAAGAGGAGGATCAACATCCCCTATAAGTAAAAACACTAGATATACACCACTTGGCCTTAGCTCACCACTTACACAATAAGAAAACATCATGGTCCATGTACAATGGTATGAGGCTAGTATTATATTCTATTGGATGCCAAAATTTTGAGTAACCCTCTTGAACTAGAATCTCTCCACAACACTTTTAAATCAATCATGGAGCCACACACTGATATGAATGTGACATAACTCTACCATATCCTCAGGCCACCTACCAGAGCCACTTTATGGCCTCCACACTATATTAAAAAGTTTGAGCATATCTAAAATCACACTCAACCCATGGTACCTTTCCACCTCTCAAAATTTTGTAAAAAATTGTGAATGGACCAAACCAACACGAGGTCATCCAATCACCCAACCCAAAATAAAATGTGCATATACCCATACATGCAATAAAGTCACAACATCAAGGCCTCTAGCATGGACCACCAAAGTGAACATGTACAAATCTATGTATAGGTGGGACACCATGGTATGCCCCCAGAAATATATTTTACCCATATAATCAATGGCATGCAAAAAGTCATACATCTGATAAGAGATGGAAAGAAACATTGGCACCCACAACAATAAAGGAGGAAAACAAATAACATATAGTTTTTTGAAAATGCATAACATCTAAAGTAATAATACCTCAAAGAAATAATATAGGATCATGCACTATATATTGATCACTATGGGCCTAACCAACCGTATATGTGTATTAATGAATAATACATCCTTGCCACCCATTGTGGCCCACACTATAGCCTACTCACCAACTATAAACAATCTCAATATCCACCATAAATCCTCTAAATTTATAGTCATCTCCCTTTTAGGGAGCCATAATGTGCATGTATCATCATTCCACCTCTTTTCTAAGGTGGTCATAGGATGCATATCATATGGGATCCACCCTAAATGGGCAACATGTTCAATATTGATGTTATCAATAATCTACCAACCAAATCATCCAAACCAAGCTTGATAATAGTCTTCATACAATGACCATATTGGAAATATCTATCATGTTAGTCCCTTTACAACCATTAAAAAATGAAAAAAATGTTAGATATAATCAAATAAAATATAAATAAATGTGCAAAAAATATCAAGTAAAATTAGTGAAATCCGAAGGTCATATCCGATCAATTTTAGTCATTATCATCAAGGATTAATGTCAAAACTTGTTCATTTCATTGATCAATAGCGTTGGAATAGAGGATGTTCCATCAGACTCATGTTTCTCTAAAATGGTTAAAAATCACCTAAGAGTAATTACACTACAAAATTGAAATTTTTAATTTTTTATTAAAAAACTACACAATTAGAATAAAAAATGATTTTTTTATACATACCTAGTCTTCAGGCTATTGGGCCTGTAAGGCAGTATGAAAATTCTCAAAATGGTGAGTTAACATATCTTGATGGCTTGACATTATAATGGCTAGATCTCTAAATCACTATAAAAAATGTGAAAATGAATTACAAATTCTAAAAACTCAACCTAAATATATGGTGTGAATTCTAAAATATGCACTATATCAGGTTTAATTTTAAAATTAATACCTATGAATCTTCTATGCATTATATAAGGTTTAATTTTCAAATTAACACTTACGAATCTTCTATGCATGATATCTTAAACACCGTGTATTGAAATCACTCCCCATCAATTGTATTGGAACACACATAACACATCCTTCTAAATTATAACATTTGCAAGATGTTAATAACAATATAAATACACTATTTTTAAAAATAATCTATTCCTAAAAATAATTTCCCTAATTTCTCAAAATGGGGGCAAATTTTAACTTTATATACATGCCAATGCCTTCAACAATTACTCTATATTTTTTTATTTGATAGGTAAATATCAAGTTTTACAAGGACTTGAAAACCATAATTTAACATGTATATAAATATAAAGATGAAACAAAGAAAGACCAAGCCACCATGGCCAAATAGACTCTAAAAGTTGACAAAATTATAGCATAACATGGGACCCAAAAAACAAAACCAAAAAATAAAGACACCTATTAAAATTATTCAGGATGAGACTCTTTCCTATTGCCTCCAATATTCTTCTTCATACTAATGATGATCATAACTCTGGTTTGACTGTCATGGACTTCCACCATGTTTCTCCTATGTTCAGTCAAACCTTTATCCTTCTCAGCCCTCATTTTTTCATCCTTAGAGTTGGAACTACCTAGGGTGATGGTGAGGATGTCCTTACCTTTCCACTTGGCTTCCCTCCAGCCTCCGTCTACTTCCTTCTACCATATTTAGGTCATCCATGCCTTCCCTTATTCTATCCACTTCCTTCTAGAGACTGTCTATTCATTTTATATAGATTATCATGAAAATCTGCTAGTTTCTCCCTGAACCCCTATAGAAAATGAGTCAAATCATCATCCCTCTCTAGATTTCAGAAATTTTTATTTCATAGATTTAAAAATTAGGGTTTTTAATACCCCAAGAAAAATAAAGAATTATATTAACCTATAAGTAATATCTTCTGGTAAAAACTGTATCTGATTTTCAAGATTGATGTGTTTTAGATCCACTATTGCGATCCTTCATTAGGAAAATTTTTTATGTGAGAACAATATAACCTTGATTCTTAAAAGCTAAAGGGAAAAAATGATCATTGAATTTTTTTCCAAAAATGTAACAAAATAGTTGTTACCAAAAGTTACTAAAAAAATAAAATAACAATTAAAATAAAAAGAAATAAGAATTTCTAAATAATGTCATAATTATAATCGAAGTTAAAATATTTAATATAATTTTTTTTAATTATAAGTCTATTAGGTATATAATATTTTTATATATTGAAATAAAAGAAATAAAATAACCTAATAATCCTAATAATACTGTTATATGTGTGTGTGTGTGTGTGTGTGTGTGTGTGTGTGTGTGTGTGTGTGTGTGTGTGTGTGTTTCCATACACACACACACACACACACACACACACACACACACACACACACACACACACACACACACACACACACACACACACACACACACACACACACACACACACACACACACACACACAAACTAATTAAATAAAACAAGAGACTAAATTTAGGAAGACCAAAAGAAACTGAGGATTAAAAAATTATAAAAACACAACTACCCTCTAAGGATTAAGGAGAGAAAAATACAAACAAAAATATTAAGGATACAACTAACTCTCCTACTTACAAGCTTGCAACATTCTTAGCTAAAAAACTTTTAGAACTTGTAGGTAGAATATACTCTTCTGTTCAGGACTCAGGTGACTTTAGAGAATTTATTAAGGATAAAAAGGTTGAGAGTAATGAGTTTTTAGTAAGCTTTGATGTGGTGTCACTCTTTACCAAGGTTCTCATTTATGAAGTGGTGGAATTAGTATGTAATCTCACAAACTTGGAAACAACAAATCTTGTTGTTTTGTGTTTGAACACTACTTTTTTCTCCTTTAAAGGTATCATTTATGAAAAATGTAAAGGCATGTCCATTGTCTCTCCTCTTTCTCCTATGGTTGTCAACCTTTTTATTGAAAAATTTGAATATTATGTTATTCATTCATTTCAATTGAAACATAAATGGTGGAAAAGATATGTTGATGACACTAGCTTATGTTGGCAACATGGCTTAGATAATTTATAATATTTCTATTCCCACCTCAACAATCTATTTCCTATTATAAAATTCATTAAAGAAATTGAGATAGAACAACTACCTTTTTTAGATGTCCTCTTGATCAAGAAGGAAGATGGTTCATTAGTTAAGAAGGTCTATAGAAAAAGAACAAATACAGACCTTTACCTGCATGCCTCCTCCCATCATCAACTTGCTTAGAAAGTAGGGGTCATTAAAACTATAATCAATAGGGCTATTAAAATTTGTGATGAGGAGAACATCGATTCTAAAATCAAATATATTAATAAAGTTTTTAAGTTGAATGGATACTCTAGTAAATAAATAGCTAAGGCTATCAAACAAGTTATAGATAATATTAATAAAATTAAAGATAATATGACTTTGGTTGAAGGAGCTATTGCTTCTCTACCTTATAAAGAAGGCATTTTTAATAAACTAGCTAAAATTTTAAATCGATAAAACATTCACTCAACTTTTCTTCTTGTCAATAAATTATGCATATTGATTGGTTCTACCAAAGACAGGTTAGACTCGAACCTCAGGAGTGGTGTCTACAAGGTTGATTATTTATGTGGTATTATATACATTAGAGAAATGAGTAGGTTAGAAAAAAATAGAATTAAAGAACATTCAGTGGATGTTCATCTTGAAATAAAAGAAAAATCAGCCCGTGTAGAACACTTGTTCAAGTTGAAGCATGCAATTAATATTGAGGATGCTAGAATATTAGTTGTTGAAGATCATTACCATAAGAGGAAAATGAGATAAGCCATAGAAATTTTGAAACACCCTAATAATATGAATAGGGATGGAGGGCTAGAGATTAGCCATTCTTGGAAATTGCTAGTTTATAAGTATTAAATAATTTTGTTTGTATGTTGTTCTCCTTAGCCATTAGAGGGTAATTATGTTTTTAGAAAAATTTTAACCTTAGTTTCTTTTGGTCTTCATAAATTTAGCATCTTATTTTATTTAATTAGTCAATACTTATATATATTATTTAACTACTATTATAATTATGACATTATTTAGAAATTCTTATTTATTTTTATTTTAATTTTTTAGTAACTTTTGGTAATGGCTATTTTTTTACATTTTTGGAAAAAAATTTCAATGGTCATTTTTTCCTTTTAGCTTTTAAGAATCAAGGTTATGTTGTTCTCGCATAACAATTTTTCCTAATGAAGGATCATAGTAGTGGATCCAAAATGCATTGATCTTAAAAATCAGACGCATTTTTTGCTAGAATATATTACTTATTGTTTTATGGACTATGGAAGCATATAATATTTGATTATATTAACGTTCTTTCCTACACTCTTATCTGGGGGAGAAAGATCATGTGATTTCCTATTATCCTTCTTGACTGCCAGGGGGTGAACTGGGCAGGGGGAAGGAGAGGAATCCTCCTTCCTATTCTCAACAAATTTTTCCTTGTCCTACCTATAGCTTTTATCCTTGATTCTATCCACAATGTTAATCTCTTGATTCCTCATAGGAGCCCATCTCCTGGTGAGCTGAAAATCAACCCTTGGTGGATTATATTGGATGTGGGTTTTTGTTGGAAGGATAGGATAGAGAATTCCAAAGACATGAGAAAGTATTATGGTAGACTACTAGGAAGTACTTTGAAATGGTTTAACAACAAGAAATGATGAAAAAAATATGTGTGAATTTTACTTCCAAGGTCAGATAACACATTACCTACTAAAAAATATCTGACCATCTCCTTGGAAGATTAGCCACATGAAAGCCCTTCTTATCCATTTAAAAAATGAAATCCATATCGAATAATGCTTGTATGAGTTCCTAATTCTAAATTCCATCTTTTAAGGTCTTAGTTCCTTTATAGGACATTCTTGTGACATCTTCAATGAGCTCTTCCATGACATCCACCCTAATCCCCTTGAATACAACTTGGTGTTGTTTCTATCCCATCGTAAAATCCCTAGCTAACATTTCATCATGACCTTCAATTTAGAGCATAAATTCTATAAGTCTACCCTTTTTTAGCTTTCTCCAAACCTTTTATTTTTATTGAATCTTTACACAATAAATAGGCTCAAAATGGACCCTATCTCCCCCATAATTTTGTTCTTCCTTCTATTTGAGTATTGAGAGTTGTAGAGAGCCAAATAATAATTTATATTTTCTTTGTTTTGGTTTTTATAATGGAAATTGCTTAGAGGAATTTTAAAATGATGTAATTCACTTCTATATTTGAAATTAGTGTCATATTTATACACATATTATGACTTGAGCTTTGTTTAGGCATGATTATCCTTCTCACTTGTGTCTTTGTCACTAGCTTGAAAAACTTGGAAGTGTAAATAATTAGAGATTAAAGGATAGATACAAGGGGATATTGAGGGGTCTGATCCATTTGGAAAAAACATGGTTGAGTACTCACAAAATTTCAAGTGTATTAACAACTATGTTGCCCTCTTGATATATGTGGGATATCAAGCACTCAATTGAGCGAAGGAGACATCTAGTGTTGGTAATAATTTGGATAATAGTGTGGGAAGGTTTTACATTTTTTAAGATTACATTGAGGATGTTGAGTAAACCCCTTTGATTACCAATTTAGAAATGTTGAGCTAAATTTCTAGTTGTATGCCCCACAGGGAAGCTTTAGCCTTGACAATGTTGTTGGATTAAATTCCCATTAGACTTGCATAGGCAATGATAGCATTCCTTGACTTATACCTAATGACACCACCACCACCCACTTTACCAGGCTTCCCTTTAGACGTTTCATCAAAATTTAGCTTCATCCACCCAAATGGGGGATGTTTTGATTTTGTGAGGTTCCTAGCCAAGGATGGGGAATGAGGTTCTATTTATTTAGGATATCCTACTTGGATTTGGTAACTCCTAGCTTTTCTTAGGGTATTTATGCCTACTAATTCTTAGCAATGGTAATTTTGAGTCTATGGAAGGAACTCAAAGGGTTTTAAAAATTGTGATTGAAGATACAGGCATTCCTAACAGTCCAAATATGCTAAAAAAAGTGGGGTAAGGCCATAGACCATAGGAAGACCAAGGAGGGGAGATTCCAAGGGGGTTTCATTAGACAATGAAATCCAAAATGGAGTTAGGCCTGACCCAAGGCAAGTTGAATAACTAAAGGAGGAAGTTCTAGACCAAAGACCCAAATGGGAAATCAAGGAACAAATGATTCACAAATTCTAGCAAAAAATTACAAAAAGCACACCTTTTGGGTGTGGTCATCCTACATTTATCCAAGTTGTCTATAATAAGAATTTTATTTTGAGTTGTAGTCCAAAAAAAATATTCACATTAGGAGTCAAGTGTTTAATCTAGAGGTTTTTCTAGTAGGCCTAGTCTTCTAACTGGTCCAAATTAGTAAGGAATCTCAATTTCACCATGTACTCTCCATTATATTTTATTGGACATAGAAGTGTATCCTCCTTATGGAACATAATAATATGAATTTGATGGATTTGAGAATTGAGATTGAAAATTTTCTAGGAAATTTCTGCATTATCATCTCAATCAACAAAATTTTCCACTTTATTCTTCATTTTGAGAAAGACTGGTAATCCTTAACCTTGTGGCCTATAGAGGCTTTGAAGTTCTCTTTCAGGATATTCTAGGTAGGAGAAGAAGCAAGGGGAAAGTATGAGAGCCATGTTTCCTCCTAGAAGTCAACCTTTTTGCCATTACCAACCTGCCATCTAATCCCTTCTTGAGAAGAGCTTTAGAGCTTGAGATGGCTTTCTAGAAGGCAAAAACATTTGGGGGGCATTATTCCTAGAGGAAACTATCTTCCTCCCTGTCCTCTAATTATTTAGATTTGATAATCTTGGTCTGATGATTATCTTATTTCATAAATTTACACCAAAATTTAGTAGATAGGGATTGATTCATACTTTTGATTCTTCTTATCCCTAGACCTCCAAGGGCCTTGGGGAGGAAGAATTTCTCCTGTGTCACTAGTGAAAATCAAAATCTATCTTCTATGATCCTCCATAGGATTTTTTTTATATTTGATCAGTCTTGTCTACAATCTTGTTAAGAATTAAAAATAGTGTCACAAAGTAAACATGGATACTTTATAATGAGATTTTAAGGAGTTTCAACTTTCTTACTTGTGATATGAGGGTTCCTTTTTAACCTGCCAACTTTTTCTGTATTATTTCCACCAAAGGATTACACAAATATGTTTTCATCTTTCCTTCAAACAATGGCATGCTGAGATAGATTGAGGGATGTTTATTGATTTTACATCATATGATGTCCACCAATTTTTTTTGAAGGGGAGGCAAAGCATTTAGGAAGAATGCAAAGATTTTGTTGAAGTTAATGCATTTGACCAAAGCTCTTTCATAGTTATCAAGAATGAAATTGAGAGCTAATTCCTTCAAAAATGAGGCCTCTTTGAGAACAAAAGTGTCATATACAAACTGCTCATGAGTGATCAGGAAAGTGTTTTGTGCCACCATTATCCCCTTAATTAAATTTTATTCTTTGGCTGCTTGTAAACTTCTACCCAAGGTTTCTTTATGAAGCTCATGATTATCTAAATTCCTTCAGTGACTAGGGGTTTATGGAGTTCAAAATTATCTAACTTCCATATAATGCTCATGGGGGTTTATGGGGTTTATGGAGCTCATGGGGTTTTATAGAAAGCCACATGGGCTAAGGGCCTTATTTCCTTCCATAGAGAAGACCACTTATCTAACTTCCTTTGGTGAAAGGGGGTTTATGAAGATCATGATTATCCACCTAGGAAATGGTGGAGGGAAGGTTATGTAATAGACTGTCCTCCACTTGAGGGTCAATATAATAACTTTACCTTAGCATGTTTTTAAAGTGATGATTGATTTTTTCATTTATGATTTCTTCTTATTTACATTTACAACCATCCTCAAGGAGTTCAAAGATCCTATTAGAATTTCTATTTCTAGACACTGATTGCTGGAAGAATTTTGTGTTCTTGTCCCCTTCCTTTAGACAACTACACTTAGATTTATGCTTCCAAAAATCTTCCTCTTTATCATCCAAGTTATGGAAGGAACTTATTAGGTTCTTCTTGATATTAACCAAACTTTCATCAAAACCATTGATTTTCATGTATTCATCTAGGATGCATAGGTCTTCCTCTATAGTGTTCTTTTAGATGAATATATCCTTGAAGACTTCTTTGTTCCAAACTCTAATTTTTTATTTGATAAACTTGAGTTTTTTGGATAATATGAACATATCTATGTAGGTGACTAGTTCCCCCCATCATTTCTTAATGGTGTTGTGTATGTCCAGGTGATGCAGCCACATGCTCTCAAATTTGGAAAGTAGCTTTTTAACTTTGGAGATATTATCTCCTTCAAAAACAATTGAGTTTTGGTTCGACCCAATTCTTGGAAAATAGGAAAGAGAGATAGAAAAGTGTAAGTCCCAATTAAGGGAAACCAAAACTCTATCTAGTCTTACCTGAATAAGATTCTCCCCCAATCTTTTATTGGACTAAGGTCAACATCCACTAATCCAACAATGGTGATGGAGTTGTATAAATACGCCATGATTTAAGTGAAATATATAACTCTATCTTTATTTTTTAATGGATTTAATGGTGATCTAAAGTCTTCCACCACTATCCATTTCCATTCACTACATAATTTTTTGGACACTAGCAATTCTTCCTAAAGTTTCTTCTACTTGGTTCTAGTGTTGGGAGTATAAATATTGGAGAGGATCCACTCTTCCTTGAAGTATTTTTATTTTAATAGGATGGTTAAGTCATTATTGTTGTAGGTTATAACTTATCCTTCCATAAACTTTGTGTTCCAGAGGATATCTAGTCCTCCTAATTCCCTAGAGGGGTTCATGCTAGTACAACATGCTTTGAACTAGAATTTATCACTACAATCATTTAGAGCTATTGTTGACATCTTAGTTTTTTGTAGTAGAATTATTGAAGGGTTATGTTTTTTTTCATGTTTCTAACCAACTTATATTTGTTTGGGTGGTTGATCCCCCTTATGTTTCATGAAATAATCTTCATTTTTTTAACCTAGTAAAGTGTCCTTTAAGGATTTTTTGATTCCCTTTCACTATCTCATTTGTCATTTCCTTTTTCCTAGCTAAGAGGTTGGACACCCTCCTTGACAATATAGGTGCTTTGCCCACATCTATTTTCTTTCTACCTTTTTTGATTTGACTGGGGTCCATTGGTCCTCTTGATATTTAATAATTAATATGGGCATGGGGGAATTGGAACATTAACATTGTTCCTTAATTCTCTCTTTCTCAACCATACCCTTGGGTATAGGAGAAATTATACTCCCCTAAGGATAAGACAAATTTGTTGAGAAGATATCATTCTCAAATTTACACAAAGGTGACTATAGATGTTTAGGTGGGGTAGTTTTTTCCTAATTAAAACTATTAATAATGGGGTTAGGGATGGTCATCACAAGACTATCCTCATTAACGCTAGGTAGAACAACATGGGGAGAGGAAGTATCAACATTAAAACTTTATGTTATGAACCCATTAAAGGGGATTGGGTTAAATAGATTATCCTCTACCAAACCAACTAGAGGAGGGGGGTTGGCATCTAGGTAACTAGAGGGGCAAAGGGAGATCCAACCTCAAATATAAAGGAAAAGGGGTGGGAAGGATTGCTCGAATTAGGTGGATCCCCTTAGGTTGAATGGGTTTTTAGGGTATGGATTACATGGTCTAATGTTGGGAAGGCACATGATAGAGGGGGAGGGAAGTTGGATCTTTGGTTGGAGAGGTGTGAGGAAGGGAATATGGGGCTTTTTTGGACCAAATTACTTTCAGGATCAAAGGTTGGGGTTGGGGTTGAGTCAAAGGGAAATATTTAAACATGTGACTTAAGATGTTGCATTTCTTACAAAATGAAGTAGGGTTTTCATAGGCAATGGGTTGGAACCACTCACCATATTTGGATTTGATCTTGATTTTATGTAGGAACAACTTGTTTGCTAAAATGAACACATGAAATCATGCATCCACCATTCTTATTCTAGATCAAGTGACTAGGTCTATGGTGATGGGCTGACCTAGAGATTTAGTAATACCTATTATAACCTCTATTTCATAGAACTCTAGGGGGAGATTAGGGAGTAAACCCCACATGGGGATGCCTTCAAGGGATGAACTACTGAGTGTGGTCCCTACTTTCCATTTCCTTATGCTATCATTAGATTTCCCCATGAACCAAGGACCTTCCATGAGGACTCTAAAGTAGTCTTCATGGAGATTGAAGTTTATGAGGAAAAAGTTTCTTGTAACAGTTACAACCTATAATTGGCCTTTGGGATGCCACTTGTTGTTATCCCACTTACAAAAGGCATCGATGTTGGGTCAAAACCATTGAATTTCTTAAGAATGAAGTTGTCCAACTTATTCTTGACTTTTTCCACCATAACATCTGGGATGTTGATGTAGGTCTCATGACTTTATATGGTAAGATAAATATAGTACTTAGATGGTTCTTGGTCCA
This sequence comes from Torreya grandis, assembly GCA_037957365.1. Classification (NCBI taxonomy): domain Eukaryota; kingdom Viridiplantae; phylum Streptophyta; class Pinopsida; order Cupressales; family Taxaceae; genus Torreya; species Torreya grandis. The sequence continues at coordinate 530,721 of JARHVA010000206.1, read as the reverse complement.
TGGATCTCTTACCCATGACATGATCTGCTCAAGAAAGTTTTAGTTGGGATATTTCTACACTTCATGGGGCCCTATCAAGGGAGTGTTTAGTCAGATGCAAAATATCCACAACATTTTTGTTCTTCTCCTCTTTTCCTAGTGGGTCATCTATGTTTCTTGTGCCCTAATCCTATTTCACACACCCTCCCCTTGCATCATAAATTTAATTTTTCCCCCTCTTTTGATCCTTCTGCTCCTTTCACTCCTTTCAAATTTTGCTCAATTCCCTTTTAATTGAAAATAAAATTTATAAATTTTTAAAATGATAATTACTCTATATTATCCAAGGATAAAATTCATTGAAATATACTATCTGTATACACATAATATTTTCAAACTTTTTTCAATTACTAACACTTTGTATCTTGTAAAAACCCATTGAGTTTCAATCTCTTTGAGTGCATGCCTTAAGGGGTACACCGAGAAAGGGGTGGGTAGACCATTAGTGCTTCATAAGATTGTTGTCCCTTTTTCCACTTGTCATATACACACTCATCATTAAAAACCATTTACCCTAAGATTATTCTTCTCATCCTTACCCATTTTAGTCATTTGCCATTCTATATTCTCCTTATTCTTGCCTTGACCCCCTTTCAACTAGTTAATTGTACTAGGTCGACTGGGTTGACCCTATATAATTTTTAGCTTATGATTACTATACAGGGTTGATTGGGTTGACCCTAAACTATTTAAAGGAATTTTTCATTAGGAGCTTTGTTAGCCCTTTGGCTGACCTAGCTTGAGACCTAGTGATTTATCTCCCAAAAACATACATGGTTAACTGGTTCAACCTGTATAGCCAACATATTAAGAAGGATTTAGGGAAAGATCCACCTATATATGTAAGTTAATTTCCAACCATTTTTAAGAAGAGAAGTGAAGAATAATAAGTGTGAATAAACATCTACTTATTGACCATTCTACTTGAGGAATAAAGCTTAGGGTTCAATACTTTCTTTGGAGATACAGATCTTGTCTTGTGGAGAAGTTTTTTGGATGCATAGATAGGTTGTGTAGGCTACATTTTATTTGTCTTTGTTATCCTTATATATCAAAATAATCTCTTGTGAAGCACATTGGCTAAGGGAGGGATTGATGATCGATGGGTTTGTCTTCAAGGTAAGTATTCCTAACTTTATTCTCCTTTATAAGAGTAGATGGATAATGTAGTTGTGCTTCTTTCTTCCATGCATTAGGATTATATATACATAGATGTGAGCTTATATATTCTATGCATGTTTAGTTTATTTTGTTTTGTTTCTAAGCCCCACTTTGTGCCACAAGTTTTGGTGAGCACTAGATTAGATTTAATTTCTTGTTTATTAGAATAGAGTGAACATTAAACCTAGGATTCTTTTAGGGTTGTTACATGATTATGTATCCCTAATCAGAGGTATATGTATGCTCTATCTTCTTTGAGCCAGGACTGATTTATAGACATGATGCATTTTTGATTGTAGACATTTTGGTGAACCCGATGTGAACTAACCCTTTTAGGATTTGGTCATCTTATTTCATTTATTTAATTAATTCATCATTATTTTTATCATATATTTGCTATACTAGATTGACTCTATTGACCTAGTATTTAACTTTTATGTGCAAGTTTTTAGGTACAGGCTATTGGATCAACGTAGTCGCCTTGGTATAGGTTTTTAGCTTTCTAGACATCTAGTCCAGACTAATAGGTTGACCCAATTGACCCTATATTTTTTTAGACATGAGGTTTAACATATTAGGTTGACCCAATCAACCCAATACATTTCAGGTACTCAACAACAAGTTTTTGTAAAGCTTGATTGACTTAGTTGACATAGTTAGTAGAATTTATAAGCATATATCAAGGTTATTAAACAACAATATTCATTATTTACATCTCTGATCCATTAAGATTCCTTTCTATCTCTATGCCTCTTTATTTATAGTCTTTCATTTCATAATTTGTAGTCTTTAAAACTACCCTTTCATAGTCAACTAGATCGACCCTGCTCACCTAGTTCTGTGTAGGGGAAATTTTAGTGGTGACAATTCATTAATTCATGAATATTCTAATTTTTGGATTTTGGTTTTTGAAATTTTTTAGGGTTGGTGGATGGGACCAGATCACCAAAATTTTATGGATATATATTATTTTTGGGGTTGGCTCACTAACCTGTAATGACGATGTCTTTGAAAATAGTTTAATTTACCATATATATATATAATATACCCCTTGATCCTGATACCAAACAATAAAATAAATCTAAAGATCAATGATAGTTGTGAATGATAAAATTGAATGATAGTGTCAAATGACAGTACCATGATAGTGTGGAACTAGGAAACCAAAATTTAAAACCTTTAAAGATAACAATTAAATGTATCTCACATATTGAAGAAACTAGTGAAGCTAGATCTGTTAACCATGTCATAAATCTAATGGATAGATTCCAAATGCATACAGAGTCATATGAACTAGATAAAAAATGGTCCACAATAAAAAATACCAACCATCTTTTTAGCTAGCCCATATGGTACAAATACAGGCACCTGATAGAAATATCACAACCATTCATCATGATCATTTGGTAGAGTCAAACGCCTATACTACTGGAAGAGCCAAATGGTTTGACTAGTGATAGAGATAAAGATTTATACTCATAGTAAATAAAAATGGTGTTACTACCTGGTAGGGCTAAATGGATCTACCATTCCATAAGTCCAAATAGTACCATTACTTGATAGGGTTGAATAGCATTGTCTTTTGTTAGGGGTGAATGATGCTACCATCTGGCAGGGTCAAATAGCTTTGCCATTCGACAAGGCCAAATGATTCTATAGTTGATAGGGTCAAATAGATCTACCATTCAGTAGGGTTGAATATATCTATCATTTGATAGGGCCACATGGATCTATCATTCGGTAGGATTGATTAGCTCTGTCATTCAGTAGGGCCATATGACTCTGTCATCTGGCATGACTGGGCATCCCAAACTCTCGTTCCCCCCTTGAGACACACTAAATATCTCACCTAGATCAAAGCTTGCTATATGGTGAAATGGATTGATAAGACCATTACATAAAAATAAACCAATTTTTTTTTACCTCCTATATGAAATTTACATGGATAGAACCTACTAACATAAAAATACTATTGGGCAAACTAGAGGAAGGTTTATACCGATTGATTAACCAATGTTTTGAATCAAATTTATGTAAACAAACCTAAGGGGGTTTGGGATATGGCATATTAAAATGAACCCTAGTTCTATGTTTTATGTGTTGTTTGAATAACTAGGTCGACTCTACAAGTTTGACCTTATCGACCCTATTATATATTTTGTGCATACATTTTTTATTATATAAAAATTGTACCTTATGTTAAAGTTGGAATTAAAATTATATTCTATTAACTATTTAGCACTTTCTTTTCTTTTTTCTTGCATGCTTATAATAGATCACATAGCTTAATTTACTAATTTACTATTTTATGCACACATGACCAAATCACAAAATCTACATAAGCATTTTAATATTTGTCTACCTAAAGCCAACCTACTTGGATTTCATCACGAGGGGAAAGTTGACTTGATACTCTAGTCAAGAATAAAATGTGGTTAACGGTATATTCTGGGTAAGCACCCAACACCCTTATCACTGTAGTGTGTGAAGTGAGGGAGTAGGCCCAAATACCAAGCCTGCATCATTACCAGTACAGTCCCTTTCAGCCCAAACTAACTAAAACTATCCTTAGATTGCTATCTAGTTATTTTCTTACAACCAACTTCCCATCACATTAAAAATCATATCTTAATAATCTAATAAACATTCATGTTGACCAATTAGTTATCTATTAACTTTCCAAGTTGATTACTTGTTGTTTTCTCTGACTGATGTCGGTTGCCTTCTTGTCTAATCCTGTCGACATCGGTTGGCCAGACCAACACCAGTCTCTGTGACACTCTGTAACTCATCTGCAACCTCCTCCATGTCTGCATCAGTGAAGCTTTTAGCTCCACAACCTAACAATCTCCCACTTGGAGATAAATAGCTACACTATACTTGTACCTATACTCTGTCTAATCTGTTTCCTAGTTTGTATCCCTCTTCAAGCTCAATCCTGAAGACAACCCACCACACACACTATGGTGTACCTCCTGTCATCTGAGTCCCCTGCCACATCCGAAACTACAAACACATGTAGTGAAGTCCTGACCTTGAATAACATGAATCCCTGCTGTTGGTCCCTCTCAAATCCCTGAGAACACACTTCCCCAAATTGGCTCCTAACTCTCTGACAGCTCCCACTGCATGGGAATACTCAGGTCTATACTAGACCTCATGTGATTTCGAACACTGTACCTGTCCAGCCCTTAGTGTGCTCTGGCTCTGTAGCCTGAACCTCGCCAACACCTGATTCACATAAGCTCCCACTGGAAACAAAATCAACCTGTGATCTCCATGTCTCCCATGTCAAAGAATTTTGCTACTCCAAACTCCTCATGACATGCCACTGAACTAACCTTACCCTTAGCTCAGCAAAACCCTGTATGTACAATCCTGCTAGCAAACATACCATCCACATACAGCAATAGAATGATGTTGCAATCATCATCCACCTGGTAAGACAAACCACAGTAGTTACCCTGACATTGACTGAAGCCATGCTTCATCCTCCACCTGTCAAAACCTGTACCACTGTCTTGCAGCTCCTCAAGACCGTATAACCTGGTCTTCCGTCTCATGTATCCATTTTCTCTATTCTTCAACTAAGGAATCCATTCATCTCTGTGCTTTTATACCTGCTGGAAACCCTACCAAAACTCCCGTTTAGTTCTGCATCATATCCCTGCCATGCTCCCACCTGTTTCCTGGATCCTTCCTGCTCTACAATCAGCAACGAGTATAAAGAAGAGGAACAACAAATTTGAGGGCCTACTTACATCTTCAGTCCTCCGTATGGGTGTTTGAGACTCCTTGACAGCGTGCTGTCCACCCAAAATCTGTTATAGTGACCGACCTCGGTCACCCCACAGTCTACATCCGACCGACGTTGGTTCCCATGTGTCTGTCCCTGACTACCGACCCTGCCGACATCGGTGTCCCTACTGCCAACGTCAGTCCTTGTGATTGATGTTGGTCTTACCTACTGCTGACATCAGTTTTGATGCCGACGCTAGTACCTGTGTTTCCCGTGAGTGATGACTTTTTACCCGCGAGCTCCTTTGAATCAATCCCCATGTCCAAACTGCCCTGCTCAGAAGTATCCAGTGCCATCCACTGGTCTCTGTCTGCCATCTCCTCCAAGTACACCAAGGATTTCCAGTTCTTAAGCCTGTCAAATATATCTATCTTCCACTTAAGAACATGCATCTCCTTCCTTCTCATGTGACCAAGCCTACGAAGCCACGTCTCTGCAACAAAAGAAGAATCAATAATATAAACAAGTAGATAAAGAGTACCTATTTTCTTACCACCAGCTAATTCAAGTGCATCCGCTGTGAGAGCTCTCGTACATCTCTCATCACCCAATCTTTCTAAATAAATTAGCCATATCTCCAAACCTGGGACCTGCATGACCTTCATCAACACCTGTGTGTTGGCCACCTGCAATTTCAGCTTCACTTCCCCTTTGCCAATCCTTTGGCAAGGCTCACCAGCTCCTCTACCTGGGGCTGCATGGAAAGAGGCAACCAAATATTTTATCCAAGATTCAACTTTATCCAAGAAACCTCCCAGAGCATCCTGTGCAACCACACCTGCAACATCTGCATCTTCAGTTCCTTCATGCTGATCTGCTACCAACCAACAATATTCTTTTACCTGCTCTTTCTTTCCATATGACCGTTGGTGACCGCCTATGCTTTTCAACTCCTCCATTCTTAGATTACTTTGATCTGCCATTGCTCTACTCCCACTCGATCAGAAACCCCTGAGAGTGACCTATAACTAAACACAAAACCCTGCTTCCTGCAACCTTAGCTCTGATACCACTTGTTGGGATACGAAACACCGAAAGCACACAGTTGATTACTAAACCAAGCAACTTAATATGTGGAAATTAACCAGAATACACAAGTAACTAGAATTCAGAATAACACATGATATGAGAGACAATACACAACTTGTATTAAAACTCTTGAAGAAAAGAATACAATAAAGAAGATGCCACTTCTTCTCCACCACCTCTTCAGAGGCTTCCCACACCTCAAGTGAACAATAACTCTCTCCTCAAAGCTCTCTCTTAGGTCCCAACACCCAACTCAAACTCTGAGTTGGTGTTCACCTCTAGTGCTCCACACACACCACAAGTGCTCTATGCACTCCACAAGTACACAATCGTACTTCAAGTAGATCTCCCCTGAACTTGCAAGAACCTGCACCTCAACAGACCATACTTATGGAAGGAACTCCCTTGCCTTCCTCTTTGCTCTATCCGAGTACACACCTGTACTCCAAGTAGATCCTGCCTGATTCTGCTCCCTGTTGTGTTGCTGTCCTATCTGATCTTGCACACCTGCAAATCAACCTGGTTCTGCACACCTGTGAAACTTGACCTTGCACACACATACACCTACAGATCAATGATCTTACTTACCATGCAGATCTCCTATAAAGGCCATGCACACTTGCTGACCAAGATCCTACACCCCTGAAGAATCTTGCTGACTCTCCAAAACCAGCACCCACCTTGGTACTGCTGTGGAACTAGGAGGAACACCCTTGCTCACCTCACACATAGAAGGAGCTAACTTTGCTCAACTCAAACTAGAACAAGTTTCCAATACAACCATGAGTCTATTATATAGATCTCATCCAAACAATAATTAGACATCTAATTACAATAATTAGATCCGCAGCTCTCAGTCTAAAAATAGCTCTCATCATGCAAACACTTGGTTCGTTAGCTAACTGCCCATAATAAACTCGTAGTTGAACCACATAGGTGATCGACGTCGGTCCCTATCTGCCTGGGGGTCACCGACGCCGGCCGATCTTTGACCGACGTCGGTTGCCTTCTTGTCTAATCCTGCCGACGTCGATTGGCCAGACCAACGCCGGTCTCTGTGACACTCTGCAACTCATCTTCAACCTCCTCCATGTCTGCATTAGTGAAGCTTTTAGCTCCACAACCTAACACCTTTTTCCTAAACTTCAATATCAGGTTCGCATTCTCTCTCCATGTACCTTGGAGGAGGCTGTTGACCAAGCTAAATGACAAGATTTATCTATGCATCAATTCGAGCCACCCCAACCTTCTGTGGGTCCTCATATTTAATTAATAACAAAAATCATAATGTTACCAATTATGGTGTTATATATTCTTATGATACCATTCAAAATGTTCAAGTTGTCATTCCTACCCCTTCATCAGAACCAGCTCCCCCTTCTCAACAATATACCAATCCTCACTTATCTTCACCAAATAACATTAATTCTCATAAACCTTTATCCTTAGATGAATTAATTAAGCATATACCTATGCCTCTTCCATGAGATCTTGACCCTATCCATTTTTTATATCTTGGTATAATCCTAACAAGTTTTGTTGGGTTCACACTAGTTGGGGTCATTCTCATGAGACCTATAAAAAACATTGTAATTTAGCTATGGAATTTATTCTTGGCCCTAATTTTGATCATGATTATATCATTATAAAACATCAAAAATATTATTAAATTGCTTTCTAGGATTATAAATCACATGATAAATCTCAAGCCTTGATCTAAGCTAATGCTCATTTGGCTATCTACAAAGACCCTCTTCCTAATCATCAACCTACTCAAGAAAATCAAGAAAAATCCACCCCTTCCACCAATAATTTAAAAATTATTGTTGAAACCACTTATGAAGAGAATGTGGTTAACATGATTAATATGTGAAGGGTGGTTTATTTTATTGATTCCCAACCTATCTATAATCCTCCTTCATCTAGAACATATCCTGTAATTTAGGATTCTTCTCCAACTCATTTAAATGAGTTGGGGCAAGATGACCTTATTAATTTTCATGATCCAATTTATGATTATCCTTTGGATAACACTTCTTTTTCTATTTATACCACTATTCCATCATCTTCTAACAATAATGATACTCAAATTTATAATAACACTTCTACCAATTCTCAAAATCAACTTGAATCAACTACTTCATCATCATAGCATGATTTTCAACCTTGTTTCAAACCTTCTTCTTCTTACTAATATAAATTCTAATGTACTTTGGCTCCTCCTTAGAGGACCTCCTTAATCATTATGCACCTATAACTAAAAACCTTCTTATGGGATATTATGAGTGGGATCCCATTGCAAGACTCCTCAATCTCCCATCCCAAATTCCATTCCTTGAGCTTATGAAGATTTCTCCACATCATAGAAACTATCTCATGTAATTATTTTTGAGATGATTTTCCATCGTCCTCCCCTAGTCAGATGGGAGGTAGCCTTATCTAGATCTAAAGACATTATATTACAACAATGTGAAGAGATGTCTTACAAAGTTAATGAAACTATATACACTTATCTTTCCATAAAATTTCCTTTAGCTTCTATGATTCTCAATGAGATTATGATTCATGTAGATAATCTTCCCTTATTCATTATTGTTCAAATAGGTGATATCCAAGTTAAGCATGCATTGATTGATGAGGGTTATGGTACTTGTATTGCCTCTCTTGATTTCATTAACACCCTTGGATATTTAGAATAAAATCTCAAGTCTACACATAGAACATACCAAGGATATGATAGAGGGAAAATATCTCCTCTAGGTTGTGTGTGTATTCCCATTACCATCCCACCTATCACCATTTGTGTAAAGGTGATGATCTTTAACTTTCCCCTTTCTTATAACATCTTGCTTACTAGGCCATGGACTCACTGTATAAGAGTTGTTGCTTCTTCCACCTACCAATTTGTTAAATTCACTCATAATGGAGCCATTTATAGGATTTATGGTGACACTAACCCTTGGAATTTTGAACAATTCTAAGACCGAGGTGTCTTCAAGATTTCTCGTCTTGAACCTTTGCCTAGTATTCTATTTAGTGAGTCATAACTTCTTAATTTTCCCATTAATTCAACTTGAGATTATAATGGACATCCTGAACTCATTGGGAAAATTACTCCTAACCTCTTATATTTTGATGATGATGAGCTCTATGAGATTAAACTAAAGATTAAAACTTATGATCTCTCACCTCAACTCATCTCGTAGCTTCTTGCTTCCTTTCAGCCTCATTATCGCAATCCTACTTGTAATGATATTCCCATAGTCTTGACCAAGACTCAACATTCTATTCACCACACTTCCTCAAATGAAAATTTTATCCCTACTTGTGTCATTGGTCTTTATACCTTAGATTATGATGAAGGTTATTCCATATACGATCCATTTTAAGTTGGTCTTATCCAAATTCATGATGCTAAGATTGTTCATTATCATACTTTTTTACTTGAGTCTTTCAAGTATCTTGTCATCTTCCTTCATTTACAGTTCCTAATTTTAGTATTTCTCCTCTTTATCATAGGGTATATATGGCACCAACATCTCCAATTTCTAAAAATCCTCGTAGGAGTATGTTCATAGATCATGCTATAACTGGGCCTTACCATTTTCCTAGATTCTTTGATCACCATAGTTGGTTTACTCCTAAGATTAGTGTGACCCTCCTTAGACCTTGTATATATCCCTATCCTCCCTTAGTAGAGCCCATATTAAATCCCATTAATGCTCCCACTATAGTTGAGCCTCTTCTTGCTCCCACTATAGTTGAGCCTATTCTCGTTCCTATTATTGCTAAGCCTACCCCTTTTTCTCATCCCATTTCTCCTTCGGTTGTGCCTAGTTCCATTTCTTCTCCATCACCACCTTCCCTTGGTGATGGTTTACTTCCTTTGCCTAAGATGGCTCCATTACCCACCAAATGAGCTGATGAGTCCTCTCCAACTTCTTCCACTCATATTATACCTCCTTCTGTGATTACTTCCCCTAAGAACACTCATAAGCATATCTATTACTTCCATGTGATAGATAATCATTCTTCTACCCATTTTTGTAAGTTGTTATAGTATATTGATACTTTGTCTTCTTCCTCTCTTTCCTTAGACAAAGTCGCACCTCCCTAAAGGTTTTACCTAAATATATACCTAAGTATAATGAGGTGTATTATTTGTGGCACCAATGTGGCACCCATCACATTGATCAATGACACATCCTTCAACAACACCTTAAGGATCACCTTGTAACTATTTTTGGACCTTCTTCCATTCCTCCCATAGGTCATTCCCATAATAAGGATCCTCCTCCTTCTCCCATGGCTCCACCTTCAGTGGGTTCATCCTCTCCTTTAGTCCCTTCATCACCTTTTGTGCTCCACCCATGATTCCTTTACCTATGAACTTTCCCTCACCTATGGATCTCTCTCCAAACATGAGTCCCTCAATGGTGGATCCTTATCCATTGGTTATTATTATATCTCCCATATATGCTGCTCCCACACATTCTCTTGAGCATCACTTGCCTAATTTTCCTCAGCATGATCCTTTGAGCATTTCTAATTTTTTATTTAAGGATATTAAAAGAGAAGTCTTTTCCCAATTTTCATTGAAGATTGATGAGACATTAGTAGCAGTTCATATCCAGCTTCATAGAGATTTATTTGATGTCTTGGATAATGTGTGTGGGTAGATTTATCAGTACTTATGAGCACATGCATGCTTTTTTTACATTTACATTTTGATTGGGAGGGTATTCCAATTTCATTCTTATCTATCTGTTATATCATTTGACACTATGTCAAATTATTATTGTATGTTAATTCTTTACCTTTGGTACTATATAATGCTTATATTATCATTTATATTCACATATGATTGTCTTTATTTATGATTTATTTCTATTTCTTTCTTGAGTTTTTCTCAAAACTCCCTTCTTGTGTCTTCATGATTGTTTGATTTCTTATCTCTATTTTTCATAGATAATTGTCATTGTGACTTGGTTATAGAAACCATGTTCCCTTTGATATTTATCTCCTTTTACCATATGATTAGTTATCAAACAATAAATCTCATTATACTTTCCTTTCACTGGTCCATTATTGGATCTCCTTTTTCCCTTCTTCCTTTTTCACAAACTAAGCATATACATGGTTGAGACTTGAGATCACATGTTAGTTCATTGTTAAGCCTAAGTGTCCTTGTCAATTTTTGTCTTTGATTACTTATCTTCCTTTAGTCTTAACCTACAACTCATTTATGTATATCACTACATCTCTCATGGTTGGTCATTCCAAATCTATATGGAGGAGGAATCTTCAAAATCCATAAAAAGTTAAAAGATAAATCATTTTACAAATGGAAATGATATCAATCAGCAAAAATATTCCTAAAAGTCAAATCACACTAAAAAACATTATTTAAGGCACATCTCCTTCTTCTAGTTGAAGCTCAAACTCCATAGTTGGCCTCACGATAGAGCATAGGTCCTTTGGGGTGCTGTAGGCTAGTAAATTATGAAAGGAGAACACAAAAATATTTTAGTGCTACCTAATTTATCATGCAAGTACCCAATCTTCCTAATAGACTGATAATTTTGTAAGGGATCTTGAAGAACAGGGAACAAATCATGGGAAGGTAGGTCCATTTTATATTTTCTTGTATCAATCTACCTTCATGAGTTGATATTAGTAGCATGCTTATCTACCTACAAAGCTTTGTGTCTATAGTGAATAGGTTTCCTTTGTATATTGATGGTCACTAGTCACTTAGTGTCTTCTCATATCTCTAGTATACCTCTTGCTTCCTAAAGTCTTCTCATAAGATGCTTAAGTCTTGATTTTTACATGCCCTATATCCCTCATATTTCCTCTTGAGAAATATTGTTTTTTTTTTACTGATCACTCCCTTTGAGATTTAATTTGTGAGTTGCATTGTAAGACCGTGGATAGGACCTAAAATTTCTCACAAATTACCACCTTTTTTCTTATTATTACCCACATCCTTTTTTACATGATTGTCCTAATTTTTCCACCCTAGTGGTGTTCTCTTATGAGTTGTAGTGTAAGAATGCATATAGGACTCGACATTCCTCACAATTTTTTTCAATAATACAAGTCCCAAAAAAAATTACATGTGTCAAATATGAGATAAGATGTGATTGATTATGAAGTTACACATCATTGACATGCTTCTCAATTTTATTTAGTATGTTTTATTCTTACTTTATTTCTCTTTCATTTTTATGTTCTTATTTTCTAAGTGCATGTAAGAATACAACCATTTCTTGAATTTTACATACTTCCCAGCTTGAATTAGTGTGATCAATTTAAGACCAATATTTTGCCAATTTTATTTTTCTCTTATACTTCCCAACATGATATAGTATGATTTATTGACTTAATTTCATTTATTTTTATACCACTTGTGCCCTTTTACATACCTTCCATTTTATTATATTGTTTTCATACTCCCAACATGATCTAGTATGATTTTACTTATTTTAATTTGGTACAAAAAGCTTTCACTTTAGTTTAAAAACAAATTCCTTTTTACCATCTTGTTTTACCATGCCTTGGTTCTTTATACTTAGTCATTTTTCTTGTTATTACACATTTCCCAACTTGAAATAGTGTGTATTACATTTGATTGATTATATTTTACCAAGTCTTTTTGCCGATTTCTTTTTAACCATGCATGTGTTCTACATAATGCTAGAAAAGAAACCACCTCTCATATAGTTCTTATAGCATATAAAATAAAATCTAAATACATGTGCTAGAAATAAATATATCCAAAGAATCTATAACCACAACCATAATAATGACAACATACATAATCAACATTAATATGCCAAAATGATACATCATATATATACATCTCATGAGTTTTGATATAACTAAAACCATATATATAATGCTTCAGCCCTATGGATGGGCTCTATCCTATCCATATCATGGCCTAGCCCTAATGCCTATTGAGGCCTTAGTCTGACTCTTTTGAATAATATGTTGTAAGGAGGCCGTCTTAGATCTTAGTCCCTCTACCTATCCCTATAGATGTGCTATCTACACTTATGCTTGCACCAACTTGATCTAAATCACTACATATGCCTACATCAATTGGGTCTACATTTTCATATGTGCATATGTCATTTATGCCATTATAGATAGATGCATATATCTCTCATATACCAGGGATTTCCATGCTTGTATCTCATGTACACTCATTTTTGTTGGTGATTGCATCCTCTCTTTTTACGCTCATATTCACCTCACTACCTCCCTTGCTAACCTAAACTAGCTCACCTGAGTTGGTGTAGATGATACACTAGGGTCATCTAATTTAGTAAGGTAATATGACTATAGAGTCTTATCTAAGATGTCATGGAGTGTTACCCTCACAAAGGATCCCAATCTCTCCTCCTCATCCTTAGCTATGCTTGCAAAATCACACCTAGATAGATATTAGATCACTGTCATATCTCAAAATAACTACCTCTAGTCTCTATTTGAATATTAAAAAATAAGTAATAATTTAATCATATTTATTACCTATCTGTGTCTCAATCACTATGATCTTGCCATTTACATGATCACCTACCATAGTCTCTCCATATGTATGACCTCCTTTGTAGGTCACCTCAACTTGAATCTGGCTTTCATGGCTCACTTCTACCTTAGCCTATGTTTGAGTAACTTCTCTATTATCCATCTCTCCTCTAGCTCACCTAATAGGTCATCAAGGATGGTGATAGTCTCCACTCTCTCTTACTCCTCTCACTTCCATCCATGTTGTGTCTGTAGTGGTTGTAGCTCATCTCACTATATAGTAGTTGGTGGTATCTCTGGTGCCAATACCTCCACATCTCTATCCTCCTGATTTACTCCCTATCATGTTTACCTAGTCTATGGTCACTCATGATGTGGTCTAAGCATCAACATCACCACTAGTGACCCTAATACCCTCCTCCCCCATAACTCTCTCACATACCAAGCCCACTACTTGAGCATCAATATTGGTACCACTGGATGCGGTAAGCCCATATGTCCTAAAACTTGTACCACCAGTTGTGTCTCTCTCTACCAAGTATAGTGTTCAATCACCTCTATCCTCACTATAGCTAGTATAACTATGTACCATATTAGCCATATGGTCATTATATGTCCATATGGTTGCCACACTATATCTACATGTCTCACCATCTGTAGCATTGGCATGTGGGGCATGACCCATGCTATCTAGTCCTCTCTCCATCTTTGTACTCAAGGTGACCTATCATCTATCACATAGGGAAACCTAATGAGCTAATACATGGGAATCATCTCATAGATCCAAGCCATCAATAATATGATTGGTCCTATCAACTTCTACCCTCTGACTAACATCTCATACAAATCATGTATGAGTTGGACCTAGATGATAAAGTTGAGATCATATAATACACCCTCCTCTAGGATCATATTAATCAAATATACCCTGAATAATGGTACGTTGCCATCTAATTTGTGACATAACACTCACTATGTCACAAGTCCTATCATAGCCTTCCAGATATCTAAAATTTATGATGCATATACATCAAACATACTTACTTTCCTACTTGACAATATCAAATCTAAGTTGGTAGCCACATGGTTAAGGCTATCCTCTCTTCCAGGCTATCTGGTATGCCTATAGTTATTAGTAATTTTGTCACCAATATCCCTAGGATGGCATGTACATCCTCTAGAGTGATATCCACCTCTACCACATCCCCATGCACCTCCTATCTAAAGGTGTTAGTCAATCATTCCTAATATCCAAGTAACATGACTAATAGATCTAAATACAGGGGAATATTACATATGTCAGTTATCCCTCCTAGGCCTACAACTACCAGCCTATCTCTATCTCTTATGGTTAGATGCTCTAGTAGATCTAGTAGCCAATACACATCTACAAATCTCTAAAACTAGGGTCAAACCTACAACCAAGAAACAATAAAAGATGTATTAGATCCTCCATGTCATATATAGTCAAAATACATTCTTTTTAAAATTCTAATGAAAAATAAGCCTAAATTTATTTAATTCATTATTTTTTATCTATATTTAGCCTAATTGATCCTTTTTACCCTTACTTGGTCATTTTAAGCCATTCTAGCCTTCTTTTAACTTTTTAAATGCATTTTTGTATAATTCGGGTTCCTTGGTCAACCTAATTTGACCAAAATTTCCCTATTTTTAGCTTAATTGACTTAAAAATCTAAGTTAAACCTCTTAGTTTCCACTCCCTAGTACTATGTTATCATTCTAGACTTTTTAAATCAATTGGAAAACTATACTAGGTTGGTAGTTTGTAAAATGTACATGGTCGGCACACACCTCTTGGATCGATAGTGTGGATTTTACCTATTTTTAGCCTACTAGGTTGATTGGGTTGACCTAATTGTTTTTGGTTGCTGACCCCTTGCATTTTGCTGAAAAAGTGCCTTTTTACAAATTTCTTCCTAATTCCTTCAAACCCATTTGCCTAATTGGTTTTTACTACCTATAAAATCTAATTTTGCTTCATTAACATCTAAAAATTCTAAAAATTACATTTTTCTAAAAATACACTTAATTTAACAAAATACTCAAAAAATAGCTTAAGATTCATAATTACATGCCTATAGTGCACTCGTTGTCACTCTTGGAGCTCCTACTCATCTATCCTATCATCACCTCACCATCATAGCTCATTTGATCTCCAGAGCTCTTGTTCTCTTCTTCACAAGTCAAAATAACCAAATGATTTCTCTTTCCCCTAATTAAAAACACTTTTCAAAATTCAAATTCTTAAATTATTTTCCTACGGATTCCTTATTTGCCTATACTTTGTTTTTACTCATCCATTTTTAAAACCATAAAATGCATTGGATTCATGATGACGCAGAGAATATTTTCCACTATTATATGAGTATTTTCTATTTTTTTGATTTTTAGCTATTTTTCACACTAACTTCTATAGGTTTTCCTTGTGTTATTCACATTGGACACCTTCACTTTTTATTTTAGTCTACTTATTTATCTACATCACTAAGGTAAGTAAAGGTATGTGTTTTTCAATTCTACTTTTTCATTTATCCTATTTATTGCTTTATGTACTTTACTTAGCATCAACATTGTGTGTTATCATGTTTTATTTCCTAAAGTACCATCCTATATTTCACTTACATGACACATGATGAGAATTGAGTGGGGCATATGTCTACACATAATATTTTCAAACTTTTATCGATTACTGGCACTTGTATCTTGCAATAATTTGTTAAGTTTTAATCTCTCTGAGTGCATGTCTGAAAGGGTGCACCAAGAAAGGGGTAGGCAGACCATTGGTTCTTTGTAATATTATTGTTCCTATTCTTACTTTATATCTACACACTCTTCTCCTAAAAATCATTTACCCTAAGATTATTCTTCTCAGCCTTACCCATTCCAATCATTTTCCATGTTTTATTCTCCTTGTTCTTGCCTTGACCCCCTTTCAACCAGTTGACTGTACTAGGTCGATTGGGTCGACCTTGTATAGCTTTTAGCTTTTTAATACTATATAGGGTATATTGGGTCAACCCTATACTATTTAAGGGCATTTTTCATTAATATATTTGTTATCCCTTAGGTCGACCTAGCTCGAGACCTAGTGATTTATCTCCCAAAAACATAAAGGGTCGACTAAGTGGACCTTGTATAACCAACATATTTGGAAGGATTTAGGGAAATATCTACCTATATATACAAGTTTATTTCCAACCATTTTTAATAATAGAAGTGAAGAATAATAAGTACAAATAAACATATGCTTATTGTCCATTCTACTTGAGGAATAAAGATTAGGGTTCCATACTTTCTTTAGAGATATGGATATCTTGTGGAGAAGTATTTTGGATGCATATATAGGTTGTGTATCATAGAGCTAATTTTTATTTATTATCCTTACATACCACAATAATATATTGTGAATTAACTTGGCCAAGGGACAGATTGAGGCTCAACAGGTTCATCTTCAAGGTAAGTATTCCTAACTTTATTTCTCCTTTGTAAGATTAGATAGATATAATAGTTGTGATTATTTCTTCTATGAATTAGGATTATGTAGACATTGACATGAATATATGTCTTCTATGCATGATTATTTTAGCTTTTTTGTTTATGACCCCCACTTTGTGCCACAAGCTTTGCTGAGCACTAGATTAGATTTACTTTCTTGTTTATTAGAATAGAGTGAACATTAAACCTAGGATTCTTTTAAGGTTGTTGTGTGATTGTGTTAGACTGTAGGCTTTGGAAACCTTCCTATCATGGTGTATTGTGACAAGTAATCCCCTAATTGGGTCTAGAAAATCCCCATATTTGTCATTCCCCTACTTAACAAATATATCCCCAATCAAAAGTGTATGTATGCTCTATCTTCTCTGAGCTAGGATTGATTTATAGACATGATGAATTTCTGATTGCATACACCATCTCTCTACACAAATTCATGTAAAATATAAAATAATATGATAAAAATACACAAAGATAATATTTCAAAATAAATAATTTGTAAAATTATATAAATCATCAATCTTATCTAATTACATATATCTTATGATATGATTGATCTAACAATCATATCCCTCACATAGAAAGAGGGACATACATTAGGATTAGTACATAATTTTATATTATTATAACTTGATACATTACACATGATTCAAATTATCATATTTTTTCACATTACACATAATTCAAATTATTAGAGTTGGCACATTACACATGATTTACAATGGTTAAGATATCAGATGGTTCAGGTACATGGTAGATAGTGCCACATCAATAAAACTATTGGGGGGCATATGCCACACATATTCACTCACTTTGAAAAAAAATTAGAACATATATAATTAGGTGCATATGCATTGGAATATGCACACAATCTATAGGAACATGAATTATATGTTTCTACATACAAATGCATTTAAGACACAAGTTTTTAGATTCAACATATAGATGTATAACATTCTATAGTAGTTGTCATATAATCATGGGGAATGGTACTAATTCATGCACATATACACATTACCATATTATTGATGTATGATACCAATTCATGCATATATAAAAACTTCTATATTATTAAGGCATGATATTGATTCATGCATATATACATAGTCTTAGATTTATGGGGCAAGATATTGCTTCATGTTTATATATAACAACATAGTTTACAATTTAATGGAAAATGGTTGTCATTCCAATAAAAAAATTATCATGTCTATGTTCATGGTGGGGTCTTGGGCATTATCCATTCTCTTTTGATCATGCATTTATCAAACACTGAGTAAAGTTGAGCAAAACTATACAATCAAACATGCAATCATTATTGAGGCATGAACACTATTCAATATTTTTTGATCATGCATGGCATGAACTTGAGAGAAAATATAAAAATTAAATCTATAAACCATATATAGTTGTTGATTCATTTTAATTTATGTGTTAAGGTTCAGTTGTGCTTAATACATAATTAATTAACCTAGCATAGAGTTTTCACTATTAATCTTGAAATTGTTCTTCAAACAACCTCTTGGAATCTTGCCCATTTCCTTTGATAGGAATTGAACAAGACTAAAATTTACCTCTCTTTCTCCACAATGACTGGGTCAACTATTAACACTCAACATTTCCACTCTTCATGATGAGAACACACTCCCAGAGTGACACCATATAACATACATACATGTGTAGTTTTTCTTTGAATATGTTTTTCATTATAAGTATACTTATTTATCTAATCAAAAATATATATAATCACAATTATCATCTCTTGTAGGAACACTTGAACATCATTAGAATAAAAAAATTCTAGATTCACAATCACTGACATAGGTTCGTATTCTCTTTTCCTTATTATCTAGTTTTTGTATTTTCACTAAAATTCTAGATTAAGTGGGGGGGAAGGGGAATGTTGATACCTAGATTTATTACAAGCCTTGTTTCACAATAATATTAAGAAGTTTTGCATGTATATATCTCAAACTATGAATTAAGTACATAATGGCACACTTGATATGTTTATTATCTTAATATTTATATTTATTTTCATGACACCTTTATCCTATCATTTCCATATCTACATGTCATATTATATAAAACTTTGGCCCTCCCTTTCCCCTTGAAATATTTTCAAGCCTTGGGTTAGTTTTGACATTATGGTCAGTATTGACTGTTGGTATTGATAGAAGATAGTGTAATTAATCCACGTCTCTTTTTAATTTCTTTTGGGAATGTTTCAACTTTTTTTGTTGACTTTGTGTGTCACTAGGTCCTTATTCAAAGATAGAGACTCATATATACAAATCTATTGTAAAGAATTTTGGATAAGAACACTTCATTATCAAAGGCTAGAAAATATTACATATTGCACTTATATAATTATTTGAGCTAAATATAAATTTTATAAGGGTGAATTCACATCTACATGATTATACGAAGGGAAATATAATTGAAATACAATATAGGATTGTATACATAATTACATACATACACATTAATAGGAGAACTTCATTAAATTTTGAGATCTCCTCAAAGTATTATAAATGTAGTGAAATGATTTTTATATCAATAGGGATTTACCAAGGTTACTTCAACTCTACCCTTTCACTTGACACCCATATTTGATATCAAATTTCTTGTGAAAAATTAGGGTTTGAACATACAAGTGCACTTGTGTGATTCTTGAAGTATTAAAAGGAAGGAAAAAATATTATAGACACACTCACATCACCCTAGAATAAAATAATTTATCATTATGTAAGGTTATTCCTAACCACTACAGGTGAGTATCGATTTTAAATACTATCTCAATCTATCAAAAATAACATCATGAAAATAGGCATAAAAAATCACATACAAAGTATTTATACAATCATGAGATGCATCATTTAAAAATTTAGATTTAGATAGTCAAAACTCATATCCATGTGGTAAATAGGCTAAGAACCCTCTTACTATTTTTAAAAATTCATTACTATATTTGGATTGTATATTTTAATATATTATGCAAATTAGGAAAAGTCATTATTCTATTAATTTATATCCTATTAGGGTTTCTTAATCCAAATTAAGGTAAAAAATATATAAAATTTAACCATGCAAATTATGTATACAAATATGATAAGATATGTCATCATATAAAAATTCAATAATTTAAACATGTATGATACATGTAATCCAATAAAATGGGCATACAAGTGTCATGCCAAGTAGGTATATAAATTAGGCCTGAAATAGTATCACAATAAATGTGTGAAATAAATAATGGAATCACACATAATATAAGTATACATTATATAAATCATGACACTAAGCTCATAAATAATCATATATACAACCACACACACATGCACATAATATTATGATCATGAAACACATGAGCAATTAAGACATGACTCAACTGCGACTCAACACAAAAATAACATGGCCATGGCATGGACTAAAGGATCCTCTAACACAAATATCATATGATGTGATAAGACAAAAGACATAATAAATTCACTAATAGAATAAAAAATATATCACACATCAATGATCACACAATGTAATAATCATCAAGGTCAAACACGCATGGAGAAAGCAATGCTAGTCCACATAATCAATCAAAATCATAATAAATTATAGAAAAGAATAATATTTATAGGAAATATCACTTTATAAAGTATAATAAAGTTGAATTCATATATAATAGTCTAATATGATCAATGGAATAATATAGATAAATATAACTTGATAAGTGTTAAAAAATGCTCCAAGTCTCAATGCAAAAAAGTAGCCCATGGGTATAAATAATTTCACTCATATGCATGTCCCTTTATCATACGTAACCTATATATCCTACATTATTTTGATGTATACTATGAAAAAAACATGCATAGAAAATGTGTATGTAATTCACCTTGTATTTGATAAATAACATCAATCAATCATGTATACAAGCAAATCATGTCATTCATAGGTCTTAGTTTTTTATTTTTTGAATATATGATTTTTTTTTTTTTTTTTTTTTTTGTAATTTAAAAAAATACACCTATTAACCTATGATTTCACCAATGGAATGATCATATGTAGGTCCTGTATTAATTGGTATGAATGCCACACATCATGGGTGAGTAGTAACATATGTATCACTTTCCAAGTTAGATAAATTATCATGCACTATAAAATATACAACATCATCATCATAATCAACATGACCATGTAAATGATGCATAACTCTAGTAGCCATAATAACCTATGGACTATGTTGTATGGTAGAAGCATGTGTTAGTATTAGATATGGTACACACACATAATATTTTTGTATAACTATCTTAGGAATTGAAGGAGTAGGTAATGTATTTTGAACACAAATAGATCACTTATGTAATGGATGTTGGATAATTGGTCTTATATGAAGATCAATTACTTGTCTTTGAGTTTCCTTCATAAGATGAATCTATACAGGTTTTAAAATAGGATATTGTGGAGTAAATGTCTCTAGATAAATGGGGCAATCATATGTAAAACCTAAAACTGTAACCACTTGGTTTCTATAAATATTTTTTAAGTATAAATTTACTAAAGATGGGATTGAACTATCTTATGTATCCATGTACATTCTAATAGCATATCAAATGCCCTAGTATTGGGGAAAACTAAGAACCAAGTATAAATGGTTATAATCTCTACCATAAGTGGTAACATAATTCTCTAAGATGGTTTCTTCATTTTTGATCAATTTTTTTTACCATATTAGTTATACAAATCAAATCTCTACATGTGCACCCAAGGATAGTGATTAATGTAATAGTTAATATGTTTTCACTTGACCTATTATCCACCATAAATGTTGTCATTATCACATATGAACAAAGGTGAATCATTAGAATCATCATCAACCATCCCAATGTCATCAAATGTGGTTTTGGGTTGTTGTAATTGTGTATCTTTAAGTGTACTAGTAAGACAATTTATAGGATAGTCCTTCTAAGTCATAGAAGTATAATAAGTTTGAGGAGGATGCGAATTGTAAGTTATAAGTACCTCATGATTATCCTTCGTTTCTTGTGTCACAAGTTTTATAAATGGATCCAAAAATGTCTTAAACATTTCATTATATTTTGCAACTAGATTTTTTGTAGGTGTATTAACAAATTTGATCTAAATAATATTGTTATAAATTAAATAGTGTATTTTATTTATCAAACCTTGTCATTTATTAGTATCATATACTATGCATTTATGCCAATTACAATATGCATTGATATAAAACCCCTTAGGTTGTGGCTTTGCCATATCAAACTCCATGGGTGGAGGGAGAGATATGAGATTATAATCATGTAAATTTCATACCACATTATGATGAGGTTATGATAACCGTGTAAGCTACCTTATTTGATAAGATAAAATAAAGTCCCATAAATAGGCTATGAAATTACATTAACTATTGTTTTATCCTCATTCTTAGTATAATTAGCTTTGGATTTGATTTTTTTAATTTGAAACTTATCATTATAAGATGTAGGAGGTTTAGTCCCATAGTTTATCTTTTTCATGGAAATTATATTAACCTCTCATTCTTTAAATATATGGTACATGCCATATAAATATTAGAAGCATTTTAATATAATAGACTCATGTATAGGGGAAAGTAATATTTTATTAAATATGTCATGCAATTTGTTATCAAACACATGCTTTTAATTTTTGATAGCACAATATTATAGTGAATCAAATAGTCACTAATGCAATTATTAGGTCTTTGTTTGAGTTTTATAATTTGAGCATATGATACATTCTCATTGATATTGATTTAAAATTGAGTTAATAATTGAATAAACAATGAATTGAAAGTATGTAATGATTGGAAAGGAATTCCATAAAACCATCACAAGGCATAATCCTCAAGGATCCTAGATAAAGCTTGGTTAATAATTTATCATTAAAGGAATAATCTAAGCATGTTGCATGAAAGGATCTAAGATGTCTTTTTCATCTCATTTACCATCAGATGGTGTAAGATTAGGTGTAACAATTCTTTTAGGTAAAGGATAAGTGGAAATATATGGGGCCAAAGGGTTTTGTAATATTTTTTGTGATTTTTGTGAATCACCCACTCTATAAGAAGCTTGTTCTAGTTGGGAAAAATTGGATTGAAGATTGCTAAAAATTTGTATAAGCTCATGATTTGTAGGCATAGGAGAATGATTAGTAATAGGTGATATTACATGAGTATCAAACATAGGAGGAAATAAATTATATTGTGAAGGGATAACCATATAAATCTTAGGATTAAATTATGTAGGAAACACTTGTGTATCCATAAGTGTAAACATATGAAAATAAAAAATAAGAATATTATTTTGAACACTTGTTATAGAATTTATGCCTTTAAAAGGTGGATTTATGTAATTTAAAATTTCAATATATCCTTACCTCAAATGTGGTTTCCTTATCAATATTTTTATTTTCAACTTTAATTACATGTAACAATACATCAATCATGTGTGGATTCATTTTAAGATATTATATAAGTTCATGTTGATATATATAGTTAAAAGGATCATGACAATCAATATAATCATTTCTTTTATGAAAATCATAATTATTTTAATTTTCTTTTATGATTCTTTGAAAATAAGACAAAATCAGTAATCATATCTGGAAGGCAAACTCTGACAAAGGATAAATATCAAAACAAAAAAAATATTAAACCCTAAGGTAGAATAAACCTATGGTTTTATGTTATCAAGTCAATGATCAGGTTCACTATTTTTTTAAAAATTAATGTGATCTAAATGAAGTAAAAATATTCATATTCATATTATGTAAAATAGGGAAATAATCATACAAATATAAATGTAAAGAGGCATATTGATATTCTACTTATAAAAGAGGTACTTGTCCTATTTTTATATTTTATTTCTCATTGTATGTCCTTGAAAATGATTTGTGTTTGCTCTATAATCACTTACATCAATAAAATAAGGCTCAAACCTATCATGAATGATTCCAATAAAAATGAGACCCCTCTAATGACTAGTACTATCCAGTTCCTACTAATAGTGTTCCTATTTAATGTGCAGGTTTGTAACAACTTAGGATACTACACATGTACTTGTAGATGCCTCATGTGTATATTCTATCCTTTAGTCTTTTAATATGTGCTTATCTATTTTATTCTTATCCTTGATTTAAAACCATAGTAACAATTTTAATACCAATACGACCCTTGAAAAATGGGCTAATATGCTAGGCTGAATATCCAAACCACTCCCTAGTGAGTGACTAAGCATTTCTTACATTCTAATACTCCAAAAAGAGAAAAACCACACACATATCTCTAACATAGGTGTGTGTGTGTGTGTGTGTGTGTGTGTGTGTGTGTGTGTGTGTGTGTGTGTGTGTGTGTGTGTGTGCGCGCGCGCGCGCGCAACATTATGATCAATGTAGAATGCAATTCAATGTTTGTATTTCAACACTTCGCACCAAGAGACTTTGACTTGCATTTATATTCATTCTTGACTATAGGAATAATATTTTGAGGGATATTTAGATATGTATGCCTTTTTGATAATGTCCCAAGAGAGTGCTAATAGATTTCTCTAGTTTTTTCACACTTGTCAAGATAGGTATAAATTTAGGATTGAATTGTATTTATAGTGAATCTTTAATATTTATAGCTATGACAAACCCATGAAGTGTATTATGGAAAAATTAATGGATATTTACCAATTTTAAAAATATTTGTTGAGTGTCCTTGGACACTATCAATAGATGAAAATATCTGTAGTAAAAAATTAACTATCCAAGAATTATTGGTACTATTGTTGACACTTGGATTCACACCCTTGAGGAGATGCCTAAATCTCCTCATCCATGTGGCACCATGGAGACATTTATCTTTTTGTGGGTGATAATATTGAGAAATGAATCTCTTGATAATGGGCTATCTCCCCTTGATACACCTTTAAATCTCTCTCTCTAACTTAACAATTGGATATGAAAAGGGATTAAGAAAAAAAATGAGAAACCAAACTATGATGCACAAATGTATAATGTCTTCCCAATTGATTGAAACTACTACTTAAAGTCAAACCAAGTGTTTCTCACACAAAGCTCACGACTTAGGATTCATTGTTACATCAATGTTTCATATGCTAGATTAGAGAAGGTATATGATTCTTCGGAAGGGAATGAATTATTCCAAAGAGAGATACAATCATGGACCACTTATAGGATATATCTACATTTAGAAAAGAATACTAATAAAGACTTGGAACAATCTCTTTTCTACAAATGGTAGACCATCAAGAGTACAAGCTAGAAAAGATAATATTTCACTAGACTAGACCAACAAGATTCAAGTCATTACTCAATATTGCAACATATAAGTGGAAACAAAACTTGTATATTTATTCAAGAGTTATTTGAGTATAAATCTAGCTAGATTTTTCCCAATAATCAGTAGAGGCTGCTAAAAAAAGCTAAAAGAATGCATATATATAGCTTTTGAAATAGAGGTCAAGCAAAGGAAGTTCAAGAGTCACTTGGACATGTGTCCATATGTGAAAATCAGTTACAATTACATGTGGAAGAGAGGTGGGAGAAGATACACCATGTTAGGAGTTCTACTTATTTTAAACTAGTTATAAGAATGGTAAAAAGTGGCATAAGACCTTTAGAATTGACACAGGAAATGGTTTCTATTGAAAATCATTTATGAGCATTCGAACTAAAAATAAAGGAGCCAACACATAACACTATTGAGGGAAATGGCACTCATGGTGATAGTTAGAAAATGCTTTTCCTAACTACCAACCATCCTTTGGACACCTATGTTTGTTAATTTTATGGAAGCTCTTTGATTTGGTCAGCTGTGAACAATGACTTGAACTGTCAACCTATCCATTTTGGTTGCTTTGTCTACACCAAAATCTTAAGATTCAACCATTTTTTACCACCACATTTTATCTCATGTTCCCACCAAGTATTTTGATATCAAAAACTATTTTTTGTAGTTTGAAATTGACGTTTGTGGGCCATCACTCTTTGAGTATTTCTTTCAGACATTTTTTTCCCTCAAGACTTTTTTATCTCGGCACTTTTCTTGAAAGAATTCATTCTAGCTTTTTGTTTCCTTTATATTAGAAAAAATGTTCAAAAGAATTGGTATTTGACCTCTTTTCAATGTGGACAAGTTTTTTGAAAGAACTCCTTAGACAATTTTTCTGAAATAATTCCTTCTGACTTTTGTCTTTTTTCCCTTCAGTCGAAAGAAATGGTCCTTTGACTGAAATAAATGGTCCTTTAGTAATCTATAAATGACCCTTTAACACTTGGAAATGTCCCTTCAAAAAATTTGAAGTACCCTTCAAACTTTTGTAAAGTACCTTTTGGCCTTCTAAAAACATCCCTTCAGAAAAGTTGAAAATGACCTTTTCGAAAAGATGGAGATGCCCTTCGAAAAAGTTGAAGTGCCATTCAGAAAA
The DNA here is from genome assembly GCA_037957365.1 of Torreya grandis. Lineage (NCBI taxonomy): Eukaryota > Viridiplantae > Streptophyta > Pinopsida > Cupressales > Taxaceae > Torreya > Torreya grandis. Next base: position 504,177 of record JARHVA010000206.1, on the reverse strand, counting down.
GTTGTAAATGACCCCTTCGACTTGAAAATATATATTTTATGGAAATTATTTTAGATAATTTTCTTGAAGGAATTAGTCTTCATCTTCGAGAAATTTATCTCAGACAAATTATCTGAAAGAATTCAGCACTTGGAAATGAAAAGTACAAAAGAAATAAAAGTTAGTCAAAAATAAAAGACCTAAAATGATTAATACACAAAGGCTTAAAAAAATACCATAACCAAACCTTTTGAAAGAATTAGACTTTTACATTTGTTTTTAGCTTTGTTAAAGAACACTTCTTTCAAATAAAATATACGTACTGGTTAAGCTTTCCAATAGGGGTACCCAATTTTGACCTCAAGGGCCAAAATTTGGTCAATAAATTGGTGACTCATTGGGGTAGTATGCCTACTATACTAAATAAACCAATAGTTTAATTAGTTAATTAGGCATGGATTCATATAAGGACACTTCAAACAAGGAATCATTGGCCATGACTCAAAACCTTGAAAAATAAACCAATCTTGGAAGGAAAACCCATGCCACAAGGCACAAGACACAACACAAATAAGACACAAAGCAAAGCAAGACATAAGACAACTCACACATGTGAATAAGCACTTAGGGAACACAAGGAAACTAGGAAAATATGTACAAAGGAAAAGGAGAACCTCAGTAACAATGCTTTAGATATATCCCATTGACTAGGATATGCAGCTCCTCTCCATCCAACTTTGAGAGTTGGAAAGCATTGTGTTGTTTGCACTATGTGATTTCATATGGGCCACTCTACAGAGCATCAAACTTTGTGTGTCTTCTAGGTTTTTCCCTATCTTTATCCCATTTTAGGATAATGTCTCCTTCTTTGAAGCTCCTTGGCATGTATTTCTTGTCAAAATACTTCTTTGTTTACTCTTGGTGAGTTGTCATGGTGTGCATAACTTGATTTATTACCTCCTAAAGCTTCATCAACTCACATAACCTAACCTCCATGTTGTCATTATCCATCAATTATAGTTGATATGTAAGATCTAAAGCTAGTAACTCAAGTGAGACAGGAAGTATGGCTTCTCTTCCATAGACAAGTGTATATGGAAAATTCCCAATTGCTCTCTTTGGGGTGATCCTATCAGCCCAAAGGGCTATCTTCAACTTGGTGTGCCAAGTCTTTTGATTCTCCTCCATTTTTATCTTTATAATCTTTATTAGATTCTTATTTTTAGACTCAACTAATCCATTCCCTTGGGGGTAATAGTTGGAGGAGGTACTAAGATAGATACAATGCTTTAAATCCCATTCACTTGTTCTTGTTCCTAGGAAGTCCAAGGCATTATCTGAGATTATGGTTGAAGGAGCTCCAAATCTGGTCACTAAACTCTCATAGAAGTCTGTAACTAAATTCTCATTTACCTCTTTAAGAGAAACAACCTCCACCCATTTTGTAAAGTAATCATTGGCACCCAACATCCATTTATGGCTAGCACTAGAAGGAGGATTGATTAGGCCTATGAAATCCAAACCCCATTACATAAAGGGTTTCTCAACTTGGATTTGGTGAAGAGGCAAGGTAGCTAGCTTTTGTATTCCATCAAAAAGAGCACATTTTTGGCATTTTCTTACCCAAGCATGGGTATATTTAAAAAAGCTAGGCCAAAATTTATCATGAAGTACCAAAATAGCTTATTTTTTCTCTTTCAAGTTTGAAGTGAGATGCTCACATAGTCTTTTTCCTTTCACTAACTTGGCAGTTTTGATCTTCACATCATATTCCATCACCCTTATGATCCACCCTACCCTCTTTTCATTCAAATATTTCTTCAATAAAAAGTCTTTCACACTAGGATGAGGCACAAAAATTTGAATCTTGTTATTAGACAACATATGCTTGAACTTCTTTAAGCTCCTTATAACTAAAAGCACTTGTTTCTAAACATATGTGTATCTTTTTTCATAGCCTTCTAAACCTTGGCTGAAAAAGGCAATAGGTTGTTCTAAATTCTCATCATTTGCTTAGGTAGTCTTGGTAGAGATTACCTCTTCATTCTTAAAAGTATACAGTTTGAAATCATTGGATAAGTGTGGACTTACGAGGGTAGGAGCTTAGGTAATGGCTTGCTTGATCTCCTTAAAAATTTCTTTCCTCCTTCTCATCCAAGTGAACACTTCATATTTATTTAGCATGGAGGTCAAGGGATTGACCAAGTCAGAAAAGTTAGGAATAAACCTCCTAATGAAATTAATCTTACCAAAGAAACTTTGTGGACCCTTCTTATGTTTAGGCAAAGACAATGCCAAGATGGCATTCACCGTTTCTAGATCAATGGACAAGACTTTCTTGGAAAAAATATGTCCTATTAGTTTTCCTTCATGGATAACAAATACACACTTCTTTGGATTTAGAGAGATCCCAAACTCTCTACACTTCTCAAAAATCTATTTTAGGTGTTTCAAATGATCTTTTGCTTCCTTGGATAAAAATTTCACATCATCAAGATATACCAATACAATGTCATTGATTAATCCTTGAAAAGCCATATCCATTACACATTGAAAATTAGTTCCAAAAATAGACAACCCAAAAGGAATTTTCCTAAAATCATATGTACCCCATTTAGTAGTAAAGGTTGTCTTATATTGGTCACTTTCCTTCACCAAAATATGATTATACCCAAAATTCCCATCAAGAAGAGAAAAAATTTCACTACAAGCCATAATTTACAAGTGTTCCATGGAAGGGAGTGGGTAATGATCCTTCAAAGACACTCTATTCAAGTCCCTAAAATAAACACACAATCTTATCTCTCCATTCTTTTTTCTAACAGGAACTAGGTTTGCCAACCTAGATGAACGCTTAATGGGAAAGATGATTTTAGACTCAATTAGTTTGGTGAGTTCCTTCCTCATGAGAGGCTCAATATTTGGATTAATTATCCTTTACATTTGATAAATAGGCTTAGCATTCTCATCTAACTCTATAGGATGTTGAACTAGATTCACATCAAAACCTTTTAAATCACTATACTCCCATGCAAAGACATCATAAAATTCCTTGCATAACTCAATGAAAGCATGCTTCTCTTCATTAGTACATACCTTCCCAAGTGTAAGTAATTTATCTTTGAAAATATGAACCTTCCCATAGTTTTCCTACTTGTTATATATGCTTACCTTCTCTTTTTTCAACTGGTCATCATCATTGAATATGCTCTCAAGAGTGACTAAGCCTTTAGGAAGCTTGTTAGACTTCAATTACACAATCTAACCTCCATATTATTGCTATAGTTTAGATTAATTCTTGGAATAAAACTCAAATTATTCCTATATAAAAAGTGTCATTTTCTAGTTTCTATCAAACACCTACCAATTAGTGACATTATCTAATATGAAGGGCCTTACATTCACTTTTGGATGAGGTTGGTTCTTGTCCTCTTTTATCCCTTTTAGAACATAAAACTAAGCTCCAATTGATGCCAACCTATCAATATGCTTGTTATCTTCTCTTGAGATAGTAGTGATGTTGAAGGCTTTGAAATATTTCACAAGATCTCAAACCTATGCTTATAGGGCTTAAGCAAAGAGTTTTTTGTCAAACTCTACCCTCTAACGTGATTGACAACAAGCTCGCTATCACCAAACACTTGCACTTATTTAACACCTATTTTCCTAGCCCATTCAAGGACATGAATAAGGGATTCATATTTTTATACATTATAGGTTCTATAGAACTAAAAATTTAAGGTTAAAAAATACCTTTCCTTTGAAGGTGAAACCAACATTGCTCCACCACCTACCCTAATCTTGCTTCTAGACTCATCAAAGGAGAGATGCCATAATCCATTCACATTGTCACTTTAATTCATCAAATTAGGCATGAAAGAGTCCTTCTCATGCATATAATATAACCCAAGACCATATTATTCAATAAAATTTCAAGGATCATGTTCATAGTGCTCATTTCCCCACTCATCTGGGAGCAAATCAAAAACTCCCTTAAGGGAAGATGATGGAGATTGGTCATTATCAAGTTCCTCTTCATTAATGATATCATAATTAACATTTGATACCTTATGTGAATAAGGTTCCAAGTGATATCTATTAATAGGTTCTGACTAAATCTTCACTTTAGTGTCATACTTTATCCTAAACACCATGTAAGACCAATTGGCTACCAAATATCCACTGATCTTGGATGTAAAGTCTCTTGGCAAACAAAGAGAAAAATAAGGAGGTAATTCTACCACCACCACATCATGAGGAATTTAAAAATTAGGACATGCATTAAGGATCAAATTCAAACTTTTAGCTACCCCCAATATCTTGGATGGTGATCCATCCAATTGCAAAACTCCTTTAGTCATTGGCTCATACTTGAGGCATAGCTTATTTGCTATACATTTGGGCATAACTGATGTGATTTGTCCACTATATATGATGTAATTATGAAAAAATAAATCAAAAATAATTAGAGATAGGTAAAAATAATGAGCCTTCTCATATTTATTCACTTGACCATCTATAAATTGAGTTCCATTGACCAAAACCACATTGTCATTTCTAGATGGGCCAGCTTGTTTACCCAATCCATACAATTATTTTTGGAGTATAAATTTATGACCTAGTATCCACCACATTTATGGAAAGTTTACTCACCTTGGGGTTCTCTTTATGAACATTGGCACTTTGTGATGTAGCTTATGGAGGTAGAGTTATAGAAGTTGGCCTAAAATTTGGAATCCTCTAATTTTATTGTATTTTAGGAGCTATATTAGACCCAATTACCATAGGATATGATGTAAGAGTCACAAAAGGTCCTTTATTATCTCCTTGAGCTTCATCAACAACCCTCCTTTTGGACCTAGTATTAGAGACAACACTAGTATTATGATTGTTCATATTTCCCAATTTATTAATGGCATAGAACTCACCCTCCAAATGATTTATGAGGGTAAAATAAATGTGAGGTTTTACATTTTACACCCATCCTTGAATATATCCTTCAAAAATTTAAACTTGGAAATATTGACTATCTTGTATTATCGTGCCTTGACTGTGTATCTCATTTACATAAGCAACATGCTCTTGGCCTTGTTCAAAAGATGGATAGTTGGGTTGTTCTTAGACCAAGTAATTTTGAGTGGGGAAAAGGGATTTGGAGGATGATGGAGCATTATTATTATATATTTGATAAGGCTTGACATGGGTGATTTGGCCTTGTCCTTGTGCATTGTTTTGAAAAGGACGTTTACTTATTTACCCAAACTGATTGTATGTTTGATATGGCCTATAACCTTGAGATTGTTGTATTTTGAAGGAAAATAACTCATTTTTAACACTTTTAAGTAATATTTTAACTTCATGTATCTCATTTTAAGGAGAAATGGTAGGCCTTTCTTGATCAGGCAAAGGGGCTAAAGTGGGCAATGCACCTTGACTAGGAGAATGCAAATCAGGGAATAATGGCATTGAAGGTTTAGGAGCTATCTTTCCTACTTGGAAAAGATAATTCTCAACATTTATGGCTATTTCATAGGTAACAAGAAATGTGTTTCCACTTGTATATTGAATCATCATGGCAATGTCACTATTCAAAGCTTTTAAGTAGTACAAAAATACATAGTTTGAGGTTGGCCTCACAAGAGTTGGGATTTTATCCCAAGTTTTTGGAACCTAGTATTAAAGTATTGCATGAATTCATGTGGTACCTTCTTGATTATGGTCAATTTATTATCTATAGATAGGTAGTCACTCTTCTCCCTAAACCTATTAGTCAATAAATCTCCCAAATTCATCCATGAGCTAATGGAATTTATAGGTAGAGTCCCATACCAATCCAAAACTTTTCCTTTGAAAGACAAGGCCAAAAACCTAATAGCTAAATTTTATTGGGTGATGTTATGGATATTAAATTTTTTATATATATCCCTAATATGCTCAATGGCATTAATAGGACCATCCCTACTAAAAGATGGGACACTTTTAAGGGCTTCTCTTGGAATTTTATCATATTGGGCAAGATGCAAGGGAGATGCCCCAATGAAAGGCATAAAAAGGTTATCTTTTATCCATCTTGGAATGATCACCATGGATATCAAGAATGGAATGTAACACAAAATTATAAAATTGAAACACAAAATCTCTTTTGTAAGGATGAGTGTTGACAAACCTAAACCTTTTAGTGGAATATGGAGGTAGTTGCACAAACTTAAAGGGTGTCACTTTACCAATAGATTTAGTTGTCACATTTGCCATGGAAAATAGGATTGATAATCAACCAAAGAATTGAATTATTTAATGGAGCCACCAGGTATTGAATGTAGATGCTTATTTCATCTTTAACTATGCCAAGACAAGCACCAACCTTGAATAATGTTATAGGACTCGGAAGTCCCATCGTACATGCCAAAAAATATTAACACTTAGATTCAAACCCTTGAGAATATGCCTAAATATCCTCATACAAGTGGCACCAAGGAGACATTTCTCTTGCTATGGGTGACAATATTGAGATTTGAATCTCTAGATAAGGGGCTAGCTCCCCTTGATGTACCTTTAAAGCTCTCTCTCTAACTTAACAATTGGATATGAAAAGGGATTAAAAAAACAAATGAGAAACCAAATGATGATGCACCAATGTATAATGTCCTCACAATTTACTGAAACTACTACTTAACGGCAAACAAAGTGTTTCTCACATAAAGATCACAACTCATGATTCATTGTTACATCAATGTTTCATATGCTAGATTCAAGAAGGTATATAATTCTTATGAAGAGAATGAATGATTACAAAGAGGGATAAAATCATGGAATAGTTATAGGATATCTCTACACTTAGAAAATAATACTACCAAAGACTTGCAACAATCTCCTTTCTACAAATGGTAGACCATCAAGAGTACAAGCTATAAAAGACAATCTTTCACTAAACTAGAGTAACAAGATTCAAGTCATTACTCAATATTGTAGCATATAAGAAGAAAAAAAACTTGTATATTTATTAAAGAGTTATTTGAGTATAAATTTAGCTAGAGTTTTCCCAATAACCAATAGAGGTTGCTAAAACAAGCCAAAAGAATGAATATATATAGCTTTTAAGAGAGAGGTCAAGCAAAAGAAGTTCAAGAGTCACATGGAAATGTGTCCATATGTGAAATTCAATTATAATTGCATGTGGAAGAGAGGTGGGCTGAGATACACCATGTTAGGAGGTCTAATTATTTGAAACCAGTCATAAGAATGGTGAAAAGTGGCATAAGACCTTCAGAATTGACACAGGAAACAATTTTCATTAAAAATAATCTATGAGCATTCGAAACTAAAAATAGAGGAGCCGACACATATAACTAATAAGGGAAATGGGAATTATGGTGACAGTTAGAAAATGTTTTCCTAACTACCAGCCATCCTTTGTACACTTGTGTTTGTTGATTTCATGGAAGCTCTTTGATTTGGTCAGTTGCTAACAATGACTTAAACCGTCAACCTATCCATTTTGCTTGCTTTGTCTGCACTAGATGATTGAGATTCAACTATTTGTTACTTCCACATTTTATCTTATGTTCTTGCCAAGTCTTTTGAAATCAATGACTATTTTCCACAATTTGAAATTGATGTTTGTGGGGCCATCACTCCTCAGGTATATTTTTAAACATTTGTTTTCCTCGGGTTTTTTTATCTCGACACTTTTTTTGAAAGAATTCATTCAAGATTTTTGTTTCCTTTGTATAAAATAAAATATATAAAATAATTGGGCTTTGAACTCTTTTCTATGTGGACAAATTTTCCAAAATAATTCCTCAGACAATCTTTTCAAAAGAATTTCTTTTGACTTTTATCCTTTTACCCTTTGGCTGAAAGAAATGGTCCTTCAAAAATCTATAAATGACCGTCTAACACTTGGAAATGTCCCTTTAGAAAATGTGAAGTGCCCTTCAAACTTTTGTAAAGTACCTTTTGGCCTTCTAAAATCATCCCTTCAAAAAATTTGAAGTGACCCCTTCAAAAAAGTTGAAAATGACCTTTTTAGAAAGATGGAGGTGCCCTTCAAAAAATTTGAAGTTCCCTTCAGAAAAGTTACAAATGACCCCTTCAGATTGAAAATATATATTTGAAGGAAATTATTTTAGACAATTTTCCCAAAGGAATTAGTCTTCATCTTCAAGAAATTTGTTTAAAATAAATTGTCTGAAAGCATTCAACACTTGTAAATGAAAAGTCTGAAAGAAATAACACTTAGTCAAAAATAAAAGACCCAAAAGGATTACTATGAAAAGGCTTATGCAAATACCAAAACAAAACCATCCAAAATAATTCTACTTGTACATTTTCTGTAGGCTTTGTCAAAGAACACTTCTTCCAAAGAAAATCTACATACTGGTTAAGCTTTCCAATAGGGGTACCCAATTTTGACTTGAAGGGCCAAAATTTGGTCAAAAACTATCCTAGGAGTGAAAATAAGTAATTTGAGGTACAAATAAAATATTTTTAGGATTATGGAAGGTTATTTCATGTACTAGGGTGACCTTGAATTTGTGTATCTAGTAAATTGTGTTGGCTAAGACAATAGGTGGGTAGATATATAGGGGAAGTTTGCACAACATTTAAATTTGTATGAAAAAATATAAATATGTCAAAGTGTGCCAAATTTGATGTTTAAAAAGTGTATAATACCAAATTTAGGTGTCTCCAAATTATAAGGTTGTGAAGTCACACCAGAAACACTAAAATGGAAATAAAGCCTTATAATAATGAGAAAATGTATTTCCATAGTATTCCCTATCTAGGAATGAGAGTCATAGTCTTCAGTATTGAATTATCATAATAAGAAGAACATGATTTTTTGTGGGTCTTATGTATGCATGAAGAATTCTTGACCATAAACCTAGGTTGTTTGGATCTACTCACATTTTTTGAAAAGGGTGCCTTGAATTTAATTATCAAGTACATTTTTACTCATTGGATCCTACATTTTCCATAGAATCCCACTCAACAATGCTACCATTTTTTCCTCATTAGGATCAATAGTTTTTCCAAGGTGGTCATGGGTGGAAAATTTTATTTATGCAACACTAGTGTTATTTTAATTTGTCACTATGTAGTATTGTAATATTGTCAAATCTTAATAGGCACTTGAATTTATTCCTATTATTATGTATTTTATATATATATATATATATATATATATATATTATGGTTATAGTTATTTTATCATTAATAAAATCACAATATTAGTAAATTTGTCCAGATTTTGAAAATCATCACAAATTTTGATGAGAATCATGGGATTTAAATCAATTTAATGTATAAGTCTTAAAAAAACTTGAGAAATCATCAAAATGGGGTGATTGGGGTTAGCTTAGCCCATTACACTTTCTCATTTTTTGTTAATTTAGAGCCCTCACAAGTACACCTAGGGTTTTATAGTGAAGGAGGTTTATTTTTTGGGTTGTGTGCATCAGCATGGTTCAGGATCACACATACAAAGCTTTAAAAAATAGGAAAATGTATAAATATGGTCATAATCCATCATTTAGGTACAAGTTAGTACTGATTAACATAGGTCAGTATTGACTAATGATACTAACTTATATCTATTGTAACCAACCTTGTATAGACATAAATATAGTTCCTATATTAGAAAAATCACATGCTTACTTCAATATAATTTACACTTATAGAAGATAGTCGTAGAAAATAAACTCAACCAAAAAATACAAGTATTAATACCTTTGGTACTTACAATATTTAACATATGCCACTTTTAAAAGAATTGTCATTGTTTAGTTTTATACTTTTAAATGTATGATTAAATGCCATATTTATCAATCTAAATTACTTTTCAAGTTTATATCCTATTAGGGTTTCAAAAACAAATTAGGGTAAAATACATTATTAAACCCATACACATAAAACCATAGCCCTATGTTTCTCTTAAGGTTTCATATTTCAGCCATAGGGTTTTATTTTTTAGAACTAGTTTTTTATTATTCCATAATAATGCACATTAATCATGGCCATATTGAATGAACATTAATACCTAAAATTTTAATTTCTAGGTATGAAAATTGAGTCCAAAATACATTTCTAATGGAATTTCCATCTTTAAAAAATGAAGCAAATAGAGACTTAGGATGTTAATTTTAACCAAAAATGCATCCTTTATAATAACGAGTTATACACAAATAGTTTGGGATATTTAAATGTAGATAATGATATTGATTTAATTTTTATTTTCATAAACCATAAACTTATCCTAAATAATCCATTTAATCATATTTAACCTAATGACATAAACAAAATAAATAAAAACTTTTGAATATAGACTATTAGAAAAAACTATGAAGTAAAACAAATACATTTAAATAATAAATATTTATAAAATGAATTCATACCATAGCTGACTTAAAATGAAAAAATAAAATATTTGAATTATATTCTAAAACTCACTTTTGACAAACTAGAAGTTGTTATAACATTAATCAGATGGCCTTAGTGTTTAGTGGCATTTTGGCCACACCTTGGATCCCATGGTTGCATATTTCATACCAAGGTGATTTTGGCTTCCCTACTTCCACCCAAACACCTTTGTGTTTTATCTCTCATAGATTATATTTAGTCAGGGTTTACTAACAAGGTATTGTGTCTTTGCCTTGACAACTGCAAAGATTGTTCTGCACATTAAATTGTACATTGAATTGTTGTGTCTGGTGATAGATATTTCTTTTAATCTAATATTTTAGGTAAAAAATATGAAACAACCCACAATATATAAATATTATTTGGTGTAAGCAATCATGTGTATGTTCTTATATTCACAATAATAATTAAAACACACCAGATGTGTATTAATGAAGCTATCACAACCTGAACTACATGCTATATTGATGAGATATGATGAAAGAATCAATGGTGGTTGATATAAGATAGGTGGAAGAAATATTAATAGACTTAATTACATTAATTTATGGAAAACACTCACAAAACTAAACTAGACTATTTTTCATATTAATGAATTTCATACATGAGCAACTAGATCAGCTCAAGAGTGGCCTCACATAATAGTCAGGTTTTTGGAGGTGCTTTGATGCAAAATTTAAGAATTTGGATAGGTTAATACACTAAAAAAGATTTTTTTAATGAATATACAATAAAAAAATACACACATATATAGTGAGGATTATTTTATTATTAAGGGGTCAATCCTGTAAAATACTCACTTATCACTATATTAGTGTATTTTCAAAATAATGCACTAAATATAACAAGCCACAACTGATAATTTTTTTTAATAATGACATACTAAACATAAATATTATATTACCTATATTTTTTTTATATATCCATGTGTTTATCATCACCTCTCCTGCATTTACTCCACATCCAACAATACATACTTACCTCTTTCACATTGGAAACTTCCTCTACATGAATTGATGGAAATAATGAAATGGATTTAGGTAGATATTTTTAATTTATATAAGTGCATAATTGGGATTAATCAATGCTCACCCACTCAACTTCTAAAGATTTACCTCTAATAATTCTTAATGATTTTGAAGTTTAAAGCCTCTCAAAAGTTGGCATGCCATATTCTAATGAATGTTCATGAACATCCATCCATATACAATAAATTTTCTCATATTCATTGAGTTTTATACCCCATACAATCAATGGAATATATTTATGAACTATTTATCTATTAAATTTTCTGGATAGGGTCCGGAATCATGTTAACTATTATAAGACATACACCCACAATACAAACAATAATATAAATCAATGAAAGATTTAAATTAAAAAAATACACAAATTTACCATAGGTAGCATGAATTCTCTTTAGAATAAAGCTATTTAGCCTAAATTTACAAAATAATAATAACTCTCTTCCATAGTGAATAACCTCAATCAATATCTCTCTATGCTCTTATATAGATAAGAAAGAGTCTAGGGATAGGGTTTCAAAAGTAGTTAACTTGTAGAATAATTTTTCTTAAGATAAGAATTTAATATTTATAGTGAAAGATGATCAAGTCAATACTTGATTGATACTCTTCTCTAATAATATTTTGTGGATAATTGTTTACCAATTAGTGATTATCCATGAATTATTTTACAATCAATATTACAAGTGCATCTTAAAACCATACAATAGTATATGAATAATTAAATACACTAAATTATATTTTATCCTTTTGAAAATTATCTAATGATTATAATACATTGATGGGTTATTCATTAAACAATCATTTCCTAAAGGATCAAACTTTATTTGTTTCACTTGGGCCCTTTTGACTTTCCTCCTTTCTTCTATTCCTTGCAGTTGTTTCCTTGAATCCTTATTTGTGCCTCTTAGAAGTCTCAATTTCTCTTTGTCCTTCCTAAATTTCCTCCTTTCTTCCTTTCTTTTCACTTGATAATTTGACCCCTTATTTCCCCCTCTTATAAGTCTTTTTGCATTTAGGCCTTATTGAATTTACTCCTCTCTTCCTTCCGCTATAATTTATTCCCCATTCCATTATTTGTGACTCTTAGAAGTATTTATTTCAGATGGACCTTATTTAATATACTCCTCTCTTCCTTTCCTTACAACGTGACTCTTAGAAGTATTTATTTCAGATGGACCTTATTTAATATACTCCTCTCTTCCTTTCCTTACAACTAATTTTTGTCCCTCTTATTTTTTCCTCTTAGAAGCCTTTGTTTCCTTGCATCTTATTTTATTTATTATTTGTTTTTACCATAGGGTCCATATTAGAAAGTGAGACTGCCTTCAAACCATTAAGAATATATTATTGTCATGATATTTATTTCAACATAAAATATTTTACAAGGATAAATGGTAATGAAACTGGGTTCACTTGGGTATCTTCCCTAGACAAAACATAAGTGTTCTCCTTAATTTATGTTACATACATTTTACATGAATATTGATCAATAAAACTTTGTGGAACACCATGGGTTTGATTCATCAAACCCTCTCATATATGATTGGGGGATCATTAAAACCCTCTTATTGTGCTGGTTGTGGGAGCCATCAAACCCTATTATTTTGATATGGTTGTGGGATCCTTCAGACCCTCTTATTATGTCAATTGTGGGAGCAATCAAACCCTCTTGTTTTGATATGGTTATGGGATCCATAAACTCTTACTATGATCTTATATAGTTTTGGGATCCTTCAAACCCACTTGGTTATGGGGTCATTGTTTAAAACCTTCTTTTGGTTGTGGGATCAAATCTCAAAACCTTCACTTGTTTGGTTCATAGCTTCAACTTCAAAAGCATTTTTAGGTTCCTGTAACCTAATATTTACCTATCAAATAAAAAAAAACTATGGGTTTGAGAAAATAAATTCGTTAGCCTAATAAAAAAAATGTGAAGTTACTTTGTGCCATCTTGTATTGCACATAATATTTTACTTCAAAAAATTCATTCTCTTTCAAAATTCATTTAGGATCATAATTGGGTAAAAGCTTCACCATCCCACATTGGGATCTACAATACATAAATAATAGTAGAACCATAAAAAATGTAATTTGAATTTTTTCTAAGAGCATAATTCAAAAATTCTTTCTCTAGATTATAATATTTATATGGAAAAGTATTTTGGATAGTTGAAGTTGGTACCTTAGATTAGGATTTAATGTGATACAATGATCAATCCTACTAGTACATCCTTCTAATCCTTGATTGTATGCCAGAAATAATCTCTTATATATTTGGAGATTAGCATGGTTTCATTAACAAAATTTAAGAGGATTTATTTCACCCATGTCTTCCATTCACATATCTATTTAGCTTCTTGGATTATGGATGGTAACCTCATTGCACGATATAGTGAAATATTCTCCCCTTTATTTGGAAAGTTTGTTGCCCTAGCTAGGGTTTCAAAGTTGATAGGAATGACAAGGTTCTTAGTAAACTAGATCTTATTGTCTATTATTTAGGAGATGATCATATATAGAAATTCATTCATGGCCCTAAATAATGATAAAGTTATCAAACCTTTCCTTAGGGTTGGCTCATATGTATAACATGTTATGGATGATAAATTACCAAATTGGACTCATATATAAAAAAATCAAGGTCTCATTTAAATCGAAATCAGAAATTATTTGGTACACATATATAAACTATTGAACATTGAGAAAATATACCCTAATAGCATACATATCTTAAATAAATCTATGTAAAATACACCAATAGATATCATTCTCAAGTCACATATATCATATCAAATTATGACATTAGTGGTGATCGAGAATGATATCTATTGGTGTATTTTACTTAGGCACCCACCAAATATTCAAGCATAGTAAATAAATAATTAAATTATTTTATTTTGAAGTAAATAAAATCACCACAACAAAATTATAATTCAACCATCATGTTATTAAGATGGAAATTAATCTTGAATATGAGCTGGGAGTGATGGCGGCAAGTGGAAGCTCCTAGGGCCTATTGCAGGCTGAATCTCCCACAGCTGGGCGGCCTCTTTCTGGTAGGAGTTCACAAGAACAGGAGCAGGAGACATTTTATGTGAGTGAAAGAGCTAGGTTAAACAAGGTCAATGGCTGCCTGCCACACAGGCAAGACAGGCTAGTGTTAGTGATTCCCTTAGAAATAGTTAGAGAAGATGTGGAATATTTAGCATCTCATGCGTTAATATGTAAGTTTCTTGGAATTTGAATATCCTTGATGGCCTTGGAAGCTTGGATTCACTGGTCCTGGCAGACTGAGGGAGATTTTGATGTCATGCTAGCAGGTAACAGCTATTTTTTGGTTAATTTCTCTTGCATCTCTGATAGGAACCAAATTTTTGAGAGAGGCCCATATTTTTATGATCGAATCAGTCTATTCATAAAACCCTGGCATGTGGGGTTTAATTCTATGATCTCCCATCACGAGTCCCAGTTTGGGTGTATCTTTTGAGACTTCCTTTGGAGTTCTGGTGGGAGGACATCCGGAGGTAGATTGCCGCTATGATTGGAACACCAACTGCTATTTCTCATCAATCTTTGGATAAGAAGGTCATTTCTTATGCCCACATTTGTGTTGATATTGATATAAAAAATCCATTGCCAGATTCCATGGAAATTTGTTTGGGCACCTCATCCTGGATACAACAAATCGAGTATGAATCCATCCCTTTCTGATGCTGAATCTGTGATGTGTATGGCCACCTACAATGCCAATGTCCTCAAGGGTCCAAAGGTGTTGGTACCTTGGATAAATCATCTGGTATGTGGATGGCCAATGCAAATATGAAGGGACAATTTGGCCCCTCTGGTAACAGGAATGGTCAGCCAATTTGGGAGACTAAAGGGAAAGCCTAGCTCAATACTGCCATTGCAGAGCAAGGTCCTTTTGACTACAATGGCCAGGATAGAGATGGATTTATCCTAGTTAGACGAGAGCTAGAGGAAGAGGCCTAAATCGTACTCATTTGGACCGCCAAGGAAATGCTGGTTTTAACCATTTTGAAGCTCTAGATAACATGATCATAGAGGAGGGCATCCCAATTGGGGAATATGAGGAGAATCTAGATATGGAAGGGAAGAAATATATGGATACTACCTCCCAGGATATTGTCATTCAGCAGGTTCTAGAGGCTACTCTTGACCTAGATTCTGATGAGCTAGTGGTTTCACCTACTTCACAAGACAAGGAAATGCGCTGGGTAGATGTGGTTAAAGATGTAGGCACACCCAACAAAGAAAAGGGACCCTCTTCAGCTCTTGGATTAATGTAGTGACCTTTCAAGAAAGTCTCCTTTTCCTCACCTACCAGAGTAGGATGTAGGAAGGATCAAGACTGAATCAAACTTATAGGTGATTTATTGGTAGAATCAGGGATGGTGAAGACCTTGGACGAACACTTCCCTCAATCTACCCAATGATTATTTTGTCATGGAATGTGAGGGGGTTGAATAACATCCCCAAAAAAAAGGATATTCATAAGTTGGTGATAGACCATTATCCAGATATTTTATGTATCCAGGAGACCAAACTTTTGGTGGACTCCTTATTCACCTGCTGTCCCAATATTTGGCTGCTTGGTCAATGCCAGTGTGTTGGCACCCTGGGGATAGTTAGTGGTCTTGCTATGTGCTGGGATCCTAGGAAAGTTGTGCCAATCCATTGGTTATCCTGTACCTCAGCCCTATCAATGGTTGCTTCATCTTTGGAGACTGGCGAATAGATATTGGTCACAAATGTGTATGCCCCGGTTGATCTTCCAGGCCAGATTAAGCTATGGGACCACATTCAATATGTCAAGAGCTGCCATCCCTTTTTGCCCTAGATTGTAGCAAGAGATTTTAATTCTATTCTTAGCTTGGAGGAGAAGAGGGGAGGAATTGCTTAGCTGGGACCTTCTTCAGAGCTTCTTCAACAAAACATTAATGCTTTACATCTTTCAAATGTTAAACCCCTTAGAGGAATCTTCACATGGAACAATAGAAGGATCAGAGATGCAGCTATTTCAGAATGCCTGGACAAGTTTTTGGTCTCTTGTTTTTGGCAATCTATATCCATCTCTCTTTCTTCTAAAATTCTTGACTGGCAGAGATCTGACCATTGGCCTATTAAGCTCTCCTTGTGTCATATTGCTGCTCCTAAGAAGCCCCCCTTCAAGTTTTAGTTGATGTGGCTTTGGGAGCCTTCCCTTCATGAACTAATGGCTCACTGGTGGAGGCATGGAGGCCTGAATTATGGCACATCTATGTATTCCTTCTCTAAGAAGCTTCAGTATGTTAAAAGAAAATTATAGTATTAAAACAACCGCTGCTTTGGAAACCTCCACACCATGAAGAAGAGAGCTCAGGACCAGTTGGATGCCATCACCAGGAAAATCTGGGACCTTGGCTTGTCTGAAGACCTTCATTCCACTGAGCTACAAGCTTCTACAAATCTGGCAAAGTGGGAGCTTTGGGAAGAAATCTTTTGGAAATAGAAGGCCCGTGTTGATTGGCTCTAGGAGGGGGACAAGAACATGGCTTTTTTCCATAACTCTGTGCAGAATCGATGGAACAAAAGCTTCATCTCTTCCCTAATTACTTTGGATGGTAGGTGCCTAACTTCCTCTCATGACATAACCAGGGAAGCTATTCGGTTTTACTCTATTCTATTCTCAAAGGATACCCTTCCTGATGAGCTAGTAGAAGAGATGGTTTTATCTTACATTCCCCTTGTGGTGACTGTGGTAATGAATGACTCCCTTATGAGGCCTATTAACAGGACTGAATTGGAGGGAGTAGTTTTTGGCATGAACAAAGGCAAGGCTCTAGGTCCAGATAGATTCCCTGCCAAATTCTTCCAAGAATTCTAGGATGTCATTAATCAAGATCTTCTGGAAGTGGTCCAAGAATATTATTCTAACAAAGAAATGCTGTGGGCTTTAAATGCTATGTTTTTGGTGCTTATCCCAAAGAGAGAACAAGCAAATCAGCTTGAATGCTTTAGACCCATTGCTCTTTGTAACATGATTTACAAAATTATCACAAAGCTAATTGCTGAAAGGCTTAAAGCTTGCCTTCCCGTGCTTATCTTTGAGGAGCATGGGGGCTTTTTTGTGGGTAGGCAAATCTTGGATGGGGTGGTCATAGCTTTCGAAGCTATTCACTCCATGAGCACTTCCTAGAAGAGGGCAATGGTTATTAAGCTTGATATGGCAAAAGCCTATGACAGGGTCAGCTAGGGATTCTTGCAAAAAATTCTTTTTCAACCAGGACTGGATTCGATGGGTTCTCAGCTGTGTGACAACTCCCTCCTTCTTAGTTCTAGTTAATGGAGCACCCTCAGAGCTGTTTGGATCATCTAGAGGGCTTTGACAAGGAGACCCACTCTCCCCATATCTATTTATTATCCTAGTAGAGGGACTTGGGTGCCTTATTAAGCTCTAGATTTCTTAGCGTATGCTTCAGGGATGGCACTAGGGGAATGGATTAACCACTTTGTCCCACCTATAGTTTGTGGATGACAGTTCCCTTGCAGGGAGAGCCTAGATTTGGGAGGCTAAAGCTTTTTAGCTTACCTTGGACACTTATTTGGTAGCCTCTGGGTAGAAAATTAGTGATCACAAATCCTCCATTATGTTTTTCAACACCCCTGAGCCTATTCAGTGGAGGATCATGGCTATTTTGAGGTTTCAGATCTAGTCTCTTCCACTCACCTACTTAGGAGTCCCAATTGTGGTGGGAAGGTAGCCAAGGCTCTTCTGGCAAAATGTGCTAGATAGACTAAGATAGAAAGTTAACCATTGGACACACAGGTGGCTCTCTACAGTAGGCAGGGTGACACTTCTACAAGCGGTGATTCAAGCCCTCCCCATTTATTGTAGTATGGTACAGGCTGCCCCGGTGTACTTCCTTAAGGAATTTGATGCTCTCTCTCACCAATTTTTGTGGAGTGGCAATCTGCAAAACTCCAAATGGAGTTTGATTAATTGGGATACTATCTATTGGCCAAAAAAGGCTAGCAGTCTTGGGTTGTGCTTGACAATTCTAAGCTGCTAAGCTCTACTGGTGTTGGTGCTCCAATCCAGCTCACCTTTGGGCTCGTATCTTGGATTTCAAGTATTATCCAAGAGTTGATCTGGTGGAGATCCCAAGACTTCCCTTGGAGGGAAGAGGATCGATGGTGTGGGACACCCTTAAGTGTGGAGCAAATTTGGTGAAGCATAGCCTATTTTGGATCTACAACAGAGGATCAGATGCTCTCTTTTAGAGTGACTCTTGGGATGGTTTTTCCCCCCTTTTATCCTCTCATCCACATCTATAGCTGTTATGTGATTCTCTATTATCTGCTGGTTGGAATACAGTAGGACATTATAAGGAGGCCATCAGGATGGGCACTACTATGGGATTTTGGTGGAAACATTCTTTAGACTGGTCGTCAGTTGGCCACATGGCAGAGCGATTAGAGCTGGCCCAAATCTTGGCATCTTGGGAATGCAGCCACTTGCAAGAGTGGGATGTTTTGGCTTAGGGTGGAGACCCCTCTGGGAATTATTTTATTTCCTCTGGGTACCTTGATTTGACAAAGCAACTTTTTGGTGAAGTTATAGTCACCTGGGGGAAGAAAGTATGGAACAACTATTCATGGCCTAAATGTAACTTTTTCCTCTAGGTTTTGGTGTATAACAAGTGTCTTATATGGGACAACCTATGCAAGTGGGGCTTCCAGGGACCCTCTACGTGTGTTTTGTGCCATAGTAGTGAAGAAACCATCTCCCACCTCTTCTTTTAGTGCCTGCTTATGAGACAGATTTGGCACCTATGGTGGGATGTGTGGGCTTGTTCATGCTGGCACGTGGATTCCTTATCAAAATTTTGGGATCAATTGGGGCACCCTCCCTCTAGGAACTTGGGCCTTCAGGTGGCTTGGTGCATTGGTCTTTCATTCATTTTGTGAAACACATGGCTGGAAAGGAATAGGCAGATATTCTAGGAGATCAATATGGACCCTAGGACTTTGTGGGGAAAAATTGCAAGCTCTATCTATGAAACCATCCATGTCAAGTGTGAAGGGGTCACGGATTTGGGTGATGCCGATTCTGGGATCCTTAACGCCTGGCTACTATGCTCCCAAGCAACGCGTCTGACACCTCTTACACCCCTACGCGTGGGTAGAGAAAGCCTTCATGCCCAGTCAATAGGAGGGGATGGTGGTCACCCCCAGGGGTAGGCATCCTCAAGGTTAATACGGATGGATCATTTCTAGGAAATCCTGGTCCAGCTGGAGTCAGAGGGGTTGGATGGGACAACTTGGGTAAGGTGCAATTTTTATTCTCAATTCACAAGGGCTCTCATATGAACAACATCATAGAAGCTCTTGCGATTCTGATTGTCATTCAGTAGTGCTATTATTTTGGCTGGCAAAGAGTTATTTGTGAATTGGACTCGCAGGTTGTATACCTTTTGAATAAACAAAATTTTGAGATGATTGATTGGCATTTGGCTGGAGTGGTGCAACAGGTACTTCAGCTCTGTACTTATTTGGAATCTATGACTTTTATGTATATACCCTGGGAATGGAATGGGGTAGCTGACTGTCTGGCCAAATGGGCCTCTGAGCATGGGCTGCCTTGGAACATCTCAGATCATAGGATGCTACCCCCTGATTTATCTCAGAAGTTGGGTCAGCTTGTTGACCAAGATAATGCTGTGTAATTTTTCTCGTCTTTAATAATATTTTTACCCCTCTTTTAGTTAAAACCATCATGTTATTAAGTAATTATGGGCCCAAATAAATAAATAAATAAATAAATAATTTTATTTTGAAGTAAATAAAACTACCACAACAAAATTATAGTGCACCTGTCATGTTATTAAATAATTACAATTATTTTATTTTGAGGTAAGCAATAAATATAATTCACCAACCATATATTTCAGCATGGTAAATACATAATTAAATTCTTTTATTTTAAAGCAAATAAAATTACAACAACAAAATTATAACTCACCCATAATGTTATTAAATAATTATGGCCCAAATAAATAAATAAATTAAAATTGGGTATAGGTTTTTTTTATAATATCAACTCTAAAATAATTAAATGTTAACACATTCATGCCATTACAAAAAATTAACCCCCTAGATGCCACTGAAGGAACACCTATCAGTGTAATTATTCCTAAATTGTGAATCTATAACTAGGAGCAGTCACAAGCCAAGTTTGAAGCATTCTAAATCTAAGTCAAATAAAATATTGTCAAGTATCAAAGCCAAATAATTAATTGCATACATATAGTGACGAAGCACAATTTCACATTCTCACTAGGGAGAGAACTATGCGTGTCTTGATTTCCCTCCTTAGAATATCAATACATAGGTAATGATAAATCATCAAATGGGGGTGATTTGGGTTAGCTTAGCCCATTACACTTTCTCCATTTTTTCAAGTTTATATCTATCACAAGTGAACCTAGGGTTTCATGGTGAAGGAGGTTTAGTTCTTGAGTAACATGCATCATTAGGGTTTAGGATCACACATATAGAGTTTATAAAAATAGAAAAATGTGATTGTATGGTCACAATACCTGATTTATGTATAAGTTAGTACTAACCAACATAGGTTAGTATTAACTAGTGATACTAACCCAGATATCTTAGAATTAAACTTGTGAAAATAAAAATATCGTTCCTTTAATGGATAAATCACACACTTGCTTCAATCTAATTTACACTTATAGAATATAGTTAGAATAAAAAAAGTCAACCAATTAATTTGAGTAATAATCCCTTTGTTGTGCTTACTATATTTAACATATTCAACTTTTAAAATGATTGTAATTAATTTAGTATTATACATTTAGATGTATGCTTGAATGCTATATTTATCAATCTGAATTACATTTCAAATTTTATTATGGATTCACAATCAAATTAGGGTAAAACACATTGATGAACCCATACACATATCTAACCTTGCCAAACCCAAAGTTTATCTTAGTGTTTCAAATTTCATCCTTAGGGTTTTATTTTAAGACATAATTTTTTATTATTCCCTAGTAATACACATTAATCATGGCCATATTGAAATGACATTATTGGTTAACACAAGCTATGAAGGTACTCTTTTCATATTTTTTTACATGGATAATGTATATTATTTGGATCAATTATGTAAGCAAATAGGTTAAAAGGATCAAATCTAAGAACACTAATAAGACTAAAATTACCAATGAAGTATCCCAAGCCTTCATCCAATCCTAATATTACAACATCCAGTCTAAATTGCCTATTGTTACTGTTAGATGGAAAAGGGCATGTATGACCTCATTTTTTCATCCTACTATATATTATATAGTACATACTATCTACCTTATTTATGGAATTATCATGAATGTTAAGACTGATAATAGTCATAACAAAACTAATAAGGATCAATTAAATGCCACAGATGATCAATAATTTACTAAATATATTGATATGAACCCACATCAAATTGATGAAATATTATATATAGCAATATATGAGAAGAAAAAAATATCCCAAGCTATCACATCAAGTGTTCATCCCTTTATTAGTATTAACATCCCTACGCCTACACCTAAATTGACCTATGTGACATCTAACCAAGGTTTGGGGACAACATGAGGCCTATCAAAATTTTCAATACATATTCATACACTAAAATATGTTAACTGTTCTATTATTACTATGCATGTTATATCACCAACATAACTTATTAAACATTCCCCTGAGTAGACTGTTATAGCTTTACACACTAGGGTGTTATAGTTTGATTTTAAGGTGCATCTAGAGTTAGTAATTCCATGGATTCAAATGCCTTACTTTATGACACTTTATCCCATAATATATTATCTTACACTTTATAAAAAATATTTTTTAGCTCCTAAAATTCCACTATATGAAGGTAAAGGTGATCTTGAGAAACACCTTAGATGATTGCATGTAGCATCCTTGGAATATACATACAATACAAAATTATTGACCAAGCTATTTATAATAATGATTAAGGAATATGTATTGTGATGGTTTATTATCTCCCCTTCCAATATGTAAGATCATTCAACCCATTGGTAGACCAATTTATATCACATTTTACCATCAACATTCATGAGAAGATACCTTATGTGCAAATTATTGAACTCAAGCAAGGGTCCCATGAGCCAATCAGTGACTATGTACTTTAATACACTAATATGATATCCAAGATGAATAATATTATGGATGACAATAAATTACAAAATATATTCAATAAAATCTTTCTTTTACCACTCCATGAGTCAATTATATTCAAAATAATCAAATCTTTTGATGAGTTATGCCATATAGTAAGGGACAAATAAGTTAAGAAAATTAATTTGAACAAACACAATTATACATCTACTCCTAAAACTATTTAAATAATGAAGTTTCAAATAAAAACTAGATACAAGGTGAAAAATAATAATGACAAGAATGAGTAAAATATTACCTTCAAAATAGTATCACAACCTACAAACCAACTACAATTGACAACTCCATTGAAGAAGTAATTTTCAATATTACCATTACCTCCTCATGTAATACTATAGAAGTTACTTGGTATAACCTTATAACACTCCTTCCTACACAATATCTCTAAAATAAATCCCTACACCATGTAACTATGATGGAAACACATATTTTTATTGTCATCATATTTCAAGACATTTAATTAACATGTGATTCAAACTAAGACATAAGATACAATATATTATATATGAAAACATTATCAACTTGGGCACCCCTATAGAGGAATATCATCCATATAAAAATGCAATCCAAAATTTGAATATCTTTAATGATCTATTTCCTAAACATGAGACTAAATATACTTTAGAAGTATACTATACATGTAACATGCATCCTCCATGTGTGATGTCTGATGACACAATATATTATATTATTGGTACACTTATTGATTATTTAACACAATATCCTATGATAACATTTTATGATAATGAGATTTTTGATATGATCATTTATATTTTCATGCATTATTCATATGAGCTTATATCAATGTATAACCCATGCAGAGTGTCATAATTGATAATTGATCAATTGAGAATAATTACACAATGACACTTATTAACTCCCTTGGGTAAACACAACAAGATTTATAAGTTGCATGAGAATTAGTTAAGGGATTTTATGGAAATAAATAGAATACCTTGGGACACATAGTACTACCTATTCAGATGAGATCCACATAATAGCCATGCCATTCCTAGTTCTACATAGTAGCAAAGTATTTTACATGTTTTTAGTGTGCCCTTGGATGAAAAATTTCATGTAATATCAACATCGATGTCTAAATTAAATATATTAAAATAATTTAGTCATAGTTACATGTGTACAATATGATTACCCTTTATAACTAGTGATATCTCTTCCTCCACCCACACCACCATTACAATTAGTTACTATACCTATTCATGATCATTATATAGATATGATTGTATAAATCTTCAACATCACTATACAAATATGGTTGATATGTATATGTAGTATCTTTCCATATACCTAGTTCAAAGGAACATAGTTGGGCCTACTAAACAACTAGATATTTAGTGTTGTTCACATCATATATTTTACTCAAGGCCCTTAGAGGCCATTATATCCTACATCACATACTTAGTTAGTACTATGGATAGTTTAGTATGTTCCACAATGAACACATGTAGTAAGACATTCACCTGTTACACAATAGACCCCATAGATTCCTAGGCCTTCTAAAGTTACCCACCATATATAAGATTTCACTAGTAGTGGTCATGATAGTTACTATATAGTACATGACTTACTATCATATTACAACATGATGATAGCTGGTACCTTTTTTACATGATATAGGATCCTTATGATATTCAATAGAGAGACTTTCCATGATCTTCCCATTGATGTGATCATTGGTTAGATTTTACAAAGTGTAAATGTTCTAAAATATAAAAAAATCAAGAAAAGAGAAAAACATTGAATATTTTGAAAAATAAAAATTAAGATATTAACATGACATGATTACTAGAATACATTACTTACATATATTATGTATCACATATTTGGTAGATACCATATTATTTTTATACGCACATGTATTTCATAATATATGAGTGTGATGCAAAACAAATAAGTTACTCATGGACACATATATGTTGTAATTACCTCTACTTAGTGGCCATGATGATACTAGGATCATCATGCTCTGTATATTTCAATTTTATATGTTATATCTTTATATGACCTTATACCATTGAGACACCTAAATGTCTTACACATTTCTTTTTAGTTGTATCCTACACAGTGCTACATATCTATGTTATTATACTATAATGTGACATTGATACATATGGATTGTGTAAGCTAATATTTACTTGTTGTATGCCCTATTTATTTTGTTACTCTATTACATGATAGGATAATTTTTATTTGTCTATTATGTGTGGCCCTTTGGCCTTGTTTTTGACATATTTAAGTCCCTTGAATGTGGCTCTTGGCCTTGTTTGATGTGACATATTTTATGTCCATTGTTTGCAATAAATTTATTTCCCCTTATGTGTGGCCCTTGGCCTTGTTTGTTGCAACATATTTATGTCCATTGTATATGGCTATTGGCCTTCTGTGTGACACTAACACTTTATCTTGTTGTGTTTTTTGATCTTATTGATATTGAGTGGTGCCATGATCTATATCATGAATTTTTAATACATGGTCTTATCTACTCATCCTACTAATGCATGATTTATTGATACATATATCTAGACATGACACTTATATTCCATACATTACATATGTTACATACATACTTTTATTGACATATACATTACATACTTTGATTTCACACACTCCACCTAATCAAATGATACTATAGGATGATTTATTTATACATGACATGATATAGTTAAATCTCTTTTTGAGATGAGTGATTTAAATGAAACATACCTCATCTCAAAATGGGGGCATTATAGTGGTATTTTCATAGAGACATTAGCCTCCATGAATATAAAACCAAATTAAAACCATATTTTAAAAACTCAGATTCATTTAGATATTATATAATTGAGTTACATGATAAATATCGACACATTAGTATAGACTATAGGGGTATATGCCATGCATATGCTCTCACTTCACAAATACATGATGGAATATGCATACAATTAGTAGGAACAATAATTATAAGTTTTCACATACACATGCATTTGAGATACAGGTTCTCAAATTAAGTATATAGATACATATAATTTTATAACAATTGATACAAGTTCAAGGGGGATGATATTGTTTCATGCATACATACTTTTAGATTCATAAGGCATGATATTGGTTCATGCACATACATACCAACATAGTTTATAGTTGAATGGAAAATGGTCATCATTCCACTTTATACTTATTATATTTGTGATCATGATGGGGGCATGAACACTATTAATTCTTTTTTGATCAAGCATTTATTGTGCATTGAGAAAACTTGAGAAAAAATATATAATAAAATACACATTCATGATGGGGGAATTAACATTTATCATTCCCTTTCAATCATGATTTTTTTACATGGAATGAACTTACACAAAAAATTAAAATTGAACCTTACTATTTGTTTCAAACCTGATAAATATCATGCATAAACATCTCTAGATCTTCAGTTCAATCCACTTATGCACAAGTTACTCTTGTTAGTTT
This sequence comes from Torreya grandis, assembly GCA_037957365.1. Lineage (NCBI taxonomy): Eukaryota > Viridiplantae > Streptophyta > Pinopsida > Cupressales > Taxaceae > Torreya > Torreya grandis. The sequence continues at coordinate 478,018 of JARHVA010000206.1, read as the reverse complement.
CAATTAGTATCACCAATCAATATTAACCCAATTTGGTTAGAATCAATCCTCTCTTATCAATGATTACTTTTAGAAATCAAACATTTCCTTAGGGTTAAATCATATGTATATCTTATTGGTGGCATGATAAATTACCTAATTATACTCATATAGAAACAAATCATGGTCTCACTCAAAATGGACTTGACACTTATCTGGTTCACATATACATAATATTACACACTGAGAAAATATGCCCTAGGCTTCCCAAATTGTGAATCTATCACTAGGAGAAATCACAACCAAGTCTAAATCATTCCAAATCCAATTTAAGAAAGCATTTTGAAGTATAAAATCCAAATCATTAGCTGCATACATATAGAGAAGGGGTCACAATTGCATAATCACACCAGATGTGAGAACCATGTGTGGCTTGATTTTCCTCCTCAGATTATCAAATACATAAGTAGTGGTCAATCATAAAATTAAGGCGATTGATGGCAACTTATCCCATTACACTTTCCTAGTTTTTTTAGGTTTCTAGACCCCAAAATCATACCTATAGTTTCAAAGTGAAGGAGGATAATTCATGGAGTAATACACATTATCATGGTTTGGGATTTCACATATAAATCATACAAATATAGGATAAGGTGACCATATAATCACAATCACTCATTTTTGTACAGGTTTATATTGACTAACACAAGTTAATATCAATCGATGATACTAACTCATATTTTACAGAGTTGACCTTATGTAAAAAAAAAATAAAGTTATTGAATTGGATGAATCACATGTATGATTCAGTCTAATTCCCACTTATACAATACAATCATAGTTATACAATCAAATATAAAAGTTAATTACTTATCACTTTGTTGTGATTACTATATTTATCATGTGAAACTTTTCAAATCATAATATTTAGTTTAATATTTTACATTTAAATGTATAATTAAATGCCATTTTTATCAATTTGAATTACATTTAAAGTTTTTATCCTATTAAGGTTTTAAAACCAAATTAGCGTAAAATAATGTTTTTTATTTATATACAACTTATTTTCAATTATTTTTTTGTTCACATGAATCATTAGTGCATTACCCTTGAGTGTATGTCCTAAGGAGTACATTAGGATAGGGATGGGATGGTTCATGGTGCATTGGGAGAGGCTTTATCATTTGTATCCATTCTTACTACCATTATAAGTTATCATGACATCAACTTATTATCCTTCGAGGTTCCAACTCTCTTTTTTTCCTCCAGTTTCTACATTTGTGTGTATTTACCTGACATCACCAACATAATTAATGACCTTTTATAGATCCCCCAACTTGGTTTTTGTCATTGACCAAGTCGATGATGTACTATGTATGATGGATAGTTTTGTATGCCATCAATTAGGATGATGATGTTATGTAAGTTCAAGTATTAAATTTTAAGGTTTGGATCCATATTTATATGGTTCCTATTTTTCATTTATAAAAATATAAACATCAAATCCTATCTAATCAATCACATAAATACAAATTAGTTTTAAGAATGAGAATTAAGGATAATGAACTTACACTTGATGAAGATAAGTTAACACAAGGAATTGAATATTTTAAAAAGAGAATCTAAACCAATAAGATATGCTTAGTATTTTGATTCCCTAAATTTGGTATACTTAGGTATTATTATTTTCATCTTAACTTCACCTAAAATTATCTCTCACAAAGTTATACTTGAACCAAGTGGGATATTAATTCACATAAAATTCAACACAAGGTATGTATGACATATTTATACTATTTTTTTAATTATTTGGTAGTTATTGGTTTGTTTATCCATGTTTAGAGTACTACATCTATATTAATAATTTATTATCATTTTCATGTTATTTATTCACAATTCATTATTATAATTTAATGACACCTTTAAAACACTTAGTTTAGATACCTCATGGTTACTACCTAATGACATTTTAATGTTTAATTTTTACTCCTCTTAGTTACCATCTAGTGACACCTTAGATCAAGTTAGGCCTACAATTTATGTTATTTATGTATATTCCCATTTTAGATCCCTTAGATCCTCATTTTTCATGACCATTCTATATAACCCCAAACTTATTTATGAAATGACATCTTTTACATATTTTAGATCCAGTATGGTTTTCTACCTTTTCTTATTTTAGAGGATCCTTATATAGTTGACCATTTTAGGATTACATAAATTCTCATGAACCTAGCATGAATCTTACTTCACCCATGGTTGGGTAAAATTCATGTTAAACCTTGTTTCTCAAATATAGTATTACATATATTTATTATGACATCATCTTCACCATCAAATAAATTAAGGTGAACTTGATGTGAATCTTACCCTACTGTTGGGTTGGGTCATCTTCATGTTTTTATTTTAGCTTCTCCATGTTATTTATTTTCAAATCATAATTTTGTTAATAAATTTATTTATATATAATGGTTGATACGACTAATAAAAACACTAAAAATATCTTAAATGAATCAATCAACTCATAATACTTCAATATATCCCACTCATAATCTTGAAATTATTTGACCGAATGGCCCAAATGCAAACATGTAGTGCCTCTTAACTCAATAAAATTAAAATTTAACTCTTGTATATATTTATTTGACCACAAAACATTAAATTGGGAATAAAAAATAAATGCCTTCCTACTCCCCCTTAAGTATCATCTTTGAAATCTAGCCTCTCAACCAGTCTTTCAAAAATATCCTTCAAAAGTTACAAAATGAGCACTTAGCTCCTTAAATTACAACCATGAACATTAGATAAATTAGTGAAACCATCACTTATGATGGCTCTACTAATATCTCATTGAATATTATGGAATTTTTAAACCTCTATAGATATTGGCTCAAATATAATACCTATGAAAATACTAGACTATTAGTTAAAACCCTCATCTGTGTTGCTTTAAAATGGTATAATCATTTCATGCCTAGCTCTATTTTTAATATAAATGGCTTAGTGAATTAATTGGATTAATAATTCCAATGTTATGACTTGTCAAAGGATGACTTGGGTAACTTCATCAATTTCAATAAATTTGATCATCAATTGTCCTAGGATTTCTTCTAGCAATGAAAGTCTTTGGCCCATAAATTTTGTCATAGTATGACCAAATAAATTATCTTCAAGCCCCACCCAAGATAAAAGATATTATCATTAATTGTTTTACTCATTTATAATCAATTTAAAAAAAAAATGAGATTCAAGGAATGGGATCCCATCGAGGAACTCTCTATTCTTCTAAATAGGAGTCCTTCCTCGAGCTCATGCAAACTTATTAGCAAGCATCATAATCAATTAATGTGAATAATCTTTGCTATGAATATTATTCAACCTCATAATTTGTGGAAATAATCTATATTTCATGGTTTAAATGAGAGTCTCATGCAATAATGAGAATATTTATCCATTCAAATCAATCAAATAATTGATTAAGAATTGTCCCTTAAGTTTCCAATCTAGTCGATGATTCCATATAGAATCACATTTCATGTTGATATCACCCCCAATATTAGTGTATAAATTGGTGATTTATAAGTAAATACATCCATAATTGATGAAGGTTACAACACTTATATCACTTTTGAAAACTTTACAAAATATCTCTATTATTCAAAAATATATCTCAAAATCACTCATAAAATGTATAAATGATGTGAATGAAGAGAAATTTCTCCCATGGGGTGCATTTGGATTCCTATCATGGTACATCCTATAAAAATTAGAGTGAAGTTTAAGATTTTTTATTTTATCCTTTGCTATAATATATTACTTGGGTTCTATTGGTATCATCATATCAAGGCCATAACTTCCTCACTTTCTAATATGTCAAATTTCCATAATTATGAGATATCCACAAGATCAAAGGTGATATTAAACCTTAGAATATAAATAAATTAAAAAATAAGAATTTAAAAAAATAAAAAATAAATAAAAAATCTAAAAATATTGAATTAAAAACAAAATGAAAATGAAAAATGAAAAAATCATGCAAAATTAAATCAAACAAAATATGTGGTCAAATCATTATCACACCCCTATCATAGTTAGAGATCAGAATTTATAATTGGAATAAAAATAGAGATATAGGTCCATTAGAGTGTGGTGGGAAAGTTATATTGGGATAAGATGAATAATATATATAATTTTCTCATCCTAACTTTTCATGCAAGTACCCAATCTTTGTAGTTGGTTGATGGCTATGGTTGGATCATAAGAAATGGGGAACATGCCATCATAAGGTAGTCAAATTTACTTTTCTTGTATGCCCCTCATGAGGTAATATATATAATTAAATAATTATCTAAATATTTAGATATGATAGATAGGGTTACTAAACCATTATATTTACAAAACTATTAGTAATACCCACATCATTAGAGTGTCTTATCTTTGTTAAAGCTTTTCAAATAACCATTATGGTACCTCACCTCCTTAATTTCATACATCTCATTAAAAATATCCCCTTGATTAATTTTTATAGTTTAACATGTATATAAGTTAATGATGGTAAAAAATATAAATATCCTATAATATAATAAAATATAGACTACCATACTAGATCCAACACACATACTATATGTTGGTCCACAAAGCATTCTAAGGCTATAGAAAAGGGTCATGATCAAAGGCGGTTGTAAGTGATTTGATATGGGAATATAAACATACTATATAAAACATATGACTAATTAGGCAAAATATATAATTATATGGTAGTTCAGATGTGTAAATAAAGGTAATCAAAGGAAAAAATAATGTCATTAAGTAATAACTATGAACTACCTAGACTGAGGAAAGTAAATGTGTAATTAGAAGTTAAAAATTAGGTGTAAATAAAGAGATAAAAACATGTAAATAAAAAATAATAATAATAACCATATTATAATATAATCACATAATAAATAAACATACCAATATCATGTAACCATAAAAATATATATAAAACGTATAGGGTTATGATACTTACCTTGGGTTGAATTGTTGACACATTAATCTCACCTTTTCACTCAAGAGGAACTTTTTTAGATATTGTTTTAGGTTAAGTCAATATGAAAATAATAATACATAAGTATAAATTATTTTAGGACTCCAAATAATAGGTTTACCATATTGGTCTAGCTTCTCTTCTTAAAATATTCAATTCCTTTTGTAAACTAGTCTTCCTCAAATGTAGGATCCTTAGCCACAAGTCCTTTTTTACCACTAAGGTTAATTTAATTGCATGATAAGAGTAGATTTTATTTATTTATTTTTATTAATGAAACATAGGAACCATACAAATATGAATCAAAACAATACAATTCAAAATTCAAACTTGGCCTATGTTTTCAGCTCAACTAATGGCATAGAAATGTGATTAGAAAATGTAGTATCATTGGATTGGCCAATGATGTAAAAAAAGGAGGGGGAAATATAATAATAAATTGGCCTAGATAATGAAACTAGGAAAATGCATGAAAATAGGAAGAAGAGGATAAGAAAGGATAAATGGAAACCATCAAAGTAAAATCAAGCTAATGTCATGACATGAATGATGGAGGAAATAATAGTATATCTCAAAAATAATAATGATTTGACCCACCTTGATTCTGGTGTACTTATTAGGATGTACACTCTTGGATATTAATACACCAATAAGCTCTATGAACACAAAACTTTAGTAATTTAAAATAAGGTGTATACATATGTCCCACCTAAAGTTCATCATGTGTCATAATAGTGTAATGTGGGATGGTGCTTTGGGAAAAGAACATAATACCATAATATATAAGAAAGATATATGATATAATATGGTAAATAAGTGAAAATACCTAAAATTAACATATACACAACTTTAATTATCTTTCAACTAAAATAGGTTCATGCAAATACCTCAGTCTAGATCATTTTAGGTGTAAGAGATGATTATAATAACCCTAATGATATAATTGGACTAAAGTAATAAATGCATATGAAAATTATTCTCAAAATATAAGTATACGAGACTCTCAAGGAGGGTGGTAAAAATGGTTCTAGATAGCCATAATGGTGAAGGATAGATTAGGCTTAGAAGACTAAAAAGGTGGGAATTTTTTGTAATGGGGTTGGATAGCCATGAGCTAAAGGATAAATTAGGTGTGGACAATCCAAAGGTGAAATAATGTAAGGTATAGGATGCGACATAATAACCATGAGTTAAAGGATAAATTAGGTCTAGGAAACACTAGAGACGGTAATAATGTAATGAAATAAGGAACCAAATAATGACAAAGGTAAACACTAGATTAGTTCTAAATGATCCAAAAGAATAATGATTAAAACACATGAGTGGATTCAAAACATCAAACAATATTTAAATAAGGATCTTGTACCTAGATATTTCATATAAGGATCTTCAAACTCTCCTTTTTACTACATCACTATATAAATGTAGTTACCTACTTGATGAGAACCCTCCAAAGTTTTCATTTTTCTAGAGGTTACATTTAGTGACTATACTTAATACCATTTTATAAAATTTGGTGTTGCTATTAGAACCCTTTTTGTTTAGGTATTTTTTTTTGACATTTTTGAATCTTCTTAATTATAAAGTATCAACAATTTTTATTCAATTTTTTTCATTTTTTTTAAATGTCTATTTTTTTGTTTTATCTTTTTTAACATTGTTTTTTTAAACCCAAAATTTGACATTTTTAACATTTTTTATTAGAGGTAAAAATGGGGTATTTTAAAGGTCCCCAAGCCTTATAAAGTTAGGTAACAAAGATAAACAAGAAAGTATCAAAAAAGAAGATCAGTAATAAACAGGGCTAACCCAAAAGCCCACAAACAACAAAAATAAACTAAGAACCAACTAAATTACAAAAAATAGACAACAAATAAAAAACCTAAAAAAAACTAAGATGATCCAAATTTGCTAATATCCTTATCGAACTCTTATTATTTAGTCATAAAGCTGAGGTAGTCCTCTACAATGTCATAATCCACCTCATTAATTTCAACATCCTTCCATTTTTACTTCATTCTTATATTCTTTCTAGCTCTGGTTCCCACAAATTTTTCAATTTTTTGTTTGAGGTTACGATGTATAATGGTGATAATCATTGCACAGGTTTTTATTTTAATCCTTATGATTTGGAAAAACTCATCTAATTTTTTTTAGATTTTCTTTCTTTCACTATCATTTTTCTTCATTGTATCCTCTATATGAGACATTTTGATTTTTAAATCCCCCTCTGTTTTAGTTAAATTCATTGCATCCTTATTCGGATCAATATTCCTAGGTTTAACTTTTCCATAAACTTGTAACATCAAATGATTGATTTTGATTTAAAAATCCTTATTTTCCTTCAATATAAATTCCAAAGCTTTCTTTTGAATGTTTATTCTCCTTTCCAAGGGACTATATTTGTCTAAGGTTAAAATGTTCTCAAAGGTATTTATTTTTCCATTTTTCTTAGTAGGGTTAGGAATATGGTTTGGTTCCAAGTTATCCATAGATTTTTAATAAAATTTACCTTGTAGGAAAATTAGTGATAGATGAAGGGGCACTATGATATTAGTTAATAAAAACCTCCAAATGTTCATCCAAAGCTAAAGTCTTAGGTTATATAAGTGAGGCCTAGGAAATTATTTTATAACTTATTATTTTTAAGGTCTATTTAGTAGGACAAGTGTGTGTATGAGGGATACTAATGGAAACATATTTCATAGATTCAGACTTGACACAAGGGTTATCAACAACACCCAAAACATGTTGCATAGATGCTTTCAAAGAGCTAATCTCAAAGATTTTAATTTATGGTTTGGGAGAAAGGCCACAAGTCTAGGTTGTACCATGGTGGAAGATAATATATATGACATATTGATGGAGGGGGAACATACACTTATCAAATTACACTTCAATAATATGTTTTTACATAGACATCAAAATATGAAAGGGAAATCTTAATAAAATTTTATTCCTGAAATAAATTTAAAATGCAAAGTGATGAGACAAAGTAACTTTATATCTACCTTACAAAGTGGAATACCTCATGACTTGGTGAAGGACTTCATTCCATGGATTTGGTATGGAATCCTTGAGATATGCCCCTTGAAACTTGATCAATTTCTCATTGTCAACCATAAAATCTAATACCTCTTATTTCTTCTCCCTTATTTGTTTATAGAATTTTCTACCTTCCATTCTCAATTTGATAACTTGTGCAATACTCTCCTCATACACTTCAAAGGAAATACATTTGACTGAGACCTTTCAGGAATTCCATGACTTTTCCAATTCCATAAGAACATGTGGGTTTTAACCCATGATCATATCTATTAATATTGTCAATATGCTCTATTTGAGGATCCTCCAAATAGTGGCATGTTTTCTTATTATTTTAGGTTCCATGGGTTCCAATCTACATATGTATCCTCCCATGGATTGAGTGATGTACAAAATTTCATCCCTCTTTCTAGTTTTCATACCTCTATTACTCCCTATTTTGGAAGGGAGAGATCTTAATCTAAACTTATCTATATTCCTTAAGGTTTCATTAAGGTTCTTAAGCTCACATGAAAATAATGAATGATCTACATGTGTCGTGGATCACAACCATATGATTACTCAAAAAGAGCATAAATTTTGCATGTTTGGGTATAATGTTGAGGACTTCCTTTTCAAATTTTTTGAAACAACCCAACTCATAATGAATGCCAATGATTAAAAAATTTAATATGTTAAATGAGTGGAGAATGAAGTTAGTATCATTGAGATAATCATTTAAAATGACACTTTGATTAAAAATTATATATATTGATAATTATCAATTCATAATTTTGTTTTTGGTAATCATTCCCTTAAGAAACTTTCTCTCAAACATCATCAAATTGTAAATAGGATTACCCAGGTTTATATTCTTTCAATAAATAAATAACTTTATAGGGTAATGCCTAAATTCATTTCCACTTCTTAAAATTATCATTGATAACCCCTTGGTTGGCAAACTAGTCAAAAGCTATATTGCCTTTTTAGTACATAAGTCATGGAGATCTCATTGAAGAATTGAATGATACTGATAACATATATATATATATATATATATATATATATATATATTTTGATATTCCAACTAAGATGGCATTTCCTCATTAGGAAATAGATTATATTAAGGGAATATCCTTTAATAATTAAATGAATTGATTTAAACTCTTTTTCTACTTATTTACCCCATAAAGTAACCTTAGGTTCTACCAAATGATTGGTTCGAGTTCCCAAATTACCTCTTTTTTTAGGATGGTAGAGGTAGTTAGTAAGGCTCCTTTTATTTTATTATTTATAATTAATCATATACCTCTTGTCAATATTGGATTACCTTTTGAAGCTCTATTAAATTTTATTTTACACCATTTTGGGGAAGGACAATACCATTTTAATAATTTCCTATTTATCTTTCTTTGGATTGTCACTCAATTTTATTCCTTTGAAAGGTTCCATTTCACAACATTTTTGCATTCAAAATCTATTATTTTATCCTTATTTTTATTTTTGATAGCTGATAAATTCTTACTGATGGCATCTATGATTCTCAAGGAAAATTTGTATGAAAATTTCATCTTATTCATAAATATGAGAAGATTTCTTTCCTAGCATATTCCCCTAAAAACATGATTAATATCCAACTACCAAAGTTTTTTGATATTATTTCCATTGAAAGGATGTTATCATTAGATTACCAGATCTAGAATAGATGTTGGCTAAATTAAAGAAAATTAATTTTTTTAGAGGATGCTTCTAAGGATTTGGTAAGTAAAATGTTAGTTAAGTAGAAGGTGGGACACTAATTTTCCATCAAACTAACAAACATATTTATTAGGATTTGAAGACCTCTTTTAATTAATTTATCAATAGTGAGTAAATTATTTTGTACAGCCACCCAAAAGAAGAAATTTATCTTTGGGATAAGATATTCGTCCCTAAGGGAACCCATAGAGTTATCATTTAAAATTGTTCTATAACCAAATTTTACACTATACCAACCATCATTAGTCTCATCCCTAATTATTTAATCCTCTCTATCCAGCTAATTGATATGAACACCTTTAAGGAGATTATTAAAATTAAAGACAATGTCAAGGTCCTCTTTGATATTGGATTTAATAAAAAAGAATTTCCATTTTTTACTTGAAGGGGATCCTTCAAAATATTCAGCTATTCTTTCTCCCATTTCTCTCTTCAAGTGGGGGGTAGATCTTTCTGGGGATGATACTATTAAGGGGCCAATCAAGAATATAAATATTGTAAAAACAAATCCCATTCACCATTTCCCACATTACATTTTCACCCTTTCTAAATATTGTTTCTTTTGTCAACCAATAAGTTCTAAAAGTGTGATCTAGAAGAAAGGGAATCTGCATACAAAAATATTTTTGCCTCTGATAGTCCAATTATTTTCCTTAATATTATAAAGATTATTTTATTTCAATAATTTTAATCCCAGATTAGAAATAAGGTATTTAATCATTAATTTTATTTTATGAATCCCCAAACCTAATGACTATTTGGCATACTGACTCTATCCCATGTAACTAAGGAAAATATTTTTCCCCCTCTATAGCATTCCATAAGAATATTATTTGGATTTTTTAAATTTTATCCATAGTTCCTCTAAGACATAAGATAAAATTGCATATTTTTGCAGTGTGCTTTTTAGAAGTTTAATCTTCCCTTCAACTAGCAAGTTTATTTTGGAATATTTTAAAGAGTGGATTTCAAATATAGGAATTCATTATTCCCAAAGAAATAGGCATCCATAAGTGGGTTATGGTAAAGTCTTTGAAGGTTCTAGTAATTTATGTGTCTAATTAAAGGAGTGTTAATAAAAAAGAGAGAAGGTTTGTCAAGGTTGATGTTTGGGCTAGAAACATCCTTATAGTTCTTGAAATTTTCTATTATCTCCTTGGATTCCTTAACTGATGCTTATATAAAAATAATGGTGTCATCAATTTTTTTATGAGTAATTGGATATGAGTGTAAAGTTGGTTTAACACCTTTAATTTTACCCGTATTAAGAGGTGAATAAAAATTTCTATCCAAGGCTTTGGCCATTATAATAAAAACATAAGGAAATAAATGATCTCCTTATTCTATTCCTCATTCTAAAGTAAAAAATTATTTCAGAGATCTATTGATCATCACCAAGAACATAAGAGTATATATATAAGTATTAACTAAAATTTTGAAATTAGGACTAAATCCAAAATTTTCTAGAATCTTATCTATGAAGTCCCATAAAATTTGTCATATGATTTATTTATATCAAGTTCCAGAATCATACCTTCCTTTTCCCCTTTTCCATAGTATGAATGATTTAGTGAACAATAATAATATTGTCTTGAATCTACCTATCCTGAATAAAGACTGCTTGATGCTATGAAATAATAGAAGGTAATAGATGCTAAACTCTTATTACCATGATTTTGGTAAATATTTTGTAATAGTATTATAGAGGCTTATCAGCTTGAAATCCTTGAAGTTTGTCTCCTTATTTTTGGGGGATCAATACCAAGAAGTTATTTTTCATTTTTATGATAATTTTAATAGAGGTGAGAAATTCATCAACATCATTGAAAATAATTTCTTGGAGTATTTACTAGAATTGTTGAAAAAAAGTTATAGGGAAGCCATCTAAAACTAGTGCCTTATCACTACCCATAGAGAAAATAACAAATTTTACTTCCTCTAGAGATAATGGATATTCAAGATTGTTATTAATGATTTAATATATAACTTTGTAAATTAAGTCAAAGATTGAATTTTCCATTTTAACATTGCCATTAAGCATGCTTGAGAGAATATTCTAAAAACATGAGATAGTCTCTTCCTTAATATATTGAAATTTTGACCTTGATTTGCCATCATATTTGGTAATATCTATAATTCTATTATGAATTTTATGTTTGCAAGTCGAGATGTAGAAAAAATTTAGTTTTTATGTCACCCTCAATTAACCATGAAGCTCTTGATTTATGTCTCCAAAATATTTCTTCTTTAGATAAGATAGAATGGTAATCACTTAACATGCTTACTCCTCTACTTATCCAAATTCCAATCGAGGAACTTCTTCCTAAGGATCACCCTCAAGATTTTTTAACCTACACTCTTAATTTTCAATTTTTTCTTGAAAAACATTTAGAGTGAACAAGATACCATGAAGGACTTCTCCTTGCTTATCATCTAGGTTACCCCCAATCGCATTATCATTTAGTGATTCACTATTTTTATTTTCATTATCATTTTGTGGGAGAGGTTAATTTCTATTTCGATTCATATTTTGGGTAGCACATCCCCTACCTCTACTTCTACCTCTACCTTTTAATACTAGCCTATCAATTCCTTGATCATTGTCAACTTATTGCTACCAACCCTAGTCTTAATTATTTCATTGAGAAGTCAACAAATAATTTATTAAGAAAATTTTAACAAAATTAAACTCTTATAAATCTTATTTAGAGTTGTGTTTATAATTGATAACTTAGCACAGGCTCTGATACTAAGTGAAATGAGCTCAAAAAAATTGAGCATCCCTTAATTCAAAGTACATAATGAAATGGTGAATCGGGTTTAATACATGTAACTTAGTTTTGTGTGACCTACCATAATTTGCATAACCAAATTTACATGCATACAACCCATAGCTAGGGTAATTACCCTTAGATGATTCTATGAAGAAGATTTTTTCCCTAGCAAATCTACATAGAGTTAGGGTTGTATTGATATGTGATCCATAGTGATAATCTTTGAGCTATATGGAGGTAGACACATTCCTAATAAGACCACCTAGTATCCTTATCCTATCTAAGAGACTCACATCTACATAAGTTTGGGTATAGGTTAGGGTAGATTATTCACCCCTTCTTTGTAATTGGGATGCTATGGAAGTATCATACTAAACATGAATTCATTTCTTGATCCTACAATGTCCTTTTATAAGCTAAGGTTCATAATGAAAATAATCATATTTTTATAACTAACTTAATCAATATCATATGCCTAAAAAAGTTAGTAGTTTATAAATACACTATAAATTCATGAAATTATAATAAGGATGTGTATTTAATAAGTTCCACGTAAGTGAAGAAATCATTATAATACTATCCTTATTTAGATCATTATAACATGATCTATAATTCTAGCGATCATCGTACTATGTGCCTTAATTCTACATGTAACAATATCCTACTAAAATACAATAAAATTATTATAATCTTTATCATGGTTTATGTGGTTCATAAGTGAATATTATTCTTTTGATGATAGTGGTTACTTACTCTTACTAGACCATCCTATAATTAGTCACGTAGATATTTATATCTCTCAAATGTTAATTGCTTGTCAATTGGTCATTGCTATAAGAATCATAAAAGTATGCCACTCAATCTTAGTTTATATAATTTATTATTTTTTTGTGTTTTTCCTTAGCCTCTATGATTTCTTCCTGTAGTAACATCAAACTAGTTATACGAACAATTAGAATTATGCAAATATTAACATGTGCCATTTAAAACACTAAAAGGCTCATTACACTTTAGGCCAAAGCATGATTTTAGCTTCCATGATGTGATCATTTAATTTATCATACTCATCTAAATTATTATTACGATCATAATACTATAAAAATTGAATATTTAAATTCCAAGAAGTAATAACATCTACTCAATACAAGAAAAAAATAGCTTGAGGATCTATTCTCGTCCATAGTGTCAATTTATAATCTTGAATTCTTTTAGTGATATTTAATAATTAATAAATTGATGGAACAATAGTTTACAATAAACAAATTTCAATATTTAAAATTATTCTCTCCCCTACTTAGAGAAATCAAGAACCTGATTTCAAAATATAGAATGGATTATTCAAATTTGCATGATTTCAATGTATCATTACATCTCTTATTTTGACAAGGAGAATACAATCCAAGATAATTTTATTTAAAGGATACCTTAACTAATTTTAATCTTTAGACTAAGTCCAATAAAATTTTTCAATATTTTTGAATTTAGATGAAACATACTCAGCAAATGAAATAATTTTTTCTCCTCATAAGGTTTTACAATCTTGTAGTGATGAAGCCTAAAATAGACAAACAATTTATGCAACTCAAATTGCTTAACTATTTATGATAATTAATAATTATAGGATAATTTATGGTTTTAGTTTTCCAAAATAATTTAAGAGAGCATCAAATCATCCCAAAATAACAACAATTCTTATCATGTTATAAAATAAATTTGATTGCTAGAAACTACTATGTAGTGCCTTTTGGGACTTGAAAAGAACTTAGAATTTATGTTGAAAAGTCTTGGTACAATAGTATAAAATCCACTAATGTTCATATATAACAAACTTTACTTAGTACCTCTTTATCATGCAAGTGCATCAGTTACAAGTTCTATGCTTGCAACTTAAACATTTAAGCAATAACTAAGTCATATGGATTAATCATGAGCTATAAAGATTTGATTGTTAACTACTAAACAAGTTACTAATTTACTAATGAACTATGAACACCATAAAAATTATATTCATTTATATGTAAATAATAACTCAAAGTTGTAAATGAATTAACCTTTCCAATTTAATGGAGGTATACAACCTACTATTCAATCTTAACCATTTGAATTATTCAAATCAATAACATAAAAAGTGCTTAAGAAAATGAGTAGCGGTACTAAAATATTCATATTTATATTTTATACATCAACCAAGTGCTCTTTTGAATTTATAAAACATTCTATAATAACAATATCCAATACAAGGATTGAATAATATGAACCATCCTGACTTGATCCTTCTTATGAGCCCCCCAACTGGTGGCCCTTACCACCCTCAACCATCAGTTGGGAGGTGGAGTTTAGTTTTTGGTTCTTTGAGACAGGATTATGAGTAATAAGGGATAAAATGTATCTCTAAGTTTTTAGTAGTTTCTCAACAGATACCATTCCACAACTGAAAGATCAAAGCACAAAGACTAACAGATATACAAGGATTGGCAACCTTTATTTTTCCTTTGAAGGAGTTTATAGGTATCAACTATATATTTAGCTGAACCCAATCAACCTTCATCATATATATCATGTGTACCAAAAAGTTTTAATATAAATATCCATCACTCAAGTGATATAAAATCATATCTTAGAGCGAAGAATAAATAAGAAACATCCACATAATGAATGCATGTGAAAATAGATAAACACAACAGCAAGGATTTATATGTCTTACCCATTTATCAAGCATTCAAATATAGTCATTCCATCACCCAAAAAAAGTGTGTAATGGTGATTAAATCACTATATCTAACCCTTATATGCCTGGGTCAATTCTTTTCAAAATAAGATCCACTATAAAAATAACATTAATTAAAATCACAAAAGTTTTAAACAAGAATAAATATTATAATAGTAAACCCATTTTTAAAACTCATAAACACCAAGTTAATGTTCATACACCAAAATGTAAATTAATCACACCAAAAATGGTGAACAAATGTGCTAATGAATCCCAACACATACTTAGCCTAGCCACTTCTAATAGGCAAGAAAAAAATGGAAACCCTAAAATATCTTACAAGTGGTGAGTAAGACCTAACACAACCAAATAAATACTGGTGTAGTATTTATTCAAAACAAATAATCTAAAAATGTCATTCCTCCTAGATATTTTAATAGGTAAAGAAATAAAACTCAATCAAAATAAAAATACAACCTCTTCAAGATAGGCATAATATCTAAAACCCCAAAATGAAAATGAAAAAAACAATTCGAGATGTACATATTTATACCCCATGACCAAGTGAAAAAGATAAATACATATTAAATATGATAATTTTAGTATGACTAGGAAACATAATGGATGGAATATTTTAGGGTTTTTAGAAATGAATGTTTCACTATAAGATTTCAAAAACCTAGAATTTTGAATAGCCAAGAATCAAAACTAGAATAACCCATTATCAAAATAAGAGGGTTATATCAATTAAATCAATTTAAAACATTTATAGGTTCATTAATAATACTATTGACTTCCTTATGAACCTAAAAACAATTATTTTATTATTTACATCTATATAATTGAATCAAACATTCATTATTTTTGACAATGAAATTATACAACACTCAATTGGTTCACTACTCTCACAAGTGGAGAAAATTATTTAAAACTTTCTTACTTGAAAAATATATTACCTCCTACTTATGCCATGCCTACCATCTTAAGTAGTTATGACCTAAGAAGGTCATTCTCCCTCCTGGTATGGGTTTCAAGCCTTCTTTACTCCCTCTTTATATTATTTTTCTCCTATGGTTTTCTCTCTTCTCTCCCCAATCTTCTCCACAATATTCTTCCATATTCTCCCACACCTCTCCTCAACTACCCCCTAAAAAATTGTTCTAGTTGTTGAGCCCATATCTCCCCAAATATGCCAAAACTGAAAGCATATAATGATTAACCCCTTAGACCAAAAAAATTAGGTCATAATAGCTTTTTTCATCGAGTCAAAATCCCACAACCCCTTAATGTTATGATTGAAAATTCAAAACTTTGTTTCAATACTAAATTCCAATGCCATGACAAGCTCGTGACCCCATCATGGGTCAAAATACTTGTTTACCATAATAATATCACAATTATAAACATTAAAACCCCTTTTACCACCAAGACTAAGACTTTGAAACAAATTAAAAAAATTCCTTTAATTACGCATGCCAAACATTACCAAAACTTATAAGCTTTTATAAACAACCAATGTAAGCTTATAGATCCTGGTATAATTAGAGGCTTATGTTTCTCAAGCTAACAACTCAATGTGCCTACCTTTATTATTAAACATTCATGAAAACATTATAGGCATAATTATCTATACACTAATGATGGCCTCTAAACAAAAAATGCTAATGATTAAACATATCACTAGTTAACACAATACAAAATAATAATACCAAAGGCCTAGAAAGATCTTAAAGTAAACAAAATAAGATAACAACCCAGCCAACAATTGATGCCAATTGGTCAATCACAAGAAAATAAAATAATCAAGGCGTGCAAGATCTTATAAAAATAGAAAGGGTTAAGGAGACAATAAAAAATAAGAATAATAATAACAAAAGATGGTAAAAGTGATGAAACAACATAATTGACCAACTATTGCTTAGTGACTAATGACTCATGCAAGATACCCATATTACCTGTGTTGATATTACCTGACTACTCACTACCATTGTCCATTATCCCCCAACCACTAGAGTCCACCACCAACCTAACTAATGTACATGTAATTGCACTCACAAATGGGCATCAACAATAGCTAAATAATATGATAATATAATTTAACTAAATAGTACAAGTACATAAACTAAATGTTGTAACCAAATCAACATATTTACAAAATAAACTATAGTTGTAGTACTTAGTCAAATGCCAACAATAGCCAACTAAAAATGATCTGAATTAGATTATGACATCACTAGTATATTATCGACAAAATAATAGCTCAAATAATGTAAAATCATGCTAAAAACATATATCAATCTATGAAAATAGGGTGTGCAAGTTGTAATATAACACATTAAATGTACAATAAAAATGATCTAAAATAATATTTGAATTTAATTTTTTGAATATGAGGGTTTTTAGGTGACTACTTTCTTATTATAGATGTGTTCCATATGAATGGAATGCATGGTGAAAACCAATGAGGATTGGCTAAAAAACTGGTATAAATTTTGAAAACTCCAAAATGGTTGATTCAAGTATAGATTTAGCATTAAAAATAATTTGAAAACCCCAAAAGGATTAGCACAAAAATTCACTACCAGGAAAAAATTACTAGACTCTGCTTTACATATATTAGGAACAATCACTAAGTACATAGTATATTTGAATAACTAAAGCATTATAATTACACAATGCTTCCCTCCTCTCTCCCCCACCCCTCCCCCCCCCCCCCCTCATAAGGCTGAATATGGAGTGAAGAAAAAGTAGTGAATATATTCAAAAGTTTCAATTAGTTAGGTATACATAAAAGAACATCCCAATATGTCACATGATGAACTCAATAATTATGTAGATCTCAAAAAATAGGCAAGGTAGTAAAAATTTCCCTTCAAAAAGACTTAGATTGAATTCATAGATAAATATAATAGATAATTATTTATCATGAGTTACTACAAAACATAAAATTTGATAACAAAAACATGCTTGATGAGATAAAAAGGTCATTTTCCTTCCCATTTAGTTGGGTCATTTTTACCCTTATGAATTATCTAGATCTACATGGATTATGATCTAGATGGCTTTCAAAATGAGATCAGGTGCCTAATTCAAGTGAAGCAAAATTAAAATGTTTCTCTGGTACTCTGAATGCAATGAGAATGTTTAATACACACCAAAAACACTCACAAATAAAAATTGATATAAATGTCATCAATGAAACTCCTCCATATGTAGATCTATAATTAGTATAAGAATATAAAAGAGGAAGACACTTTATCAAAAAATAATAATACATAGTAAACATGAATAACTTCTTTTAGAATTGAACTTCTTCCATGTAAATACCTTAAAATTATAAAAAATGGCAATGAACAAAGTAATACCTAGTGTAATTATTGAAAATTCCAGAAGGATTAACTCTATTATAGATTTGGTAATGAAAATGATTTTTAAAACCCTATTAAAGTTGGCACAAAAATTCTCTAGCACAAAAAAAATGCATACCCCCAATGTGAATAAAAAAAATACTAGGTTAGCTTAAATACAAATATGACAATGAAAATAAATTTTAAAACCCTAGAAGGTTTGGCACATAAATGCTCTAGCATGAAAAAATACTAGGTGGGAAATTTTGAAAAGCCTCAAAAGGGTCGGCTCAAAAATAATAATTAAGTTGCTAATGTAGAATCTGATGAAACCTTTAAAGGAATTGATATTAGAGGATATTAACCTAAGTTGGTGGAGAAGTAATCTCTTAAGAGTCATGTTTTGGAGTAACCATTGTTGGTTGCACATATACATTATATATTCCATTTAGAGTAATATAATGTGCTTTTATGTGAATATTTTTCTTATTTACATATTTATATGTATGGTGTCTATGTTGAATTTCATGGGATTTTTATTTTCTATTATGGATTTAGGTGAATCTTTTTTATTGTCTGAATATTTTATGTGGATGGTGTCTATGATGAAATTCTTCAGATTTATCTTTCCTGACATGGTTTCATTTTAGAGATATTGAGATGCTTTTTCTTTACTCCCTAGTCAACATTATAGGGAGGGAAGGGGAAAATGGGGGTTTTTATGTACAATTAAATATTCTTTGGTTTTTCAAGTATGCTATATACCTAATGATTATTCCTAGTAGAATCAAAGCATATTTTTTTTAATCCTAAAGCATTTTTATACCCCAGTGTTTTTGAGGTTTTCAAAATTATTTTTGTTGTTAGATATGTACTCCAACCAACCCTTTTGGGTTTTTAAAAATTTATAACATTTTTGAGCTAACCATTTTTGTTTTTCACCATGCATTTTTTTCAAATAGAACATGTAACAATATTCACTCTTGTTCACACATTTAGTTCATAGAAGCTATTTTTGATTCATTCCTTTGGAGGATTTATCAAATCTAGTAGTCATCCACTTCAACAGTTTCATTTTTATTTTTATTCTAATTACATATAGTAAAAGATGTTAAATGTCATATTGAGGATCAAATATCTTATCACTAAAACCATGTTAGGAAAGAGCAAGCGCAAAAAAATTAGCATAAACACCATCCACATAAAATATTCAAACAATAGGAAAATATTCACCAATAAAATCACATTGTATTACACTAAATGGAATACATAATTTATAGATGAAACCAATAATGGTTGCACCAAAAGATGACTCATAAGATACTACATCTCCAACAGTATAACATAAGCTTATCTAAGATCTTTTAGAAAATAAGGACTCAAATGTTTTATACAAGAAAAGTAAGATGTGAGTGGGAGATTACTATTGGTGGAGTAAAAGGTGGGACCATTCCCCAAGTTATACCTAACTCTTCTCACACATGTGAGGATAACTACCACATTAAATGTGCATTCAAAAAATTTTGTGCATGTATTAAGTCACATATTGATAACACATCTACATAAAGTGGACTTCACATAAAGTATGAGCATAACACGCACCAACATATAATGATATCAAAAATAGACCATTCACCCATACATAGGTAAATGTGCATAACATATATAAAATAAAATTTAAATGGCCAATTTTTTAGTGTTGCACTAACATTCATAATTCCCCCCTTCACTGCCAAAAAAAACATCCCTAGTCATTTGAAGGGATGGAACTTATTATTTTTAAGGCGATGTGAATTATTATTTTAAATATGGGTGGCTTTCACAATTACACTTTTAGTATTTTTTAATTAAATAGAAGAAATAATCAATTCTTTATTTTTTAAATATAATTGAAAGAAGACTAAAATACATCTTATTTTAAAATAAATAAAAACTATTTATTTGATAAGTAAAAGTAGTGCAAACATTACAATAATTATTTGTAACCTACAAAAGATTATAAATTGTCTTAAAAATTACTCATTTTCCATAAAATATGGAGCCTTCGATCCAATGGGATTCATTTACCATGTGGAGTAAGAGTGAAGTATTAAATAAAATATTAAATTAAAGGCACATCACAAAATTTTCTACCTAAGTCATGGTTAATTGACAACCATGACAAGTTTCTTCCTTTGACATTACTTATTTCTATTCCTTGGGGTCCTCTTTAGATGGTGAACATGATAAGGCTTCATGAAAATATTAGATGAAAACTTATTTTTAAGGGAGATGACCTTCCTAATACATTATAGGGTTTCAAAATATATGATTGGGATGCACTTATTTTTAGTTTTCTTATCATTACAATTTGATTTTCTATTAATTTTATAATATGAGTTGTTTAAATGATGGAATTTCCCTTGTTACTAATTTTTCTATCCATCAATTTTTAGGAAATCATAACTAGACCTAACTCCAAAATATATATGAATAGGTGAAGGGCATTGTGAGCACAATGAAGGACTTTTTCACTTACTTCTTGAATGGTGCCTATGTCAATATCGATAGCCATAAACCTGAGAAGGAAACCATTAGTGGGGAAAAAATATAGGGAACTAGTTGACAACACATAGAACACTTCCCTAATAATTCCAACAAAGACTAAAGATGTTCAATGTCTAGAAATACATTCTTAGCTTTTACTTATATTTGTAGCATTGTATTAGTTATCACTTGCACTTTATTAGTAACACAAAAAAAAACATCAAGAGGTAAATGGTTTAACATTATATTATTATTTTATTTTCATAACTAAAAAATAATTTTAGACAAAAATATGACATATTTAGTTTTATTATGTAGATAACATGGCCAAATCCAATAAGATAACCATTTTTTAGGGAAAAAAAATCTTGAGAAAATGGTTTAAAAATGGTGTGAATCCACTTCCATGTTGATTAGGCATGTATGTAAAATCAAAATAGATGTTTGAGATACTTAAGTTTTTAGCATGAGGTACATAAAATATTACCACCCCTTAAGTGAACAAGCTTATTTCCTATACCTAGGCCTTAGTGTGGAATGTAATAAAGAAAATGGATCTATTTGGGTTCTATGACAAATTTCCAAAGTTTTTAAAACCTTTAACCCTAGGTATCTATAGACAATTTAACCTTTTAGTTTGCATTCAGGTAATCTACTTAAATTTGTTGAGGAGAGAGTAATAATAAACCAATCCAATGTTTATACCAAAGGAATGGGGTCTCCTTAAGCCACATCCAATCTATCCACCATCTAGTGGAGGTCTAAACTCTAATCTTATGGATATGTTTATCAAGAATAGCCTTTTGTAACTTAGTGATTCATGAAATATCATTATTGTTGAGATAACATTGGTCTCAGATGATAGGAAATTAGAGCCAATCTCAAGATCATTTGTAAAAAAGGTAAAAAACAATCTTAGTTATATTTTTGAACAAGATGAGACTCTTAACCTAAGGTACGATGAAAAAGGGAACACCGTGGTATGACAAAATTGGAAACTATAATAAAAAGTGAGAGTTTAATAAGAGGTCAATTCTTAAACTATCACCATCCCAAATTAAATTATATTTTACCAATTCCTAAGCTTTCCGTATGATCTAAGCTAAAATGATTCATAAATTTTTTAACTCAAACCTGAGTAATTAGAAGAGACTAGATTCCAAAACCCTTCCAAGTCTTTTTTCTTTTTTTGAACAATATGAGACTCTTAACCTAAGGGACCATGGAAAAGGGAACACATAGTATGGTAAAACTAGAAACTATAATAAAAAGTGAGTTTTTAATAAGAGGTCAGTTCTTAAACTATTACCATCCCAAATTAAATTATATTTTACCAATTCCTAAGCTTTCCATATTATCTAAGCTGAAAAGATTCACAAATTTTTTCTCAAACATGAGTGATCAAAAGAGACTGAATTCTAAAACCCTTCCAAGTCCTTTTTCCATATATATTACCTTAGAGATGTAATGGCAAAGCAAAAAAATTTAAGATTCATCTCCATCAAGTGTATAAATAATCCACTTGACATAGAGGATAGAGCCTTGTAGTTTAACATTAAGATGATCAAAACCCTTACCTCATTAGGTCTATAACATATATCCTAGGAAACTTCATGGAAATATTTAGAGACTTTATAATTTTCCTAAAGGTAATCCCATAGGAGGTGTTCCAACTTAGCATATACATGATTTAAAAGTTACCAACAAGAGGAATAATATACATGGTTTGCTTCCAATATATTAGGGCATACATGGAAATTTATAGCTAGGTAGAAATGTTTGGTGATCAAATATATTTTTTTAATTAAACCCTATGTACCACAATTTTTCATAAATCACATGGAGATATCTAAAAGGAAAAAGGGAATTCCAAGGAATTTCATATGATCTCTAAGTTGAATTCAATATCACTTCAAAAATTGAAACCAATGAGGTAAGGGATTGTCAGACTAACTGTAAAAAAGTGTTTTATTCAACTAATGATAGGATCCCAAATCAAGAACAAAAATCTCCATACATTCCATGTCATTGGAAATAAATTCTTATTCTTCAACATGAGTGAGGAAGGAGTCACCAAAAAACATTCCATTGACAATGTTCCTATGGGAGGAAGAGAAATACATTTAACTAAACTATAGATAAATGTATTTCTAAATTACCTAACCCTTGGAAATAATAATAACACAAGTGTGTACAAATTTAACTAACTTTGGATACCACTGTTAGAGTTATAGTTACATATCCTACACTATTACAATAATTGTTAATGTAGTTTCCTTATACATGTAAGTGTAATATTGAGGAATTCCTCTACTCTCCCTAGTGAAGTACAATGCAAAGTACATGAACATTTTCTTAAAATCTCTTTTGGTATAATTTGATGGTGTCACAAGGCTTGAATAAGTTTGAAGTATTAAGGTGTAATCTCCATCATAAGTGTAGAAATATTTAAGATCAATTAAGGCCTAGTTTTAAATATATAAGAAGTCACCATTCACTCAACCATTGAGTGTTACTTAAAAATTAGTTAGAATGACTAGAAATGATTTTTATATATAGGGATCTCTAGAACATGACATATAAAGTTTGGCAATAGAAGAATACAATAATATAAATACATGGTGGGGGAAATTAGGATAATGATGGAAGAAAAATGATTGAGAGTGGGGGGGTGAATCAGTCTTAAAAACCCTTTTATTTCAATTCCACTTCATGAACCTTCATTCAAACATGTGGATCAAACAATGAATAAGCAATCAACTATATAAAAATGAAACATAAGAACACAAGATAACAAAAAATATGTGTGGGAAACCCTCAAGGGGATGAAAAACCATTAATATATGAAAATTGAATAAATTACTATAAGACAAACATAAACTTTAGTGAAGCACCAACCCCAATTAACTAAGCACCAACTCATCTAGGCTTTAGCAAGCACCAACTTGCCAGGAAGCACCGACCCCCTAGATTACTCATCCAACTAAAAAACTTGATAAAATTTATAATACCTTATTTATCATACAAAATATGATGATCTCCTTCTTCATCTCTTCTCACACTTTTATCCCTCTAACTGGCCTTTAGCATTCTTCACTCAACTAGCCCTCTTCTTGACTGGATTAGGTCAAATGAACTTAATCCTTATATGTATAAAATTTATAAAATATTAATCACATATAATATATTATATTTTTATGGTATATATGACCTTATTCTTATCACCAATGTGTTATCTTATTCACTTACAATCTACATTCTTTAATAGGCCTAAAAATGCCTAGTATTTATTCAAGTCTTTCTTGTTCATATCCTTCTTGGTCAACCAAATGCTATTACACTCTTAGATAAAAAATAAAATGGATCTTATGAAATCTCATTTTCATGGATAAAATGTGTTTTTATTCCCTTCATATCTGATCTATCTCAATTAGGCCTTATCTCATCTTTAGATCTCATGGAGACCTAATCCCATTAGGTCTGCTTAGAATACGTTACACTTAGCTTTATTTAGAACACTTTAAAATTACTAATATGGTAGGAAAAATCATAAAACACTAAAATATATCATTTATAATTTAATATAGTATTTATAACACTTTTTATCTAAAATCACTAATTGGAGCACACCATTAGTATTGTTCATTTTAGGTCTGTGTATACTCAGAAAGTCCATTTTGAGAAACTAAAGTAAAAACATAATTTTTACAA
Source organism: Torreya grandis (assembly GCA_037957365.1). NCBI lineage: Eukaryota > Viridiplantae > Streptophyta > Pinopsida > Cupressales > Taxaceae > Torreya > Torreya grandis. The sequence goes on along the minus strand of JARHVA010000206.1, from coordinate 453,160 downwards.
AAAACCATGGAAAAAAATCATATATACAAAAGATACATGACATTAGTGTCATCACCATATTTTTTATACTACACAAATCAAGGCAAAAGTACTCAAACCCTTCTCTACAAGTAGCCCACTCAAAACTACCAACTAGCCTCAAAACACAATCATGCAAACTTGATCTTAAACACCTAAAAAAATAATTTATATGAAATATAAAAAATTAAATATATTATTTTACATCTATATATCAATCTAAATTACAAATATTATAACGTCTAATGACAAATATTAGTCTTGCAAACCAATCTTTTGTCTTCAGTATACACAGTCAAACCTGAATTAGTCAACCCATTTTGGATTTACCATTTAAATAAATTTAACTAAATAAAAAGTTTATGAAAATAATGGATAGTAAATTATTTTCCTAAAAAAAAATCATATTCATTTTATGCTTCAGCTTAGGGCAAAGAACCTCCAACTCATCATTGTAACTTATTTACCCAGATCTACCAATTTATCTTCAAACATAGTCATGGTGATAATGAACTTCAAAACCTATTTAGACACTTTCATATAATTATAATTCATGTGGATGATCTTATAATATCATATATATATATATATATATATATATATATATAACATGGTCATATGTAAATATTAGTCTTTTTAGACCAATCTCACAACCTCACTTTCACTATCTTATCTGCACTAGTCAAGTCAAATTATGAGCAACATTTTCATCATATCCACTAACATCCAAAACATATATCCAATATTAAAAATTATTAAAGTTTTTAAAAAACATATTGATGCATTTTTATTCGTCCCTAATACATGATAACACATCCCTAATCATCTCCTCACTTTTGCCTGGTTTTCTCACTATTTGCACCATTAGGCTTTTTAGAAATATGTCAATTTGTATGACTAGTTTAGGACACATGAGGGATAAAAAATACTTATAAACAAACATGTACATAATATACAAGTATCAATATTCAACCTTCATTCATTTATCAACTTTGACTCAATCAAATCTGACTGCTACAATAAATTCCTTAAAAATAAGGCCTTTATTTTAGGGTCCACTCACTAAAATGATAAACCAATCACACATGGATGTTACTAGGAGAGTTTAATACAAATTAAAATCACTTAAATATTCATACTAAACCATTATGATAACTTTATAACAATATTTTTCTCATTGGGTCACTATCAGGGTTCTTTAAGGGTTTAAACCATCTTCCAGTCTTAATAATCATCCATAAAACTTAGCTCTTTATTATAGAAACCAATGATTGGATATTTTATAAAGGACAATTACCCATATACTATTATTATCTTAGGTTCTCATGTACAGGTTACACATGCCAATTAACACTTGAAAGTTCTTCTCAAGTTGATAACCCTTCATTATGTACACATGAGAGACCTCAAAACACTTTTTCTTGCCTTTTCTTGAAAAATTTGAGCTTATAATTGGTAAAAACACCTGATAAAACCTACCACACCACTTAAAATTCTTACATGTTCATTCTTATCTTGAAATTTGAATCTCATACCTCATTTGGCCACCATCCCTCTCTTTGCTCTCTAGGCCATGACCTACAAGTTACACTAAGCCTTGAAGCTGACCTTATAACCACTATCCAAACTATCAAAACATTATTATATGTCATAAAAACTCTTACCATTCTCAATAAATATCATAAATTATTCATATGCCTTGACAATACCTCATGACACCTCATTAGGCCAAGCAAGGTCTAGAACTAGTTTAGTTATATACTAGGTTTGTAGGTCCTATCCATGTGTGTTCACTCTAAGATTATAATGAGTGATCCAATGCATCATATACATGATAAAACAACCTCATACATCCCCTTATTCCTATGTGTATCCATATCACTAGAACACCAAGCTCACACCTTCTCACAAGGTCTCTTCATGTAATAACCAGTGTCATGACTAGGCTTCTCAAGTACTTGAAGCTTGACAACTAAACTTGAAACACTCCTTGATGCTTATATACATTTATCACATTAATTTAATTCTTCTCATATAGTATCATGCCTCTTTACATACCTCATCATGCCAATCATGCACATGCTCATGATATGACTAGGCTTCTCAAGACACCTTATACTCAATGACTAGTACTCAAGCAAGATTACCTTAGCATGAACCTTGAAACCAACCTTATAAGAATAATTAGGTTGACTTAAAATTATCTCTCAACAAATATATAATATATATCCTTCGAATTCTCTCTTGTCACATGATTTATTTATCACATCAAATACATAAGCTCATAGCTAACAAATCACTCACCTTGCATCTTCATAAGATGCACCTTGACAAGAATGACATCAACATTGACAGAAATGACAAAACTTCTCAAAATACAAGGCTAGAAGGAACTATAAAAACATAGAGGCTAGATTTGATGGGTCACCAAATATACCCAAGGAGAAATAGATTTGTATAATTAGGGAAATCAACTTATAAAGTTAATTACCAATACTCATAATCTCAAATATAGACAAATTTGATATAATTTTGACTAAATATAGAAGGATAAAATGTTAGAGAGAGTTTAGTGTGAGATATAAAGTGTCCAAACATAGCTAATTATACACAAGTGGACCAAGTTGACAAAACAAGGAAAAAATAATAGAAAAGAGCCTTTCACCAAAGTTAGGTGTCTCCATAATGCCCCCTACTTTGATATGCATATGTGATGTGAATGCATGCATGTGTTAAATTAAAATATTACTAAATTGGAGCACATAACTTGACATACATGGGGAAGATGGATGAATCTAATAATTATTGAAAATGAATTCACCCACACACATTTTAATTTATTGGAAAATTAAAAATTCCTAAAATCAATGGCCACTATACAAATTTTATATGTATATGTGATTATGGACGTCATTATTATTTTTACATACACTTCTCTAATATGATGGGTATAAATTCATAAAATATGTCTTATTCCTTCTTGATGTATATTTCCATCAAGTCATAAAATTTGCGGGGTCAAGATGTCTTATTCCTTCTTGATGTATATTTCCATCAAGTCATAAAATTTTTGGGGTCAAGAAACCTCTTTGGGAGTTAAAACTATGTATCTTATACCCTAGAAATTGGAATCAGACCTCAACATAGTTTTGTGCATTATGAATGGAATTTAGATAAAGGGTATTAAACATCCTCTTTTTATATGTGAATATTTATCTACATGCAATACTCTTAAAACCTTATTTGGTACAATAGGGTGACTCACAAAGTATGGATCCATAAAAAATGTATCAATAAATATAATAAGGGATGGTACTAAATTGAATTATAGAACAAAATAATAGATACTTTATTCCTCTCTCTCTCTCTCTCTCTCTCTCTCTCTCTCTCTCTCTCTCTCTCTCTCTCTCTCTCTCTCTCTCTCTCTCTCTCTCTCTCTCTCTCTCATTAAATCTCTTTTTCTCTTTTTGACTCTATTAAATGATTAGGGATGACTGGGTATAAATATGATTCTCTAGGACATAATTCACACTTAGGATGACTTGATAAATAATAATAAGTGAAATAAAATAATATGGAGTGCATAAAAATGAAAATGGACCCCAAAAATGATGAAATATATATCATCAATCCCATAAATATCACCCAAGGCAAGATCAATGGGATTAACAATCCCATCCTAGATGAAATTATAACACACAGTCCAAGTGAAGGCATAGGAATTTATGTAATCAAGTTTGGGAATGAAAATTGATATATTTAGAGATTAATTAGAAAAGTTTAAAAGGCTTAATTACTAAATGAGTGGGATTTTTGGATAGGATAAGTCATAAAAAGAATCAATTATACACAAGTGTTGTAACCATGAAAAACATGTAAAATACACTGTGTAAAATGATCTTGTACCAAAATTAGATGTCTACATAATGCCTATACTTTGATATGAATATGTGAGTGAATGAATGTATGAGTCAAAGTATATAAAGACAAATAATTGAACCACACACCTTCACCTACCTAATTAATGTTGGAGGACTTGAATATTTTTCAAGATAGGCTCCATCCAAATTGAATTTGTTGACATATCTGAAGATAATTTCTAATAAATACAAGAATTAAAATTTACAATAGTAAAATTTAATTTTGTATTTTAAAATTGAAATTGAAATTTGAATTTGAAATAAAAAATAAAAATAACATGATAAAAAATACACTAGCTTTGTATTAAACCAAATGTTTCCATAATATGAAAATAATGCTCCTAATTTGGTTATTTTGATTGATTTTTTTATGAAAATTGGAATATATAACAAACACTTCTCTCATTTTTTTGTGAACCCTCCTAATTATTGATCAAGGAAGTAGATAATGTTTTAATCCAAGTAACCTTTGCTCAATAGTGTTTGAAAAAATTCTTATACCTAAATTTACATTAAAAGTGATCTCAAAAAATCATCATGTCTGAGTTTCACTTGAAATATAAAAAATCTCTAATATTTGGATCAATTAGGTCATCTAGTTTAGTTGGTAAGATAATTGACTATCAAACAGGGCTATTCATGACACACCAAATCCTAGAAAAGAATTAGTTTATATTGTACATGATTAAAAATAATACGGTTCACATAAAAAGTACCTTTAGAATACATATTTGGAATATTATAATAACATTATGCAATTTTAAAAAAAAAAATTTGATTCAAAGTACGTATGTTAAAGTTATGGAATTTTTAAGTTAGAGGAATTTTCATGGTTTCAAAACCATCATTCTGCATATAGTGGTAGTTCCATGACTATATCAATAGTTTTAGAAACCACCCCAATAGTTTCACAAACATCATAACAATTTTTCAACCATTTTACAACCACCCTAGGAGTTTCTCAACCATTTTGGTAGTTTTAGTCTATATATAGTGGTGATTTTGCATGCACAAGAACTTGAAGTGACATGGATGTATTTTGCTTCAGTTTATGACTTTTGGGATTATTGTATGAGCCTAAGGGGTTTTCTTGTGCACATATATGAACATTTATATTTCATATAATTTTTTTATTTTTTAATTCTCTTTTATTGATGCATTCATTTAGTAATGACTATAAGAAAGCGATTGTTTAAAGATATATAGTTCATAGCATAAGAAGCATGATGAGTGAATAAGAGCTTCATAAAGTGTAGATAAGGCCATTGAATGTAGAGAAGCTTTGATTTAATATAGTAAAGAATTGATATGGTTTATTTCAATAGTTTCTCCTTGTAAAGAATCAAGTCTTCCACTAAACATTGTAGTAACCATTACAAGATTAGGATAATTTTGAGGTTGGTGTAATTAAAAAATCCTACGTAGAAAGTGTAAGCTTAAGATAACTAGTGAAGTATAATAATCATCACATGAAGGATAACACATGAAAAATAAAATGATCCTACCTTCCCACAACATTTTCCCCACTCCTCAAGACCCTTTATAGAGTTGTTAGTCAAATATAAAGATTGGTTACTTGTGTGAGAAATTAGGTGGCACTATAATGTATATATGGATAAGTATGAGAGAGTTAGTACCCAATCGAATAGTCTACTAGTCTATTGTACCCTAATGGATCTCAACTATATCATGAGGCCAACTATGGAGATTGAGATTTAAATGAGATAAATGGTGTGATAATAATAATATTTCATCTTTTGGAGTGATATGAATTTTAAGATATATGTTTCCTTTTAACATTGCCTTTTCTTGAAAAATGGATTTTAACTCTTTTGTTATCTTCTATTTTTCTCCTTCATATAGATTCATAAAGATCAACAATGGGTTATAGAGATGAATAAAAAATATAACATACACCTAGCCACTAAATAAAACCTAAAAATAAAGAGGCTTAGATAATCCTAAACTTAGACCTTACAAAAGATTGTAATCCTAAAACTGACCTTGGTGAGTCCAAAAGGAGGTGAGAAATAGAGACATCATGTAAATGAACATAAAATTATTGGGTTACTGCAATTATAAAAAAAATATAAATTAAAATGGTATGATGACAAGTAGGTTAGGAAATCATTATAAGAGAAGGTAAAATGTCAATGAGGACATGTAGATAGACTATAATAGTTTTATCATAAGAGAATATGACTGAATCTAAGTGATAAAACACCACCCTCAACTATTGCCTTATCTAAGAAGAAACATATATAAGGTTGGGAGAATAATAAATTATTAAGAGATGTGAATAATTATGGCAATTTGTGAGGAGGGCTTGGTTGATTCCCTAGGTCTTACCATGCAACTCACAAACTAAAAAACAAAGAGGTGAAAATAGGATAAATATATGAAGCATGAAAAGATGTGAAAATACAAAAGGGTGTAATGATGATCAAATATACTAAATAATTACAAAAGAAAGAATAGATGAAAAATAGAAAATAAAGAGCAAATGAAAGTAAAAGTAAAGGTGAAAGTGATGGGGCATTTGTGAGGAGGGTTTGGTTAATTCCCTAGGTCTTACCATGTAACTTACAAACTTAAAAGTTAAGAATTAAGGGTCGATAATAGGTACTAGGGTTGATGATAAGGAAATCAAAGATGTAAATAAAGCAAGGCTAAGCTGTAAAAGAAGATTGTCAAAAAATAACTTGTAATAAATTTTATCTCAAGAGAATATAAATTAAATATAATCATGCAAGTAATATGTAAAGTTATTATTTTCTCTAAGATCTTAATCTAAAATACTCATGAGATTGGATATTTTTAAAGAGGATAATGAAATAATGATGGAATTTCATCCTCAATTTTATTCATAATTTGAGATCAGCTCAGGGAACAATTACAATATTTGGCTTCATAATAGATCTTACATGGAATAATCTCTGAGAGATATAATGCCACCATAGTGATTCAATACCACTTTCTTGAATGATTAATTAATTACTTGATTCAAATACTAATGTTCATGTACTTTGCTTTATAATTTTATAAATGAAAGGGAGGGGGTAGATCAATCTCAAAAACAAACACAAAAAAAGGAAAGAGCAAGGTATAAAAGAGTATTTCCAGATCACGATGAGATTAATGCTTCAACAATTAGGGTAAGTGCATCTATCATAGTTATACCTTTGTGCATTGAGTTTCACAAATGATTTAACTCTAATATTACACAATAGGAAAGGTTTATGGAAGTATTTAAGAATGCTTGATTTATGAACCCTCACTAAATATCAATAATAAAATTCCATAGTAAATAACACATAAAGTTCCAAGATAGATTATAGACTAACACTTAGGTTATCAATATTGTAAGTAAAAAAAAAGGAGTTCACAAAGAGGTTATAATAGACAAACACATCATAACCATTTCATTCATAAAATGATAGAGCATTAAAAAAATTATGTGAGCACTAACATTCATTCAAAATTGAAATGATGCATACTTTGACAAATAAAATATGTGTTTCACAAAGGCTGAAATTGCATTCATTAAAAATAGTAAGTTCTATTTCAAAGGTATCGATCATGGCCAAATTTATACAATCCAAAAAGGTGAAGGAAACCACAAGTGAAATCCTAGCTTGATTCCAACAACACTATTGAGCTAAAAAATTGTTGACATCAAAAATACAATGCAATTATATATTTATAGATAAAGATGGGATTCGCCCTCAAGTAGTGAGAGATCCCTATCCTAGGCCATGATGGCCACTCCTGGTAGTTACAAATGCATATTTTTTTAAAAAGGATAAAAAATCCTTTGATCACCTCAAAAATATCCATAGGGGAACACTCAACCAATATGAGGAGGAAAAATAGATGAGTTGACTCCCAACTACTTGAACCTTGCTTTTTTGGCCTCTAGTGTGGCTACCATGAGGTTGAACTCCCATTCTAGCTTGGTGAGGTTCATCAAAGGCTCTCTAAGAATCATCTTTGTCTAGGCCACAAGCCTTTGGTATACTTAGAGAGGATCCTCCATAGAAACCTAGACTTCAAACACATGATTGATGCTCACTATGTATTGGGTTGAGAGCCTAAGAATTGCCTGAGCTCTCTCTCTTTTCTCCTTGGACAAATTTCTCCTCATAACTTGATCAAAGTGATCCAGGTCGACTCCAAATTCACCCTTATCTATTAAAGTTCCATCTGAGTGGAATAAAATTGAGATATTGACTTCCTTAAATAAATCCAATATCTTCTTCCTACTATTTTATAGGGGTCTCATTATAGTTTGGGATAAATTAAGCCACTCCTCCATAAAAATCTTCATACTCCCAACACACATCTAATAAAATCTAAAGTCTAAAGTGGGAATCAATTTTAACTCTGGTAACATGCCATTATTGATCAAAATAATCAACTTTCTACATTTACCATAAATCTTAGTGATCCTCTCTAGATAGACATGGGTCCATTGGATAAGCACTTGGGTCTCTACCACAGTCCCTACCACCTTTCCCAGAGTTGATAAAATTTGTAGGAGGGCATCCTTAACCTACCTAATTATCTTTATGGGGAAGGATCTCTTTATATATGCCTCTAGAGTTTAGACCTAGCTCTACATGTCTTCAATAAGTTTTTTTAACATGTCATGGGTTTTTTGGAGAACTGAGAGTAGGCCCTCTACTATATTTTCTTCTCTTAAGGGATTCATCACTTTGATGAGAGATAAAAAGTCTTGTTGGGTTTACTAGACCATAGGGTTTCCCTCTTACATGAATTTTTGTGTGAGGATCCTCTACATATTCCCTATACTGCAATCAAAATCCCATTGCATGGCTAGGTCATCTTGTATTGTCATCTCCAAAAAATGTTACACTAGGACCATTCCTCAGGTTTTGGGATGTGTTGGTGGGGTGTTGTAGATGGTAGTGATGGGTGGAGAGGGTATGGAAGAAGTGAAAAGTGTAAATTATGAAAGTAGTGGAGGAAGGGGAGGCATAGGAGTGTATTGAGGCAAGATGAATGAAGAAGCCCAAGGTAACATCTACATTTGAAACTAACCATCTGTCATACCCACTTTAAGGGTAATGACTCCTAGGATAGGGCTATTTAGTAGAAGGGAAGAGGTCAATTTATTAAAGTTGAATCTATGGGATCTTGAGATGATGGAAAAGGGGAGTTGGGGAGTAATATGAGGATCTAGTGGGGTTGGTGTTAGAAGAGTTGTAGAAACTAGAAAAGGAGGCTAAATTATGGTATCATGTACCTATATTTAAGGTTGAACATGAGCTTCCTTCCACTTTTTATTTGGTCTTTTACCCAGGTTAGATCTAGACACCATTGTAGGAGTAGAGGTAGAGAGGGCCAATATGGCTAATTATGGGTGTTGTTAGGTTTCTAAAGTAATCACTAGATGGTCCCAATAATTGGAGATGTGCATTCAAGAAATTTAGTATCACTTTTTGAAATTGGGATGCCATCAGGTACTTGAACTTGAGGCATGCCCAGTGGGGGTACCAAGAAAATTTTAAGTTGGGGAATGGATGGGGTAGATGGAAATGAAGAAGGAAGGATTTAGGTGTGGTCGAATCCATAGGTTCTTAGGTGAATAGTGGAGGGGATGAAATAGGGAATATAGGAGAGACTAAATGAATGGTTAGTGGAAGGGGTAGGGAATCAATTAGCACCATGAGGGGTTGATGTAAAATAAAGGGACTAAGGGGACAAAATTTCACTAGTACCTATTGTTGGTCCCACCATAGGCCTATTTCTAGGGTACTGATAATACTAAACCTTCAGGCCTATGTGGCCTGGGGTTAAGGTGCCTTCTATGGATCTTCTTATGCTTGGTCCACCTTTTGTCAAGTCATATAGGTTTAATTTATAGGGGCTGAGTCACTTGGGTCACTAGAGGTGGAGGCAGAGCCATGGCATGAGGAAATGATACTCATAGGGGAGAAGGTGGTGAGATCCCTTAAGGAATTATTTTATAAATTGTGATGGGAGTTAGGGTGACACATTTTGAAGGCTGAGCAGATGCTAAGGGGGCCAAATATGGTCTAAGTTAAAACTTCTTACCCTTATCCTTCCTACTAGCATTAGTTCACATGATCACCTCTTGTTCATATTCTACATTCAAATATAGCTCATTTTCATCCTCTAGATGGTGGCTATAATTGAGGTTAAAGTAAGTTGAGTTCTTCTCCAAGTAGACTTAGATCATGCCCTATGAGTCCTAGTCTTATGGCTTAACTCTCCCCAAGGCTAAAAAGTCTCTACCAATCACCATATTCTATAAGAGAGGGAAAGAGTAGTACACATGGTTCCTAATGATGATTAGAAGAGGTGAGCAAGACTTTTACTAATAATTAATACATTGCCTAAAATTTCCCTCCACTAATTGGTAAGTAATTCCATCTCTACAAGGTGATCTAAGATGTGATAGTGTGAGTAGAGGGGCTACCTAAGAATAACTATGAATCGAATGATGATATCCTCTCGAAAATACTAGTAGTCTCTAATGGGAGCTAATGAGTCTCTAATTTTCTTTGATAAATGAAGAATAGGGGCTTCATTGATCATGTTGTACATAACTTAGTAGAAAGACTAATAGATATCCTAGATGTTATTTTTGTACTAGCGGCCATATATCTTGTATAAAACTACATGAACCACTGATATTCTAAGAACCCTTGCACTAAAAGTAGATGGCTTGAAAGTGAGTGTCGTATAGACTATGTCTACAAGATAACTCTTACTGTAGAGGTTACCACCTACCCAAGTATCTACTATGGCCTTGACCATGTGAAAATTAACCACTCCTCCTAGGTCAAAGACTTGAGAGATATCTAGAATTATGTGGAGTAGGTGTACCCATAATACGTTGACCTATAAGTAGTTTGGGGCTCTAAATAATTAGTTTAGTAAAATTATATTGACCTGGACCTCATCCTTGAAGATGTAGACCATGTATGTGTTTGCATCCTCCTTGTTCACCCACTTAGCATCTAGGTTCTCAACCTAGTCCCTTAGGACATCATATATTTGAAAGATGTTAGTCTAGGTCTACACCACCACTAAATCATATGAAATGGTGAAATCTAGGAGATTGTAATAGGATTTATGGGTGGTTCTTGAGATGTTAGCAATTTGATGCTAAGAGTTGGCCAAGCAGACCCAATCATGGCTACCATCTTGTACCCACCTATAAATAAGGAATAAATTGTCAAATAATTGAAGCCCTTTATAGGCTACACTTCTCATAAGCTCACAGGTCATCTTAGAATTCAAATAGATCATCATCATCATCGATAACCAATTTCTTTGGGAACCTAGTCGATAGATTTGGATACTTCATTATAATGTTTGAATTAGGACAAGCCATATGGGAATAGAGTGTCTCTATATTTGGACTCAGCCTTGGGATTTGAATATGAAGTGACCATTACAGTAAAATGGATTTTAGTGAAATATCTTTGGGTGAAGGAAAAGGAATAAAAGGTACCAAGTTGGAGTAGAAATAAATAAGTCATTATTTGAGAGTCTATAGATATAAAGGTTAATGAGATTTCCTTAAGTTACTTATAAAAATCCACATTCATCCCTTACATTAATGAAATTTGGAAGCTCACTCAATTTGGATTTAAATTTGATTTGGTGTCTCAATCTTCCACTTGATTTCCCAATTTGGAGTTAAATTTTAAGCTCATGGTTACACATTACATACTAGTTCTAGTAAAGGTGATGCATCATTTTAAATTATCTAATCGAGGTCTAGTTTCTCACTTCATCAATGTTTGGAGTGTGGTAGGCACATGGCCACCTCATATTAAAAGCTTCTTAGGTAGTCCTAATTCATGCCACTTGTCATCTACCTACTAGTCCTTATGTCAATGGTCAACACCTAATCATAGCCTATCACTTTGATATTATACCATTGGAAGGGATGAGATATAGTTGGGGACATGTAACATCCTTTGATTATCCCCTATGATTCTACTTGTACTTCATTATGACCATCCAATGGCCTTTAGGGGACCACCTACTAAAATGCCTAGTTATTCCATGTTTCATGTTGTGATACGTCAAGCTCTCTCAGGGTATGACATCTTTATCAGGCTAGGGAGACTAACTACTCTGAAAATAGGCTGCATGGTACTTCCTTATTGCATCAAGCACAAGGGAGAACACATTGGTTGTATCTAGGTAATTTTGACCTTTGGGATACATGGTATCCTTTGATTTGGTCAAGCTCTCTCTAGCTCTCACATCTCTATCAAGATTGGGGGAATGACCATTCTACCTTTGATTGGCATGGCATTCCTTGGTTGGGTTAGGATTTCCTAGGCTATAACATCTTTGTTAGGTCTTGGAGACTATCCATTCCTCTTTTGCATCGGCCATTGGATTTAGTACTAACAACTTATAACCTTGGTCCATGTGGCACTTCCTCATTACATTGAGCTCTCCTAGAATTTGACATTTTGGTTAGGGCTAGGAGACTGATGCATCTAATAACATGCTACAAGGCACTTCCTCATTGCATCAAGCTCTCTCAGGATTTGACATCTCTATTAGGGTTGAGAGACTGATGCATCTAATAAAATGGTACATGGATTATTTTGATTTGGTACTATCCTAACACCACTGGCATCCACCTATGTGAAATTTATTCATTTCATCATTTATCCCTATGAAAATCCATGAAAATAACTAAGTGAAAGAAAAAAGAAGTATGATCAATTAACTACTCACTTAGCTTCTGGCTAGGCTCTGAAGTGCCATATATGATTTTAGTATCTTATACTCTAAGAAGGGATTGAGACTATATGAATTTCCAATTGAGATCAAGCTTGGAAAGTTAGCACATTAAATCTTCAATGTAAAAAATCCTATCTTAACACTAGAGTATCAATGAGATTTGACATTATTTATTTCATAAACCTTTGAGGTTCACAATTCAGATCAATTATTCATTACAAATATCTCATGCTTAATAAAACTTGTGCAATACAAGATTTAAAAGACTCTATTTAGGTATATCTAACCAAAATGAGATAATGGGTCCAAAAACTCTGGTTTTATGGTTTTTGAAGAGGGGTCCCCCATTTCTATGAAATGGGCCACGTTGGCCATAAAAAAAGAAAATTTAAAAGAATAAATACAAGGAAACTAAGAATAATAAATGTCAACCAAAATACCTCTTTAAAAACTAAACATTAATCAATTCCTTAATGATATGTCCTTCATTAGTTTTAAATCTATAGGTGTTAGGTCCAAGGATGTCCCTGATAAAGTAAGAACCCCACTAATTTTTAGCATAATTTCCCTCATTTTCATGGGTGTAATACAATTTCAACACTAAATATTTGACATTAAAGTTATGAACTTTTACTTTCTTTTTATGTTTCTTAGTAATACAATTCTTATACTCATGATTATAGTAGAGTGCACTCATATGTAACTCATTAAGTAAGCCTAAGGCATGAAGATGGGATCCAAAAATATCTTCATTGATAATGATACCATGAAGAGAGATGAACAAAGAAGTTAAATCCAACTCTAGTGGTAAGGTGGCTTCAAAGCCATATACTAGAGAGAATGGATTTATGTTAGTGTCAATACAAATACTAGTGTGACAGAAAAAAAGTGCAAGATAAAACTTTAGATGCAAATTCAAATGAGAATCTCTAATAATCTTTTGAAATTTTTTATTAAGGATTTTGTTGGTGGCTTTAGCTTAGATATTACATTGAGGATGATAATGCATGGAAAATTTGTGCATAATTTTAAATTTTGCATAAAACTATTTTGTCCTTATTTTTTAAATTCTCACTATTAACAAATATGATGGTGGGATGAATCCCAAAATGACATATGATCTAATTATGGATAGAATTTTAGATAGTGATTCTAGTAACATTATAAAGGGACATGGATTATACCCACTTGGTAAAGTACTTAGTGGTGGTAATAATGAAGACATGGCCATCTTGCAATTGAGGCAACTTTTTAATGAGATTTAATCTCCACATAGAGAATCGCCATGGATATTCAAAAGTTTAAATATTGGTCAAATGAGAATGGTTAAGCTCATCATGGAGCTATAATGGTTTACATTTTTTTAGAAAAATTGATGGCATCCTTTTCAAGGGTAGGAAAATAGTAATCCATATGTAGGCATTTGTGGGATATAACATGTCCTCTACAATGATCACCGTAAACTCCCCCATGTGCTTGATCGAGAAGAGAAGGAAATTATACTTCAGTAACACAAAATATTTGTGTTCACTTATCATTATGATAGTAAAGGATATTATGTCTTGTTGGTTCCATTGATCTAAGATTAATTTATGCTTATGTTTTATTAAATAAGTTTTTTGATTCACAAGAATTAGTTGGATCTCGTAACCACCCCATGAAAAGCTTATAAATTTTTTCACCTTCTTTGTAAAAAACAAGTAAAAAATAATAAATAATTAAATCTTTGTTAAAATATTTATTTAAAATACCTTTTACCTATGCACTACCTGATCTTATTAGTGGTATCAAAGTTTGGGCTTTTGAAGAGGAGGAATGAAGATTTGAAGAGCCTTTTCTCATAGAGGATTGAATTATAATTTATCTTATTCATAGTAATTTATTGTTTTAAATGATTTTAAATTAATTGTCATCTATCTACCAACATTTGAAATTGAAGAAACTCCTATAAATATTTTTTTTTAATATTTTTTGATGCTTTTTGCTCTAAATCCCTCAATGACTACCTAAAAGCTAAAATCAACCACTTGTGTGGAATTTCAAGTGTTTGAAATTTGATTTTGTGAAGTTGTATGGCCTTCCAAACTTGAATACAATTTCCTTGGCATTTTGATGAGTTATTGATTATTTTGATAAGTTTATAGACCATTTCATTTCCTTAAATCTCATCTAGACTGACCTACAACCTTTTTGAAACCCCTATTTGATATGTACAACTTGAAAATGCACTTGTACAACATCCCAAACCTGTAATGGTGTCCCATTTGTTTCATAATTGATATGTATGCTTTGATTCTTCATCTAGTAACATGAAACCTATAAAAATAAACACATGTACAGATTTGTATGATCTTTTCCCATTGTATGTGAAAGTTGTATGGATTTTTGAAGAGTTTTGGATCAAATCCAATAAAAATGGTGTCCTTGGTTTGAGCATGGCATGAAAAGTAGTTGAAAATAATTTTTTTTATCAAGTATAAAGTTTTATAATAGTTTGGCAAAAGATTAGGATTCATGGGCCCCACTTAAACTTAAAGGAAAAGTCTTTTCTACTAAAATGTTTCATGGCTGAATGATTATTACATGGAAAATTAATTTTTTTTCCACACAAAAAAATTTGCTTTAAATAGAAAATATTTTATACATGCCTTGTAAACACATATAGAGCAATTGGCAAAGCATATTTTGTAAGACCCTTAGAAGTTGGAGGTCTAGTGTTCAAATCTTCAAGTACACATTTTTGATCAATTTTTTGTTTGTTATTTATTTTGGATCAAAGCTATTGGTATATGCTTTTATTATTGGGAATATTTTTTTGGGAATCTCTTTGATTTATACATGCTTTTTAATTTATTACAAAATAAATTAATTTGTCAAAGAGTGACAGATGTGATATGTCACAAGTGGATGTAAAGGAGTGATAGGGATGTAATTTGATATTTTTGGCAGTATGTGGGTGTATTTATGATTTTTTGAGATAATTTTTTGACTAGTCACTCTTTTGGTGAAGGTGGTCATGCAACTAGTTGATTCATAGGTTTTTAAAAATTCCAAACATATCATAATGGTCAATTTTATATTTTAAGAAATCCTCATATGATTTTTACATCAAAATTTATTGAAAATGATGTCTAAAGGTGCATTTTTGGTAGAAATCGACATCCTCAAAATGATAATTTTCATGACACTTCACATTTATGCTATCAGAGACCACATCATCCTTTATAAGTCCATCAAGATCCTTGTGATTGATAATATATAAGTGTCACATTAGAGGTTGGAGTATCTATTGGAGGATGGAGTAATATTCCCCTTCTCCAATTAGCTATTCACAAAAAAATTTGATTCAAATGTTTGAATGGAAATCATGGTAGTAGTAGTATGCTTATTTCAATTTTAGTTTTTAGTTTTTTTCACTGCATTAATATTCATGATGAGGAGCATACCAAGTATTTTTGGTTTTTTTGTTGAATGGGTTTATCACCTATCACCTAATAGGGGGAATATACTACATGGACTTTGATCAGTCATTGATGATTTTATGAGTTGGCAAAGATTTCTAATACCTTCAATATTAAGTAAAGGTTATCATTATTCATTGGATATCAAGGAGATGCACCATACATAGTAATGGATAGTAACTTGCATGGGTTTCTATGTGAGACCTTATGTGGATCAATGTGTTTGAATAGGAATTGAACATGTTATACTATAGCACATTATGATGATCACATGGGATGAACAAGGATTTATCATATTCATCAACCTTTATGACACAACTCATATGATGGGATTTGGTATGGAGTGACATCATTTTGGTTAACATTAGAGTGTATAATATGCTAATTTTAGTTGTGATAGATATTTTTGATGACTTCATAGTCATATCTCTAGATCATCTTTTATACCCCTTATTGGATCAAGGGTCTTTTTGGGTTGGTTAATCCAAGAGTAATTTATGTTTATGTTTTTTTAGTATTTGATTATGTTTTGTTAAATAAGTTTGAAGGTCCATGAGAATTATTTGGTTCTTTTAACCACCCCATGAAAATATTATAAAGCTTTTCAACTTATTTATAAAAAGTAACTAAAAAATAATACATAATTAATTTTTTTTAAAGCTTTGTTTACAATGTGATCTTATACCTTTTGCTTATGTACTACCTGATCCTATCATGTATTAAAAAAAATTTAATGGATTCTTTATAGAGTCTAGTATTTTTATAAGAGTCTAGTATTTTTATAAGAATCAGTCCCATGAGGATAATTTAGACACGTAAAATTGTGTCATAAGTAGTTGACAATGTTAAGACTTGACACATCCTAAACCATATGACTTTCATGCAAATACATGACTCTTATTCACCATTATTATAAACCATTTATCTATATGTGGGATCAACCCTTTATTTACTATCACTATTATATATAAATTTTAAAGTTCAATTTTAAAACTACTTAATGTCACCCTCAAACTGTATTTAGTTAAGGATAATTTCCCCTAATCTTTCACCATAAGTTCACCCTAGGTAAATAGAAGCATTATTGTGATCATGTCAACCTAGAGTGGCCATGTCCCATGTCAAATAATGACTAGTTTTTTAAATTCAAATTATTCTTTTGGGTCTTCCCGTACATTTCATAAGGTTGGATAAAATAAATTATGAATGGTTTTGCCTATAAATATAAATCAAAATTAATTCATTATCCCCACTTAGTTTTCACTAGGGTCAAGCTTCCACACTATTACTCATTGATAAAATATGTCATATTAATTCCTAATTCAACATCATTCACAAGGAGCAGCCAAGTCTAAAGCATCTCAAATCAATTTAAGAGTTATCATTGTCAAGTATCAAGGCCATATTTATAGATACATATACATAGAAAAGGTGCATAATTAAAAAATCACTCTAGGTAGGAGAACTACGTGGGCTTGATTTCCCTCCTTAGAGTATCATATATTTAGGCAACAATAAATCATTAAGGGGATGATTGATGTCAACGCCAACCATTACACTCCCCTATTTTTTATATGTGTTCAAGTTAACAAAGTTCCCTTAGGGTTTTAAAGGCAAAATAAGAGAAACATTGAATTATGTGTGGCATAACCTAAATCTTAATATCTCAACCCAATTAGAAGACATAGGCATAGAATGTACAACAATCATTTTTTATCATAATCAATAGGACAAATCTATGGCTAATAGACTCAAGGGACTTGCACTATTATACAATTACATTGATCTTATCTAGAAAAAACTTAATATTAAGCTTCTAAACTCTTGTTATCTCTATATTTTATTATCTTTTATTAATCATAGTCAATTGGGACAAGTCTACAGTCAAAAGAAATGAGTGGCCTACAATATTGTCCACTTAAAATGGTCCTATCTAAAAGCAGTTTCTAACTCTGTTCCTAATTTGAATATGCACAATCATATATTTTGATAATTTTCACTATCATACATCTAAATGGTCAATATAAAACTATTTTGGATCTAAGTACATTCCTCTTAGTATTTTATAAAAAAAGTAGTTTTTGATATTGATCTATTATTAAAATCAAAATTATTTATTATTATACATATTTAGCATTCTGATATATTCTAATTTTACACCTATTATAATCATACAATATTTTATTTATTTATCAAAAATAGGGTAAAAATTATTGTTGAATTCATACATTTTTTAATATTTCTTATTTTATTATTGCCTAGGGCTTCAGATTAATTTATTATTTCTATATATAAAAATATCATTTTTGGACTTGGTTTTTCAAATTTATTTTTATTTTTATCTTATTTTCCTAGAAATTATGTTTTGACAGTTTTCAAACTCATATGATATGTTGTTCTAGGCAAAGTCATCTTCAATTTTACTTGAATTATGGTGTGATGGGTAATTCCCCGATATATAAGCCATTATACAACACTATACATGGATTTTAGTTTCTATATAACTCAATGTCTATTAGAAACACCTAGATTTTATTTTTATCCATAGGAAGTCTTCGACTATTTGTTCTTATAGTGTACCAATAAGCGGTTAGCCTCAAGAAATTAATCTCAAGATACTCTAGAGATGGGATAATGTGGCTACAAAATGGTGGAATTATCTGTAGTTAGTTATTTTTTGGGCTGTGTTCATTATTTAATACTAGGATTAATATATTTGAGAGTCTATAAAGCAACCAAACCTTGCCTAGTTACACCCATTGTCATCCTTTACTTCTTGGTACAATCATTTGTTTGGTAGTATTAAGCTTAGTATTTTTTATTTTTGTTATATTGTGGGTTAAAAATATAAAATGGATTCTAAATATGAAATGCCCAATGTTGTTCATTCTTTATATTTAATCTTCTATAATAGTGATACAACTTATGCTTATGATAATGAATAGACTAATTATCACACTTTTAGAAAATTTTGTGCTTCTTACATTAATGAAGAATATGAATGTGATATATATGACCGTGATTATAAAAATCAATATGATTGGTACAATAGTGAAGAATAAAAATAAGAGTAAAGTTAGCATATTAATTCATAATTTGAAATACCAATTTCCTCTATTCCTCCCTTATATTCTTATTTTCATAAATCATAACAAAAAAACATACTGATAATGAATATATTATTTCCTTTAAACTCTCTCAAGGACCAAATTTGAAGAAGAAATAATTAGTGCACTTTATTTACATTTTAAGTTTGCTACTACACTGCATCACATTAATCAATATAAAGTAAAACATAGCCCTTGCAAGAAATGGAAAATGATATAAATGAGTGTGTTATTCCATCTTCCTCTTTTATAAAAGGTTGATGATGTAAATGCATATGATATCTAAAATTCTCCTCTAAAAATAGTTACATATATAAAATATTGTGATAAGATTTATACTCTTTGGGAAGGTACAAATAATGTTATGATATCTAATGCCACTTCTTCATTTTCTCTCAAAATATCAAATAATACATATATGCGTGATATACAAACAAAAGGTGATATATTTATTTAGATTTACAAAGTGATGATCATGTCATATTATGCAAAGATTCTCAAAATAATCATCCTATATACATAGACTACAAGTCTCATGATAAAACTAATTATGATGACTCTCCATCCTCTCCCAAATCATAAGAATCAAATGAGAAACAATTTAATGTGTCTACTTCTATACAAACTCAATGTGATAATACATGAAATGATTCTAAAGTTGGTACCATTTTTTCTTGGAATGCAATCCTAAGCCATGCAGTGATATTTTTCATGATACTCTCATCCAATATTTAAAGTAGATGATCAATTACAACCTATGAGTTAGACTTTCAAAACCACTACCATCCCTACTAGTCATATTATATCCATGATGCATGTTATTAGTTACCTCCAAAATCATGTTCTTGTTACTTTAAAAACTACATCATGGTTTTTCAATATCAAAGATAGTGTTCTATTAGTAAAACTACTTACACAAGTTATATATGAACATCCATATCAAAAATATTTTTTAATTCCTAAACTACCCTTTTTTATGGCCATGGAGATCCTTATACTCATTTAACTCAATATACACTATATTTTGGAGAATGAGATAATTATGGATGTTTTATCTTAAAATATTTTCATATAAGCCTTATAAGAGATGCTTTAAGATTGGTTCTACAATCTACCTAGTGGCACCTCACCTAAATTCAAAAGATTAGAAGATGTGTTCTTATCAAATTATCACAAACACATGGTGCCTAAATTCACATTGGAACATATAAAAAGTTTGAAACAAGGAAGCAGTGAGATCATCAAAGACTACATTTTAAGATTCAAGGCTGATTTTCATTCTCTAACTTATCAACCCTTAGATTTAGAAAATTAATTCACCTTCAGTGGGGTATTTTTTATCCACTCAAAGAAATATCCATGCATAAACTTTATAATTATTTTGAGAAGTTATACATGGACATGCTCAAATATGTATGTGGTCTAAATTATGAAACACATAAGGGTATTTATACAAATGAATGAAGGCCATCTTAGAATACAAAAGAAGATAAAAATAAAATAATGGAATCATATTTCACATCAAAAATAAAGTGTTTAATTAAAGTCTCTCATAACAGGGATATTGGTCACAAAAATTGTAATCAAGGAAGATAAAGTTAAGGTACTCATTAAAGCAAAAGAATTAGTTTACAAATCACCACCTAATACAAATAAATCCAATTTATATAACATGCAACCACTTTAGTTTAATAGATTCATAGATTGACCACATGATATTCTACATAAATTTAGATGAGAAGTTAATCACTCTCCCTCTTAATTACCATCCTCCTCATCATCATCATGATTAAACAAAATTCAAGTCATTTTTCACTTATCATGGTATTTATGGACATTAATATAATGAATATTATGTATTATGAGAAAATATTATACAACTTGTAGATAAATTGATTATTACATTTTAAAGCAATAGAAAAATCAAGAAGGATGTTATGGTCCATGATAAATTTACATATCACCTTACACAGACATGGATACCAAATCAAATGTACCAAGATTCATAACAAAGATATTAACATGTAAGGCATACTTTAAATATATCAAAATAACATCAAAAATATCAACCATAAATATCAAAGATAACTAATACATGTGTGAATATTTATAAGAATATAGATTTACAAGCTACATCAAACATGGTCAAAATATTTGATGGACACATACATTATAATATTAGGGATATATTGTTACCTTTCCAATTTGGTCAAAAATAGTGTCTACTCCATTTCTATTCTTACCAAGCATAAGGGCCTTTGAACATGTTATTAGGACACCCTGAGAACAAAAGCCTTATGTTGTGCCATCTATTGTACATAGATTCCTCAAATAAATACATTGTAATCAAATGGTAAAAGTTCAAGTAATTTGATATGAGTATCCTCTACAATAAATGGTAACTCCTCGTCCTCCCATACCAATACCATAGTTGTTTATGTGACCTATTCAAGAGCATAGTATACATATAATCAATGCACAAATGTAAGACCATATTGTAGAATCAATCATTGCACCTATACATAATATTTCCATATATACAATTCAAAGGAAATTGGTACACCCTTATTGATATAAATCTCCATATCAAAGAGCTACTCAAGCTTAAAATAAATCCAAAATTATATAGTACATCCTAAGGAAACCCCTTAAATAGTTTGGTGTGTTCCATAATAAACACAAGTAATGAAACCATATAATATTATACAACAGAATCCATCAATTATTTCATCTTCTAGAGTTATAAATTCTACAAAATAATCTCTTAACAATGTTCAAAATAGTTACATTACAATACCTTATCCATTTTTAGATTCAGATCAAAAAGTCATATTCAACATATATGATCCAAGTATGCACTATGGTCCTATAATTAATGGGATCATATTCTATTTACTTTCACATATATCAAAATTTTTAAAAAAAATCCAAAATATGTTCAAATATGTCACAAATACCAAAAAAAATAAAATATTAAAAAAATATAAAAACATTCAAAATATTTTCAAAAATAAAAAATCAAGACCTAAGCATGGCATGAATTGATGTTTTACTTATTTACATATGTTATTTTTAAACAAATACATTTCATGAGGTATATGATTTTTATGTAGGATATACATTATACATGGATTCCTAAATGTCATGTTCCATTCTACCCAATGGCCATGCCTATGTTGAGGGAATATAATTATATAAGTTACATTATAATAGGTTATATTTTTATATGACCTCTCAACCATCTCAAATAAATAGTTTACAAATTTCTTTCTAATTAATCATATCTTAAACTGTGCTACATATCTTACTTTTCCAAAATATGACTTTGATACATATGGATAGAATAAACTAGTTTTTACTTGTTATATTCTCCAATGATGATGTTACTTTATTACATAATAGGCTAAACATTACTTCTTTATTGTGTGTGGACCTTAGCCCTTACATATGCAAAAATTTATTAAACATCTCTATGATATTTTCCTAGGTATGTGTGACATTTGAACATGTCCATTGCTTGTGTCCTTTAGCTCTATGTTTTGTGTGACATTTGAACATGTCCATTATTTATAACATTCGTAATGTACTTCATGTGCAACTTTTAGCCCTTTTTTTGACATATTCATGTCCTTTACATGCATCCCTTATCCATATTGTGTGACATTACATGAAATTATGTATTGTTCTTGTTGTGTTTGTTATGTTTTCTAAGCTTGAATAGTGGTGTAATGATAAATTTCATGCATTTTTACTACGTATTTCACTTTAGATATGGTTACTTTACTACATGCCTCATTTCTAAATTTATATCTACATAACACTTGTATACCCCACATTCAATATGTTTCATGTGTTATTCAATGAAAACTACATTACTATGATGATATGATTATAAATGATTAAATATTTATCACATGATATAATTAACTCTCATTTTGAGATGAGTGACTTACTAGATATATCCCTCATCTCAAATCTATGCATCAAAATGGGTTTTTCTTAGAGATTCAAGCCTCCATGAACAAACAAAAATAATATTTGGGATAGAGTAAAAGGTTAAAAAATATAAAGTACATGTTTATAAATATTCAAACTATTGAAAACATATATTTTATAAAAATATAGGTTTTCAAATATTCAAAGTAATCTATAAATAAAACACATGAAATATATTAACACATTAATACAGACTCTGGGGGCATATGGCATGAATTTTTAAATACTTGAAGTACATAATTATACACACTTAATTACATATGCATGGACATATGTAAAAAAATTATAAGATCAAAGTTACAGGTTGAAAATACAATGACTATTGATCATATAGATGCCTAACATTCTATATCACTTAGCAAAAGATTCAATGGGCATGATAATTATTTGTGATCATACTTATTCAAAGTTTAAAGTTATAATTTAAAAATCCAAAAAGGATTGATACTTATTCATGCACACATTTTTTAATTTAAAGTTGTAATTTCAAAGGTAAAATATTCCTTTCAATTTAAATCCATGAATAATGCGGTCATGATGGGGGTAAGAATATTCTTAATTATCTCGCAATCTTGAAAATGGAATCTAGATCCATCTATAGTAGTGTGATTTAATCTATTATGGGTAATATATGTTCAATTCTAGTAACACTCATTGACCTTGGAATTACCTCTAGCAAACCCACTATGTGGTTCCAACTTTATTTGTGGGTGTTTTATATTTGAGTCTAATGAGACTCAATAAATTTTCCAACACTTATAGAGAACTCATAATTTGTCCACCATTTTGGATTAGTAAATTATGCACTACTAAATATTTATTAGACTTATTATAATACATATTTCTAACTCTAGGGCTTGACTAGTTATTGAAAATTGGGACTTGATCACTCTCAATTCCCCATTGGTTCAAATTTTCCAAATAATTTAACAAGGGGGAATAGTTATCCATTATCAGTTATAGATTATAGATAAATTTTGTTTCACCTACATATAATTGTACTCCTTCCTTTCTCTCTTTTTAATTTTTCAATTTTCAAAATTTAGTCTTTTCAAATTTTGAAATGGAAAAATGACTACTTCATGTGTTGTTGTAAGGTTTGCGAAATTCTAGTGCCCTGCACAATTGGATTATACTCTTAAAGACAAAGTGTGTTTTACACACTTAGTTTAAATTATTTATCCTCTACTATAGAAATTTCATTACTATAAAAAATTAGGGGAAAATTTAGACACATAAATCTACTCATAGGTACTTGACCACTAATTCTTGACACATCCTAAATCACATGACTTACACCCAAATACATGACTCATATTTTCCATTACTCAAATTCATTTATCTATATGTGGGATTTACTCTTTGTTTTATGTCACTAATATATGTAAATTTTCAATTAAAATTCTTAAACTACTTAATATCACCCTTATGCTATCTTTATTTAAGGATGATTATCTCTAATTTTTTGGGACATGTCCATCCTAGGTAGAGACAAGCATTTACATGCTCCAGTCCACCTAGAGCATTCGTGTCCCACACCAAATAATAACTAGTTTCCAAAACTCAAATTATTCTTTTAGGTCTCCCTACATGTAAGGTTAGTAAAATAAAATTACCAAAATTTTCACCTATAAATACACGTCAAAATACATTTATTATCCCCACTTGATATTCACTAGGTTTAATCTTCCACAGTATTAATATTGAGAAAATATTCCCTATTCATTCCAAATTCAAGATCATTTACAAGGATCAGCCATAAGCCAAGTATAAATCATATCAAATCAATTCAAGAGATATCATTATCAAGTATCAAGGCAATATTTCTAGTTGTATACACATAGTCAAGAAGTATGATTTCACAATCAATCTAGGTGGGAGAACTATGTGGAATTGATTCCCCTCTTTGGAGTATTAGATACATAGGTAGAATTAAATCATCAAGGGGTGATTAAGGTCAACTCATTTCATTACACTCCCATTTTTTTGGTATACTTTCAAGCTATCAAATTACCCTTAGGGTTTTAAATACAAAAGAAGATAAATAAGGAATTTTATGTGAAAACCTAAATCGTAATATCTCAGCCCACTTAGTAAACATAGTTGCTAAAGGTCTAACAAATAGTTTTTTTAATAATCAATCAGGAAAATTTTATGGTAAATTGACTTAAGTGGCCTATATTATTTTTAACTTACAATAGCCTTGTCTATAAATATCTTAAGATTATATTTTTGGTCACCACCATCAAGGTTCTACTTTTTTAATATATTTTCCTATCAATCATTGATCGCAATCAACTAGAAAAAATCCATAGTCAATGGACACAAGTATCTTGTGTTGCCATCCACTTACAATGGTCTTATCCATAAGAAATTTATGGCTTTGTTCCTAATCTTGAACATGCATAGTCATCTCTTTTCTTGATTTTCTATGTCAAACATTTCAAATAGTCAATATAAATCTATGTTAGAGCTAAGTACATTTATTCCTAGTATTTTCTAAAAATATAAGTTTTCCATATTTATCAATTGTCAAAATAATAATTGTTTATTATTTTACATTTTTACCATTATGAATATTCTAATTTTAAAATTATCATAATTATACAACATTTTATTTATTTTTATCAAAAATAAGGTAAAATAGATAATTTTGGTGTTCAATAAATTAGATGATGTATTTATACCACACGATTTGTAAAGAGGTTGTGTATTCTATGTAGTAAATGAGAGATTTCTTCCTTAGGATCTAAGGTACATATATATTATTCATGTGGATGAGGAACTGTGTATCATGCAGTGCCTGATTATGGTGAAAAATGGAAGTTGAGGATGCAAGAGAGTTTGAAATACCATTTTTATCTTGAGGGATTATCTCAATGGTGAAAGATACAAAATCTTTAATAAGATTAGTATTAATCTCATGATATGTTGTAAGGTTTTAAATTTTGCATTGATATATGCCGCTAACTTGGTGACATATAAATTACAAGTCACATACAATATGTACTAATATATTTTAATTTAATGGATACTTTCATCCTAAGGATGAGAGCTTCATATTAAACCATGTTGTTGGTAACATCAAGGTTCAATCAAAAATATATAGGAAAAATCTTACCAAAAATATTAACAAGGACACATCTTCCCGTAGCTCCTTGAAGGAACTTATCACTATCAAAGTAAAGTATCCAAGTATCCTTGTGCAGATTGGTGGTGAACTTAGGTAACTCTTATAGAATGGATTAAATATAAGTTTTGGGATTGGAGATTATAATTTTAGGTTAGTTGAGGGCCTGAGATTTAAGGTGTGTTATGAAATTATGGAAATAGTCTTTGAGGGTAATATCATAATCAATGCCTTAGATTAGGAATACATCTTTATCTATAAGAGTATCATGAAGATGTCATTGCACTAGTATAGGTGTAGAGTGAATTTGATCAAATATCACTTGGAATTTGAATTTTTATTTGGTAATAATCTTAATTTAAAACTACATCAAGAGGGTCATCCACTTGCAGCTTTTATCTTTAGGCAAGAAAGCCTTAAATAATAAATGGTGAAGAAGGTATAAATGGACTATGACATAGGTAGGTTGATAGAGCATGTAGTATCAAATATTATTAATAGAAAATTAGATGGTGAGGAAGTCCTACTCCAGATTAGGTTATTAGGTCTAATAATATATCAAAAAATGACTAAGAATAGATAACATAATATTTTCTTGACTCATCTTATTTTTCAAGCATTGCCTCAACTAAAATGGGGTTATAAGATGTATAAAATATGAGAAATCGGTTACTATAAGGTGGATATAAATTAAGTAGGTGAAGTAAGTATTTATTCATGTTAATAAAGGTGTTTTTAAAATTATTAGTCCATTCAAGATTAATGCCTTCCTTGAGAAGGGTGTTTACCATGTATATGGTAAGTTAACCCAGGAAAAAATATTTGGATCATCCTAAGTTTCCCAAGGTAAGTGTGAATATTAGGGATGGACCAAGGTACATGCATGTTGTAAACACCCTAATTTTCTAAAACAACCATAATTACTATTTATTTTGTTGCTCTTTAACATGAAGGTCTTAGTGATGAATACAATCCTTGTTTGTGTGGTCATTTTGAGTCTTTTTATCTTTATTATGTATTATTTTCACTATTTATTGTACCCCCAATGGTCCTAAGTCACCTCCTCCCAATCACAGGGGCCCTTAACCTATATTACTTGGTTTTATCTCTATTATATGCCTATGGACACTAGCACCATTTTCAAGATAGTAGCACCTTATGGTACTAGTGTCCAATTATGGTTGTAGTTTCTAATGATTATTTTATCTTGTGTTTGAGTCCTAACCCTACCTTAAGCCTTCTCTTATATTTTTATCCCTATTTTAAAACTTGTCAAATAATGATCAAGGTATTATATTCAAATCAAATTTACTTCTATAGAAAGAGCCTCACAAGGCATTTTACATCTAGCACTTACTATTTTGGCACATAATTACATAAAATTAGTTAATAGTACAACTCAATACTCTGCATACTACTCATCTATCACATCTAGGCATTACATGCTTGATAAAAGAAGGGCCTAAGTGAAATTCATTCTCACATACCATGTAATTTTATTATGAACATTCCCTAAGGGAGAATGACATGTGATCTGAGACCACTAGAATTGGGGTTAATGTAGGTAGTGATCATGACAATAGGGGTTCTACTCTGCACAATCGTAACATCCCATAACCCAATTTTTTAATTTCATTTTTACATTTGATATAATTATTATTTCATGTGTGTATGTACTCATTAGGGTTTTGGAAGAGATTCAACTAAAATAGTGACACAAACAAGCCCCTGGATGGCATAAAATCACCTAAAAGACCTCTAGAACCTCCTGTAGCTTCCCCAAAATTTCTAAATAGTTCTTATAGGAGGGACACTAACATCATAATTAGACACTAACACCACATGGTGCTACTGTAATGATATTGGTACTATTGTATAAGACCATATTTTAACCATAGTCATAAAATAAAAGGTGTCTTCCATTTTCTCTAACCTATTTCAGTTCTCTAATCTATAGAAAGACCTATTTTATTCTAGATAAGTAATCTTTCTCTTCTCACTTGTTATTTTTGGAAATGACAATTAAATCAATTATTTCTAATTTGCATTCCTATTTATTTTCATACACAACCCTTCAACAACATAGGATTTACACTCACTAAGTCTTAAAAGGTCAAAAAATTTGGTGAACCTAACTTTCTTAGAATATTGCTTAAAACCCTAGTTTTGCCTAGGGTTTACCTTCTTCCAGTTTTTGTGCACTAAATTAGGGTTACAAACTTCTATTTTTTCCTAATTTTTGGCATAACTTAACTCATTCAATTCAATACTATATTAGGGTTTCATTAGTTTAATATACTTTGATTTTTTTCAAAACACCCCTTATTCCAACCCTAGATCCACATACTAGGTCCTTATACACCCAAATATTAGTAATTATGGATTCATTTACAATCTTAGTTTTTATTACACACTTGGTTAAAAATTTCTTCATTGCACATATACTTATGTTAGATTACATTCTACCTCTTGTGTGATTGTTATTCATTATTTACATTATATTCTTTGACAAGTTTAAAATGGCATCTAAGAAGTCTTTTACCACTCACCCAATTGATGATTTTTATTTATTTTTCTCATAATTATAATAATGAATGGATACATTTTCAAGATTGTACATTAGAACATGATAATGAATTCATTTATAATGATGATGACTATTGTTATAATGATGGATATGATTATTACTATGAGCATGAAAATGAAAATGTAGATGAGGATATATTATATACATCTTCTTCTCTTTCCACTCCCTTTTATCTTAAACCTCAAAATCAAACTAACAATATAATGCCAGAAGATCCTCTTGCTAGTAGTGCTTTGTTCCAATGTGATCCTAGATTTTCAACTAATTGCACTACCTCCTTATTCAAATTAAATCAATATAAGTGTAATACATGAAATCCACTTTTGTGTGGTTCAAGTAAAGTAGATAAGAATAATGCATCTTATTTACCCTTATTTGTTAAATTCAAAAAAAACATGTGCCAATGATATTACACATTTTACAAATACATAAACTAGAGTAGATAAAATTATTTTATCACCTTCTTTTACATTTTAAGCTCAATGCAATGATTATTTACAATATATTGATAATGAAAATGTCTTTAACTCTTCTCCTACATGTCATAATATGTAAAAATAAAACATGATTGTTACTTCTTCTACCCTAGACTCCAAGATTGAAAGTAATAATCATTCATGCATTCCACACATAAATAGTGAACAAATGTATTGCATTAAAGCTACACATGATGACAAATTTCATAGTAGTACAAAGTTAAAGTCTTCTCCTACTATTTCTCTTAATGAACATGTGGATGATACTTCTTATACTCTTACTTATACAAGTGAATTAAAATATAATTTTGATGAACTTTGAGATAATGATGATTAATATGATTATGATGAATAGGAAATGGAGTTTACACCTTCTCCTTCTCCTACTTCACTTATTTCTCTTGTTCAAAAAAATACTAGGTCACATGTAAACACACACACACACACACACACACACACACACACACACACACACACACACACACACACACACACACACACCCACACACACACACACACACACACACACACACACACACACACTTATTCTTATGTTCATAACTTACATTTACTTGAGAATAAAGTATCTTCGAATCAATTATCATGTGATACTTCTTTACAAATTAATAAAATAAGAGATACCAATGAATCTCCCTCAACCCCCTTACTATAGTCGAACCCATTTTTCAAACTAACCTAAACAAAGGTGATAACTAATTTCCCTCTAAGTCATAGCTATCACACCTCCAAAGGTTACAGAGAACAAACCAACCCTCCCTAAAAAAGATCCCCAATGAAATATACCAATGGCTAAGATAAATAATAAAATTAAAAAGTTAAATGAACCCATTGATGATGATGATTTTTCTTAAAAATAGGTAATATACTTGATGCATGTTGTGGTTGATTTACAATAATAAGTACACCATGTCACATTGGAAAGTAAACATACCACTCATGGGTGGATTTTAATGCCATACATAATAATCCCATCCCATGTAGGATTTTTAATGTAGTATTACCATCAAAACTATAGATACTAGATTTATCAAGGTTTGATGGACATGGAGATCTATACTTTCATCTCAAAGATTATAGGAAAGTAGGAAAGCTATGACACATGTTACTAGTAATTTGAATCTTTTACAGCTATTTCCTAGGACTCTAGAGGGTCAGTCAATAGAGTGGTTTCATCATTCACTCCTTGGTGGTTCACTACACACATATGATAAATTTCTATATGATGCATCATAGTCATTCAGACATCTATGTTACACATCTTTAGGATTAGAGAAAAAGTTGGGACTAGTGGTTACACATTCAAAGATAAATCTGGATGTAGGCTTCTCATATCCCCAGTCATCAAACATGGTACAAAAACATACTTTGATTTTGATTAAGAAACCAATGGAATAGAAACAATCAATAAAGATACTCAACAAGGGTAAAGAACCACTTCATAGAGCACCTCATATAGTGAGTAGAGCACAAGACACACACATAAGGGTTATATAATTTTTAGACAGGGATAGGCCTCATGATATCTTATTTATATTATTAGATAAGGAGATGATCACACTTCCTCCTACTAATCATCATCTATCACACCATTGGTTCATGGTACATAATAATCCGTATTAAAATTTTCATAACATAAATGGGCATTCAGATGATCATTATTATGCACTTTGATCTCGTATTGACTAATATGTTAATCAAGACATTATAGAATTCACATAAAGGGCATAGAGATATTAATCTCCAAATTCTCCAAGGTCAAAATCCTCTACAGTAAAGTTATCTTAGGATGTTCCTTTTAAGGATCCATTGGTTACTCATCATATGAGCCATGTGATTTCTAAAACACCTATTTATGATTGATCTCGTGTACCAAAAATTTAGCAGAGATGGAAACCAATCCATAGAGATAAGGGCACAACATCAATTCGAACACGTATCAAGATATTTGTAAATAATTACAAGGATAAAAATACAACATTAGTTCAAACACTAATCAAGATATTTAGAAACAACTACAATTATTAGAGCATAGATTCAGTTTGAACACCAATCAATATATTTGGAAACAACTACAAGGATCAAAATATAGCATCATTTCAAACACCAATCAAGAATTTGGAAACCACTACAAAGATCAAAACACAGCTTTAGTTTTAGCACCTATCAATACATTTATAAATAATTATAGGGATCAAAATACAACATTAGTTCAAATATTGATCAATATATTTATCAAAAATCATAGAGCTTAGAGTATAGTTTCAATAAACCAACCCATCTTTTTACTACAAAGTATACACACCTAGCCACTAGTAGTGTATCACATGTAATTTTAGTTTTAAATTCTACTTCTATAATGACATAGCATGAGTAGTATGGTCATTGGTTCACTATTCCATCCATGTTATACATGGCATACCATAGTCACATGATATACATGTAGATATATTATTGAACACCTATAAAACATATACCAATAAATAACATTCTTATTCCACTACACATATATACCTAAACATTTATAAATAGATAAATATTCATTACCTCTACTTAGACAAATACCATATACCAATATCACCATTTAAAATAATCAAAATAATTAAACACATATAAACATATATAATATAACCAAATCTAGATACTAATGTACATAATGCAAATATGATAGCAAAAATCCATATATATAACTCAAAATATAGTTTTAAAATAAGCATAATACATCAATAAATAATGCAAAGATGGCCACTAGGACTAGCCCCCTCACTCTCACTCTCAAAAATATCCATGCTAGAAATGGAGGCTCCACTCTCCTTCCATGAGCTCGATTGGTGATTGTGTCTACTCTCTTTCTCATGATAAATACCCACCTCACCCATATACTCTACATGCTCTTGTTTTAGAATTATGTAGTCATCTACCATTTGACTACTAGCCCTACCTAGAGCATCAAGTGTGGGCATGGTCCATTTATGCAACTCTACAAGTGCCTCATCTCTATCCACATTTGATCATATATACATAATAGTATCTATTTTAGCTCAATAAAATAAATGGGCATAAACACTGGAAACATCAATGACCCTCTCTACTAATTAATCCTCCATAACATCATTATGGATATGTTGTGTCAATACATAAAGTGTAGACTCGATGGTAGTTTCCCAGTACTCATCAACACCTAAACCTACACATACACACACAATACATCAGATTCTTAATCAATTAAATGAGTAACCAAATACATATATTATACACACATACTATAAACTTAATTTTGATAGCCCTAAGGGGATCTACATCTATTGCATCCTCTATGATAATCCCACCTCTTAAAAATAGATGTTCTCATATAGGATCTCTCTACCAGGATATATAGGCATTAGTGACTCCTACATCATTTACATCTAATATGTCAATCATTAGATCCTTCTATATCAAAAGAATGAGGGGTAGTTCAGCAGTCAATGGCCTAGGCCTAGTACCTGGCCTCATAAGAGCCCAAGAACTCCTCAACCACACCATTAGTGTTGGGGGCACATCCTAAATCACATTGAACTATCACGTAATCCACTCATACTATAACTTATCGTACACATTAACCCAAGAGTCATGTAGCCAATATCTCACTCAAATCTATTAAGTTGAGTACCATCCTTAGGCCATCCCTCATAGCCCCTATAGGGCCTCTAGATATTGTCTCTAGTTTTTAAACTATCTATCACATGCTAACACTACATAATGCTCCTCCTGGGCATGTGATCTATCCCAATCCACCTCTCCATAAATAACTATTGGTGGACCTAATCATCTCATAAAGGCAACATCAACCTACTCATTGCTATGTGTTTAGACTCCCAATAGTGTAACAATGTAGATGATCCAATCCCTTCACCACACATCTCCTACATGAAATAATATAAGTCTCAGTACATATGGGCTAACATCATCTAACCATGAATATATGATACCATACTCCTTTATATCTTGTATTATCTCATGTATCTTATAGGAGATTAATACCCCACTCTTGTCTACCATCATTAATGAAGCTAATAAAATAACTAAGAAATTTCAAAATCGTGAAACATCAATAGTGATAATCAGTGTCAATATTATATTTTTATGGATCCCTATATGATGCATCCCTTTAGCCATAATAGAGAAATACCTAGAAGCCCATTTTATAGCCTGATCACATGTATCCTCCTGTAGTATGGATCTCTACCTAGAAATAGGTAGCTATACACATCCTCTAAGGTAATGATCATCTCCCTAGTAGGTAACCAAAAAGTGTATGTATCTATGTCCCATCTCTTGCATAGTGCAGTCATTATGTGTTTATCCTAGGGCATCAACTCTAGGAATGCCACATGTCTCAAACCCACTCTCTCAAGAATGACCATCTCACCATTTGATAGGGGTAGATCTTGTAGGGTCTCCATCATATGGCCAATTTAAAAATCTCTCATGCATGCATCAACCTATATAAGTAAAACCAAATATGGCATCAACAATGCAAAATATAAAACCAATGGATAACACTAGGCATCAAAAACTGGTCAACATTAATTAGCATTACAAATTAGGCCTACTGGAAACTAGCACTACATATAATAGAGTATCACCATATCCTAGACACTAGTGCCAAGTCCTAAAAAGTAGCACCCGATCAGGACAATAATGCCACTTTACCAAAATAGGCCCTAAAACTATCAAAATTTCAATAAAAAGAGTAAAAAAAAACATTACAAATGACAATAAAAGGAAATAGTATGGGCACCTTATTAGGGTAACCACCTCCCCATCCTAGATTTGTGCCTCCACCTCCTTATATCTAGTTAAAGTGGGTCCTCATCTCCTCGACATATTCTCTACCTCAAATAAACAATTAGTCACAAATCAAATGATTCAAATGAATTCAAAAAAAAATCAAAGAATATATTTAAGTCAAATTTATCAAATGCCACCTTATTAAGGTTGACCTTGCATGCCAGTTTTACCAAATAATACTAATTTCTTGCCAATGTGATATCTTGAGGACCGTAACTCTAATTTATGAATCATCTCTTTCACATGGGATTTGACATCAATTTGCATCACCCTATATTGGTTAAACTAATATCCTAATCACTTTTAACTCTAAAAAATGACAAAAATTATATTTACATAATAAACTCAATATAAACAAAATGTTTATCATATTACCAAGTTCAATAATCAACTCCGTCACAACAAACAAACTATTCAAACTTAAAATAATATCACACCTATTAATTAACACTAGTACAAATGATCATTAACAATTTTGATTAGATACCATCATCATAGTATTGTATCTCTCACCAAAATGGGGGGAATACACATAGATTGCTTTAGACATATAAAGGTTCATACACATAAGTTTACATAGATACATATTTAGACACACAAGTCTACATAGTTACACAAATATTTAGATGCACAGGTTCACATAAATGCATAGGTATATGTAGATAAAACTATTTAGACACACATGTCTCCTTAGATATGGAGTTATAAACACATGTATACACACACACACACACACACACACACACACACACACACACATATATATATATATACATATATTCAAAAGTATAGGTTCACATAGATACTAGGCCTACTCAGATACATCTATTCAGACACACAAGTATACATAGATATATGGATATTTAGATGCATAGGTCTATTCAGATATAGATTTAGACACATAGGTATACCTAGATATAGCTATATAGATATACATTTTTGACGTAGATATACATATGTTTAGATACACAACTATATTACTCAAATATCAAGATTAAGGGGCATGATGCAGGGCACATGTCCTTGATATCTATTTTTAGATTATTAAGTTATACCCAATATTGTCACCAAGATTTCACTACATTTTCACCAATTTGGGTAATAATACTATCTACATTGGTTGATCCATAGCCTTCCACCAAACCCAATTTACATATCTAGATTTAGTTCATATATAAAAATGGGGGCAAGCAAGCCTTGTTTCTCCACACAATTAGTTTAAATATCAGAGTGGAGGAAAACAAGTCTTATTTATCCACACATTTAGTTTACATACCTAAATTCAGTTTAGATATTAGAATGGGGGAAAATAAGCCTTGTTTCTCCACACATTCAATTTACATACCCAGATTCAATTTAGATATAAGAGTGGGGTCAAGCAAGTCTTGTTTTTCCACACTTTTAGTTTACATACTAAGGGTCAGTACAAAGATTAGGGTGGGAAAAATCAAGGTTTTGTTCCTCACTATTCAATGCACCATTCACATTCAGTATAGAGTACCTCTACACTATGGAGTTCCTCTTCACATATTTTACTCCAAATCATATCCACTTCTCTAGCCAATAAATGGGCCGAGTCCATAACACATCCACATATGTAAGTACAGGTATGTATTTATCTTTTTATTTTACTCCAATAATTTCATTTCATTACATTATTAGAATAAAAGGGGGGCAAATGTAAACACCCTTATTTGGTCAAGTAACCACAATTACTATGTCTTTTTTTGCTCTTTCACATGAAGGTCTTAATAATGAATACAGTCCCTATTTTCATGGTCATTTTGAGTGTTTTGATCTTTATTATGTCTTGTTTTCCCTATTTGTTTCATCCTTAGTGATCCTAAGTCACCTCCTCATAGTCATAGGGTCTCCTAGCTTGTCCTACTTAGTTTTAGCTCTATTTTAGGCCTCAAGACACCAACACCATTTTTAGGACTATAGCTCTAGTGCCCAATTATGGCTCTAGTATTCAATAGTCGTTTTCTCCCATGTTTGAGTCTAGACCCTACCTTGAGACTTCTATTATGTTTTTATCCATCTTTTACAACCTGTCGACCAATAAACAAGGTCTTATATTCAAATAAAATTTCCTTCTATATAAAGAACCTCACAAGTCATTTTACATCTAGCACTTACTATTTTGGCACATAATTACATAAAATCAGTCAATAGTATAGCTCAATACTTTGCATACTAAGCTATCACATCTAGATATTGCATGATTGATAAAAGAAGGGCCTAAGTGAAAGTCATTCTAGTATATCATGTAGCTTGATTATGCACATTACCTAAGGGATAACTACATGATATCTAAGACCCCTAGTAGTGGGGTTAATATAGGTAGTGGCTAAGATAATGTGGGTTCTTTTCCATGTGATCATAACATCCCACAACCCAGATTTTCCCTTCTTGAATTTGAACTAATTATTATTTCCTATGTGCAGGTACTCATTAGGGTTTTGGAAGAGATTCAACTAAAATAGTGACACAAGCGAGCCCTAAAATGACACAAAACCACCTATAAGGCCCCTAGAACCTAATGTAACTTCCCTAAAAGTTCTAGATAGTTCATATAGGAGGGACACTAGTTCCATAATTTTACACTAGAACCGCATGGTATTATTGTCTTGATATTGGCATTATTGTCTAAGAATAGATTTCAACCACAATCATAGAATGGAAGGTGTCTACCATTTTATCTAGACTATTATAGTTCTTTAATCTATAGAAAGACCCATTTTATTCTAGATAAGTACTCTTTATCTTCTCACTTGTTATTTTTTGAAAGGTTACTTAAATTAGTTATTTCTAATTTTAATTCCAATTTATTATCATACTCAGCCCTTTGACAACATAGGATTTACACTCACTATGTCCTAAAAGGTTAAAACACATGTCAATAATAGATTTTATCTTATAAGGATCCACATCAATATCTTGTCATGATTACAAAAATACTAGAAGATTATTAGAGGTAATACTAAACACACACTTTTTAGGATTGAGCTTGACTTTGTATCTAATAGATCACTCAAGGATGATAGCTAAGTCATGAGGATGGTCTTTACAACACTTATATTTGGCTATAAGGTCAAACACATAGGTTTCAACTATTTTATGGAGAAGACCTTGAAAAATGTGAGTCATATCATGTTGGTATGTTTACCTAGAATTATTAAGGTCAAAAGTCATCTTAACATACCAATAAGTTACCCACTTAGTTTTAAAGGTAGTCTTATGTTGATATTCAGGGGCCATGTGAATCTAATTATACCATAAAAACCATCCATGAAATAAATCATCTCATAATTAGATATACAATCAAAAATATCATATATAAAAGGTAGAGTAAAATTATTATTAGGGAATGCTCATTTAAGATTATAAAAGTTAATACAAATGTGAATGACCATTTTGACTTTCTTATGAATGGGTACTATGTTTGTATCAGTATGTATTTCTCTTTTTCTTTTACTCCAGCAATTTCATTTCATTACATGATTAGAATAAAAGGGGAGCAAATGTAAACACCCTTATTTGGTCAAGTAACCACAAGTACTGTGTTTTGTTGCTCTTTCACATGAAAATATTAGTAATTAATACATCCCTTATTTTCATGGTCATTTTGAGTCTTTTGATCTTTATTATGTCTTATTTTCCCTATTTTTTGTACCCTTAGTGATCCTAAGTCACCTCCTCCCAGTCATAGGGTCTCCTAGCTTGTCATGTTTGGTTTTAGCTCTATTTTAGGCCTCAAGACACTAGCACCATTTTTAGGATAATAGTTCTAGTGTCCAATTATGGTTCTATTATTTTATAGTCATTTACTCCCATGTTTGAGTTTGAACCCTACCTTGAGCTTTCTATTATGTTTTTATCCATCTTTTACAATCTATCAACTAATGAACAAGGTCTTATATTCAAATAAAATTTTCTTCTATATAAATAGCCTCAAAAGGAATTTTACATCTATCACTTACTATTTTGGCATATAATTACATAAAATTAGTCCATAATATATCTCAATAATTTTCATACTACTCAGCTCTCACATCTAGACATTGCATACTTGATTAAAGAAGGGCCTACTGAAATTCATTCTAGCATTTTGTGTAACTTGATTATGCACATTACCTAAGGGATAACTACATGAGATCTAAGACCCCTAGCATTGGGGTTAATTTAGGTAGTGGCTAAGATCATATGGGTTTTTTTTTGTGTGATCATAACATCCCACAACCCAATTTTTCCCTTCCTTCTTGAATTTGAACTGATTGTTATTTCATGTGTGCAAGTATTCGTTAAGGTTTTGGAAGAGATTCAACTAAAACACTGACACAAGCAAGCCCTTAAATGACACCAAACCACCTATAATACCCCCAGAACCTCTTGTAAATTCCCTAAAAGTTCTAAATAGTTTATACATGAGGGACACTAGTGCCATAGTTTTACACTAGCACCACATGGTGTTATTGTCTTGATATTGGCACTATTGTCCAAGACTATATTTTAACCACTATCATAGAATGAAAGGTGTCTACCATTTTAGATAGACTATTTCAATTCTTTGATCTATAGAAAGACCCATTTTATTCTAGATAAGTACTCTTTTTCTTCTCACTTGTTATTTTTAGAAAGGTTGATTAAATTAGTTATTTCTAATTTTAATTCCAGTTTATTATCATACTCAACCCTTTAACAACATAAGATTTACACTATGTCCTAAAAGGTTAAAACACATGTCAATAATATATTTGATCTTATACAGATCCACATCAATAACTTGTCATGATTTTAAAAATACTAAAGGCTTGCTAGAGGTAATAAAAAACACACACTTTTTAGGATTTAGCTTGACTTTGTATCTAATAGATCACTCAAGGATGATAGCTAAGTCATGAGGATGGTCTTTATAACTCTTAGATTTGGCTATAAGGCCAACCACATAGGTTTCAACTATTTTATGGAGAAGACCTTGAAAAATGTGAGTCATAGCATGTTGGTATGTTTACCTAGCATTATTAAGGCCAAAAGTCATCTCAACATACCAATAAGTTCCCCACTTAGTTATAAATGTAGTCTTATGTTGATGTTTAAGGGCCATGTGAATCTAATTATACCATAAAAACCATCCATGAAATAAATCATCTCATAACTAGATATATAATCGAAAATATCATATATTGAAGGTAGAGGAAAATTATTATTAGGGAATGCTAATTTAAGATTATAAAAGTTAGTACAAATGTGATTGACCATTGTGAATTTATTATGAATGGGTATTATGTTTGAGACCAATTCAGATTAATCAATGGATTTGATAAACTTAGCATCTAGGATCTTAATGATTTTCTTGTGGAAAATCTTACAAACTCTAGGAGTGAATTTTCATTGCTTTTTGTAAAAAAGTTTTGCATTAGGATAGGCAAACAAGTTTTGAACAACTATTTTAGGGTCAATATCAATCATGTCTTCATATGAACATGCAAATTATTCCTTGAATATATTAAAGATCAATTTAAAATTATTTTATCTTTAGGGTAGATTTCCTTTTAGATGAGGCTGGGTCAAGGATCTACAAGTGTTCCTTTTTTGAATTCCTTAGTTTATTTAACAATATTTACATTTATATCTTGTAAATGATAGGGTGTAGGAGGAAGCTTTAAAATGGGATTAGTGTTAGTATTAAGGAGAGGTATTATCAAAATGGCCAAGCTTATGGTGTTTGCATGGAAATTAAATTTCTTTTATGTGAAGGAGTTTTAAAATGGTTTTGTCACTAGGATGAGTAGGTAGTGGACCATACAATTCAATATCCAAATTTTCTATCAAATTATAGTTGGATTTATCTCATTTTAGTAGCTTTGGCATCTAAGGTAATTTTAGGAACTTTGGAAGGTGTTTATGATTTTTTTGTATGGTATTGGGCTAATCAATATAGTCTAGTATAGTATAACTATGTTAAACTATATAAGGTTGATTGA
Source organism: Torreya grandis (assembly GCA_037957365.1). NCBI lineage: Eukaryota > Viridiplantae > Streptophyta > Pinopsida > Cupressales > Taxaceae > Torreya > Torreya grandis. The sequence goes on along the minus strand of JARHVA010000206.1, from coordinate 412,867 downwards.
TACAATTTGGTAAAATAGGTTTGGAATAAACCATATCAAATAAGTTGATATATTTAGGAGTAACAAAAGTGAGTTTGACTATATAAATCTAGCTAATATAGTTCATTGAAATATAAGTATGATAGTCGATACATTTATGAGTAGACATAAAAGAAGGTAACATTATATCACCACTTCCTACATGTTGGTCATTACCATTAGAAATATCATCAAGTATAGGTAATAATTTATTGGCACCTTATGTGTGGTGGTTGATACAATTAGAAATGTCAATATGTGGTGATAAAAATGTATCAAAAAATTACACTATTTGGTGGATACCATTAGGAACCTGAAACATAACTATATCGGCATTAAAGGAATTATGGTCATTAAAATTAAGAAAATTTAAGATATTATAGAATATATTGGGCAAGCTAATATAGTAAAATGGACTATAGTCAATTTGAACTTTATTAAATTAGAAAATATAGTTACAAAGGTTGGAAACAATCTAAATTTTATCATGTTGGCTGATATAATTAGAAAAGGTGATCTCAAAAAGAATTTATTATTGATATTTCTAGGAAAATTCAAAGATCTATTAAAAAATCCATTGATTATTTTCTAAATGTAGACTAATAGGAGGAACACATACTTTTAGTTCGTTCTCACCATCTTCATCACTTAAATAAAAATAATGAGAAATTTGGACTAGGTGAACATCCCAATTAAAAGCATGGATTCTTTATGATAACATAATACATCCAAGTTTCATGATTAGGTTTGGGAAAATACATAATTAGCATCATAAGATGGGAAAAAATTACATGCACATGTAACTTATTGAGATTTCTCATTGGAATTATCTTTGAAAGACACATCAATTTGACTAAATTCTCTTGGAGACAATAGTAATGTATATTGGATAATTTTGGCCACCATAAGGTCATTGCATGCAAAATCATCTTTTGTAAATGAAGCTTAATTAACATTGCAAAAAGATGGAATCTCACTATTATATTCAAGAAAGAAAAAGGTCCTATCTCATGGTAATATAGATGGAGGAAACCATTCCAATATTTAATGAGGTGATATAATGATATTAAAAATGTTTTGACTTTCATTGGGTTCATCATCATTAGATTCAACAAGAGTGGCTATCAAGTTGGGATGCATGCTGATGAAATTAGGTAAACAATGACTATTAAAGTGAATAATAGTTAGAACACATTATTAAGACTTAGGGTTAGGAAATTTGAGATCCTAAGGAATGGTATCAGTTTTGTGATCATAAAACTTACCATCCTAATTAAACTGTATGCATTGGATACCTGAATAAGTAATATTCATTGTGCAATGAGTCTAAGGATGGTCTACAAGGAAATTATAAGATAATGAAAGATCTAAGACCATAAGCTTGGTGTGTACCATTTTTTTCCAATTGTAAGAGGGATCCAAATGCAATCAAGAGACTTTGGGTTGGTCTTATCAAATCCATGAAATGTAAGTATATTTTTATTAAGGTCATCTTTGGAAAATCCTAATATTTGATTATCCAAATGGAGGTAAAATTAATTCATGAACCTTCATCCACCAAGGCTTTCATTATTTTAGCATCATTTATTATGATATTAATAAATATGGGTGGGTCATTGGTTTGAAAAATAACTTCATCATAGATCATGTCATCCTCGGTAAAATCTATAGAGAGTTTCTTAGAAAGGGGTGGATGAGAGAAGGATTCAATGGTGTGCACTTACGTAGGTGTGGGAACTTCATAAGGTTGAGTAGATGTTTTAGGTTTTAAAATGGGGATTATTATACATTTTAAAATTATTTCACGAAAATCATTCAATGATATGGTGATGTTTTTCATGAGTCTCATAAAAGGAATCTTTCAAGGCATGGAGTTAAGCTTATCTAAGAAGTTTCATTGTGATTTTGGGTAAGAGCTATATCAATAATTATTCAAACCCAAATTTTTTAATAATATATTCCAATTATGTTTTATCGATGGCATGACAATGTTGTTAGTGCCCAAAATTGCACTAGAACAATCGAGCCCTTTTCAAGTATAAATGTATAGTGTTCTATTAATTTGGTCTTTACTATCCTTTGGTTTGTCAAAAACTGAGTTGAATTCATATATAAGCATCTTGAAACCCTTATTCTAATTTCTAGCTTAGGCCCTTTGATTTAAAGTCAAATTTGGTGGGAGCAAATTTGCATGGGAACACTTTTTAAAAATGTCATGGACTTAGTTTAATTTTTTATACTAAGGTTTGGTCATGTTAATACAACCAAACCTTAATTTAAAAATTCATAGTTGGTCCATTTTATATCTCTTATCTCTTGGTACCTTTTTATCTATTAGCATGGTCTAAATAATGCTTGGTCTCTTTGTTGTAAACTAAGTTTAAAGTCCTATCCTAAAGCCTATGTAGTATTTATTTATGCACCCAAAAACCTAAGGCTAATACTTTGTGATAATGTATTTATTCCCCAAGCTCTGACTTAATTATTTTCATGTTAATTTTGAGCCAATCACATCCAAACTACTGGATCAAAATTGAATGATAAGTATTAATGCAAAGAAAGATGTTCTAATGGTGCATGCCTAATGTTAAATAGTTAAAAGGACTCAGGATGAGCATGGATGTGCCAAGTGTCAAGATCATGGGGCATGATTTAAAGCTCAAGAACGTTCCCATTGATTGATAGTATGTAGTAAAGCATACATATCTTGATCAATGGTGCATAGAAGGTCAATTTTTCAACAAATCCCAAAGACAATCATGAAGGTGATAATTGTCACCATCATGGGAGCCTTATCGAAGATCCAATAGAATGTGGAGCAAAGGATTAAGCCCTATGGATGAAGATCTATGGTCTATGATTGATCCATGCAAATAAGATCAATAATGCATGATAAAAGGTGGACATTTTAATGAATTAAACCCTGATCAAATTTTGAGGATCTAGCAATATGAGTGAACCATTGACATTTTAATGGGGCCAAAGATCGAGTGAGGTGCTACCACATGGCATGATATCATCCAAGTAATTGATACTATCAATAGAAGGCCCATGAGATTTTTAAATGGCATGACCTTAGGGCCAAATATAGATAGTAGCCAATGGTATTCCACCCTAAGGATAATGATCTGATAGAGTATGTTCACTTTCCCAAACAAGATCTGATGATGAAAGATCGATGTGGACTTTCAAATAAATTTGGGATGAATGCAGTGGTGACAAGTGTCACAACTATAGTAAATATTGTAAGATAGCCAATGGTGTTCGATCCTTCGGATCTAGATCAACAGTCTATGATGATCCATGTAGGGATAATCAGTTGAAGGATTTAAAAATGGGTAATGGTCACTTTTATAAAATATTGATGAAAAAAAAGTGGCATGGCATTACCACATAGGCAAACAAATCACATTGAATATTCCTTTGTAAAGGCATATGAAGCTAAAAGAGCATGTGGCTTGTAGATGAGTCACAGTTAAACGAGATCAATAGTGCATATTTGATCCTTCTTTGAGATTACATGAGAAAGCAACACATGTCTAAATTAAGCCAATTAAGCAACCTAGTCACTTTTAATCCCCAAAAGTGCCTAGTTGGATCTGATATGGTGTGTCACATGTTAATATGTGGCAAACTTTGGCCTAAGAGATAAAATTTATGGTTCTTTCATGGACAATCAAAAAACCATAGTGCATAAGAGGGTCTATGTGCCATTCTAGAACATGTTTTTAATGAAGGCCACAAATCACTTTTTGCCTCTACCACAGCTTGAGCATTCCAATACAATCATCATTACAAGAGTAGGTTATTCCATGGCATGAAAAAGAGGAAGGAGAGATGTCCATAAGGTTCTAATTGTGTAAGCAAGTGGTCAAGGGCATCTTTAGGTAGTTACACATGAAGACAAAGTTTGTTTGACCTTCACCACAGAGTATCACCTTCCAGATCATGAAAAAGGGCATCTCTACTAACGAAATCAAAGGGTTTATTGAAAATATTCATCATTCCTTATAGAGGTAGTTAGAGAAATGATTTTTTATTACAAATGGATGTAGATCTTAGGTGTGGTAAGGAATATTTTCTAGCTGGGAGCATCTTGGTGGATTTTGAAGGGTTGCTTTATAATTTTTCAAATTATAACCCATAGTCCTAGATTTGAATAGGGTACAAAATATATAAATATAGGGATTCTCCTCTATTGTTGGTGGTTGTTATTATTTTTGGTTTTTCTCTCCAAATCTAGGCTCTTCAATGTTTTGGGATCCATTGTTGTGTGTAGATCTTGTCTCTCTTGCTAAGGTGGTTACATCTATACATCCATTAACAAACTTTAAGAGCATGTTTATGTCTCCCTTGTCAAAAGAGAAAAATCACCATGCTTGTCCCCTTGGCATAATTTAAAAAAACTATTTTATGTAATGTTTCTTTTCAAGTTAATGAAAATGCTTACGTTTCTTTGTTATTTCCTATTGATAAAGTGCAATAATATGTTTTACAAGTTCTACTAATTGTATATTTGGGTTTGTATTCATTATTTGTTATCATTTTGAGCATGGATATAGGTTATAAATCCCTTTCTATATTTTAACTTGGAAGTATGTTGTTGAATGACCTTTTAGGGAACCCTAGGTCTATAGATTTGACAAGGAAAAGTGTTCCAAAATTTTAGTTGCAGTATATGCTCTAGGGTTTTAGGGATCATTTGGTAGTTCCCATTAGCTTGTATTTGAGTATTTTCCACATCTTTTAAAAGGATAAGGTCATGAATATTTAAAGATACCTTATTGTTTGAAAAATATCTAACACACCACCCCTTTTCAATTATCATCTAACTTGTCGTACCTTATTCTACCTTGTAGAGTATACACCCTTTGCATACCATGTTGGGAGGGGGTGGAGGTAAATCCAAGAACAAACACACCTGTTCTAATTCCACCTGTTAGGATCTTGCTCCTTAGAAAGAGCATAGTATGATTACCAAATATAAGTAATTAAATATGCGGAAATAACCAGAAACACAAGTAACTAGAATACACCAATAGCATAGAATATGAGAGACAATACACTAACTTGTATTAACACTATACAGAAAAGAATACATCAAAGAGCCGCCACACTCTTTCACCTTATAGAGATTTGCCACACCTCAAGTGTACAGTAATTCTTCTCACACACACTCTCCTACACAAAAAATGGTCCCAACAACCAACTCACACACAGAATTAGTGTTCACCTCACCAACCAGTCAGTAATAACCCTGCCGGTACACCAAGCACTCTATAGCACTTCAAGCTGATCTCTCATGAACCTGCAACCTGCAATTCAAAGATCAAACTTACATGTAGATCCCCAATGAGCTTGAAATAACTTGCAACTCACAGATCTTACAACTAGAAGGAACTCTTCCTTTCTATCTCATGCCTTATACAATACATGCCAATGGGTCTATAAATAGATCCCTAACTCAAACAATAACTTAGACTCTTAATTTAGACAATTATCCTCGTAGCCCAAGACTCTAACTGGTCTCAACATGCAAACACTTCGTTCACTTAACTAACTGTCCGTGAAACGAGCAGTTCTGGAACACACAGGCGACCGACGTCGGTCCCTGCTTGTCTGGTTCTGCTGACATCGACCGACTTCCTGCCGTCGCCGGTGGCCTTCTGCACTGGTCTCTGCCGACGTCGGTCCTGCTACCGACACCGGTGCTCCTGGATCTCAGCAACCTTCTGTTCCTCAGTTTGCAAAGGGTTAAAGCTTTTAGCTCCACAACCTAACAATCTCCCACTTGGAGATAAACAGCTGCAACCTGTACCTGTACCTGTACACCATCTAGTTTGTTTCCTTGGCTTTGTATCCCTCCTCAAGATCAGTCTTGAAGACCAACCACCACAAAATCCGTGGTGCAAAACCTATCATCCAAATTACCTGCCACATCCGCATCTACAACCATGTAGAAAAAGAACTTGACCCTGCATAGCATGTGCACCTGCTGATGGTCCCACTGAACTGCCCTTTAGTATTACTCTCCCAGATTGACTCCAAACTTGTGATAACTCCCACTGCTTGGGAAAACTTAGGTTTAGTACATACCATGCACTCAACCTCATTATGTGAATCAAGACACCTGTTCTATGAACTGTCTAACCATTGGCGTGCTAACCGGCTTCACACAATCATCCTGAAACAAGGTCAACAAGACCTCCATGTCTCTAGATCACACTCATGCCAAAGAATCTTGCTGCTCCCAGATTCTCCATGACACACACCTGAACTAGCTTTACCTTTAGTTCAGTAATACCTGTATATGTAACCCTGCAACAAGCACATCATACAAAAAATAGGATAATGTAGCTAATATTATCCAACCTGGTAAAGAGAAACACAATGATCAAACCTCCATTGCCCTGCAGCTAATACAAGATCATATACCCTGATCTTCCATCTCACGTATCCATTTCTGCTCTTCTTCATCCTTAACATCCATTCGTCTCTCAGTGCTTACTTCCAGCTGGCAACACTACCCAAAACACCTGTTTGGTTCTCCTCTAAGGAATCACATCCTCATCCATGCCAAGCTCCCACTGTTTCCTGGATCTACCTGTTCTGCTTCTTTAACAACTTCCTGGTTCTATGCCATAAGTGAGAAACAAGTAGTGTAAAGAAGGGAAATGATGAATTTAAGAACTTACTTACACCTTCAGTCCTCCATATGGGCGCTTGAGACTCCATGACAACTCGTTGTCCACCCAAAATTCGTCTCAGTGACCGATGCCGATCACATCTCAATCTACAGCTGACCGATGTTAGTTCCCTGTGACTGCCTTCTTGCCAACGTCGGTTTCCCCTAGCTGACGCCGGTCTCTGTCTGCCCCGAGTCACCGACGTCGGGCTGAACATAGCCGACGTCGGTCCCTGTATGGACACCGACGCCAATTTTCCTGCCGACGTTGGTCTCTGTGTTTTTCTTGTGAGACCTGACTTTTTCTCACGAGCTCTTTTTGGATCAAACCCTTGTCCAAATCACCCTTTCTCTACTCAGAATTCCTCTGCACCTTGTGCTGAACTCTGTCCGTCACTTTCTCCTTGAAAACCATGGCTTTCTTGTTCTTGTCATTAACATCAGATTCCTCAAGAAACCTCACCTTTTTCTTCTGCATACAGAAACCACGATCCATGCCTTCCAAATCCGAAAGCATACTCTTTGACTCAAGAACCAGCATCTCCTTCTTATCTATGTGACCAAGCCTATTAAGCCACATCTCTGAATCTACAGTTGAAGTAGATAACCCTGAAAGAGAATCAGTAAAACAAGTAGATAGATAAAGCGTACCTACTTTCTTACCTCTAGCTACAACAAGTGTATCCTTGGTAACCTTCCAAGAGTCCACTGTGAGAGTTACTGTGCAACCCTCTTCACCCAAACTTCTAACAGAAATTAGATTCCGCTTCAGAACTGGGACATGCATGACCTCCTTTAACACCCATGTGTCACCTGTCTGCAATTTCAGCTTCACTTTGCCTTTGCCAACAATCTGACAAGGCTTACCATCCCCTACACAAATTTCTCCAAAGTCTCCCTGAACATACTCATGAAAAAATTCCCTATGTGGGGATGCATGAAAAGAGGCACCTGAATCTAATACCCAAGATTCTACTTTATCCAAAGAACATACCAGAGCATCCTGTGCAACGTAACCTGCAACATCTGCTTCTTCTCCATGTCCTTCATGCTGATCTTCACCTGATCTGCAGTCTCTCTTTAAGTGCCCTTGCTTTCCACATTTCCAGCAGGTTATTCTGCCATACTTGGACTTGGATCTTTTGCCTGTTTTCGACCTTGATCTCCCACGCTCTGTCTTCTCTCTTGGCCTTCCTCTTCCTTCAACACTCAAAGCATCTCCAGATGATTCACCTGTGCTTTTCCTGCGTATCTCTTCATTCAAGATCACACTCATAACATCATCCACTTTTAAGACTTTTGAAGGAGACACAGTATTAGAAACTGCCATTACCAAACCTTCCCAACTTTCAGGTAATGAACACAAGATTAAGAGAGCTCTAAGTTCATCATCAAATACAATATTGACTGAACTTAACTGGTTTACCAAACCATGGAAATCACTAAGATGGCTATGAACAGATCCACCTTCCAACATTTGCAAATTAAATAAACACTTCATAAGAAATACCTTATTAGAAGCCAAGGGTTTTTCATACAAATTTGCCAAAGATTTCATCAACTCCACCATTGTCTTACACTGTGATAAGCTAGAAATCACAGATCATTCAAGACTCAATCTAACAGATCCCAGAGCCTTCCGATCAAGAACCTCCCATTCTTCATCTTTCATATCCAAGGGTTTGCTAGCAACCCCACCCAACGGTAAGTACAAATCTTTCTGATACAGATAGTCCTCAATCTGCATCCTCCATAATTGGTAGTTCTTGCCATTAAACTTTTTCATTCGTAGTTGACTATTTTCTGCCATTGCCCAACTCCCACTCAAACAGAAACCCTGTGAGTAACCTGTAATCAAAACACACTACCCAGATCTACACCAATCTGTTAGTATCCCAACCAAAAGCTCTGATACCACTTGTTGGGAGGGGGTGGAGGTAAATCCAAGAACAAACACACCTGTTCTAATTCCACCCGTTAGGATCTTGCTCCTCAGAAAGAGCACAATATGATTACCAAATATAAGCAATTGAATATGCGGAAATAACCAGAAACACAAGTAACTAGAATACACCAATAGCATAGAATATGAGAGACAATACACTAACTTGTATTAAAACTATACAGAAAAGAATACATCAAAGAGCCGCCACACTCTTTCACCTTACAGAGATTCGCCACACCTCAAGTGTACAGTAATTCTTCTCACACACACTCTCCTACACAAAAAATGGTCCCAACAACCAACTCACACACAGAATTGGTGTTCACCTCACCAACCAGTCAGTAATAACCCTGCCGATACACCAAGCACTCTATAGCACTTCAAGCTGATCTCTCATGAACCTGCAACCTGCAATTCAAAGATCAAACTTACATGTAGATCCCCAATGAGCTTGCAACAACCTGCAACTCACAGATCTTACAACTAGAAGGAACTCTTCCTTTCTATCTCATGCCTTATACAATACATGCCAATGGGTCTATAAATAGATCCCTAACTCAAACAATAACTTAGACTCTTAATTTAGACAATTATCCTCGCAGCCCAAGACTCTAACTGGTCTCAACATGCAAACACTTCGTTCACTTAACTAACTGTCCGTGAAACAAGCAGTTCTGGAACACACAGGCGACCGACGTCAGTCCCTACTTGTCTGGTTCTGCCGACGTCGACCGGCTTCCTGCCGTCGCCGGTGGCCTTCTGCACTGGTCTCTGCCGACGTCGGTCCTGCTGCCAACACCGGTGCTCCTGGATCTCAGCAACCTTCTGTTCCTCAGTTTGCAAAGGGTTGAAGCTTTTAGCTCCACAACCTAACATACCATAAGTGTTACCTTCCCTAAAAATGCATAAGACCTTGATTGTGCAACATGGGTTTGCAGTTTATGATTTAAAGACTTGGTACTATAGTTTTCCATGCAGCCCATGTTATTAAAAATTCTTTATATTGAAGATTGTAGTAATTATACCCATATGTCTTTAGTAGCTTGTGTGTGACTTAGTACATTTTTACATTCTATGCGATAACCCTTATTGGGTGGAGTGTGTCAGTTTGGTTATGCCATGGTCATATTCATGTCTCTTTGTGCTAGTAATTACCATGGATGTTTAATAGTAGAATCACTCCATGTGAGAAAGTTACCCCATAGGTCCTCTCACCTTGGTTCAAGTAGAACCAGAAGTAGCAGGGAGCTAACCATACCTTTTGTCGATGCCTCTCATTAATTTTTTCAACCCAATACATTCTTAATGCCAAACATTTTCCTAGATATAATGACATACTAGTAGGTTTTTCATCTTTATTTATCATTTATACTCAAGTGTGCAAGGTCGAGTGAAAGAGGTGTACAACTGGGAACCAACACTCATTTAGCACGATTATCAGGGACTAAATTGAAGTTTATGTCACTTATGTTACTAGGGACTCTTAAAAAAATCTATACCTACAATTTATATTCAAGAAATATTGATATTGCATGTTATAAGGTGTCTTTCCCCTTTTGAATATAATTTTAGAAATTTTAGTGTCTTTACTTTCTATCTCATTAAGATTCAGCAAGTTTAATTTTAGCATGTATCACAACAATTTATCAATTATTTTATTCTATAAGTTTTATTATAGAGGTAACTCCAATATTATCATTTGGTTTTAAATAAGATCAGTGCCTAGTTTGAATATCTTTGTTACCTTTAGCTTTGAGTATTTTTTTGTTTTCAAATCTGGAAGGATTGAAATCATCCTTCAAAGGTGACTCATCCAAACAACTTGTACCACCCCTAAGTTTGCATCAAATATGAAAGAGACAAGTCTAAAGTCCCATTAAAGACCATAGTATAGCTATAAAATATTTCTTGTATTGTCAAGATTCTAATAATCTTGAACATTTTATTGATATCCCCATTGTTGATGACTATCATAGCTCTATTAGCAACTCTAAAACTTATAGTCCAATTTATTATCTAGCTCCTTCTCAAGAAAATAAATCCCATCCTAGGTGTGAAACATAAATTCCACATCATTAAACCCCTCACATCCCTTTTCCATTAGTTCTTGAACCTCCTATTGAACCAATCATGAGGCATGAGGACCAAGATAAGAATGAACGTCCTACATTCTATATTCCTAGATTCAGACCTATTAATTTTGAGAACATGGAAGTGTTATCACTTGTATTTTCACCCTTTAAGGAGATTACAAGACTTTCCTCATCCAATTGTCACAATGGAATCACTTCTAGGCTTGTGGGTAGCCTAAGGAATGAAGTGAACCTCTAGATAGGGCTAACTCCCTTGATGTACCACTTGATTACAACTACTATTAACTCTTGGGGGTGGAAAGGGATAAGGATAACTGAAAGAAAAAATAAAATATGGAGGTGATACACTAGATAAATTTTATGAATTCCAAATAATTACATTCCACACTTGAGACCAAGAAACTAACTAAAACATACACTTTCCCAAATCTATGTCTTCTTGCATCAATATTACATCGTGGGGTCATAGATGACATGCAAGGCTAGGAGGACTAGAAAAAAGGTCTTTAATGACTCTAATGAAAATACTAATCACTTAAACCATGAACATATCTTGGAACACTTCACATGCCCTGCAAGAAAAGGCTACAAATAGGTGAAAGAATGAAGTACAATATTAAGGAATCAATAGTCTTCATTAAGCAAATTCAACATTTAAGTAGAGAAAAATATGAAAATTCATGAGAGAGGAAAAAACTTAGTAATTTTAATGATAAAAATGTGTAAAATTGAGTAGCAATTTTCCATACTCAGGTGGAGCATCCAATACAATGCCAAAATGGCCAATTCTTAAAGAGTTTGTGTGTGTGTGTGTGTGTGTGTGTGTGTGTGTGTGTGTGTGTGTGTGAGAGAGAGAGAGAGAGAGAGAGAGAGAGAGAGAGAGAGAGAGAGAGAGAGAGAGAGAGAGAGAGAGAGAGAGAGAGGAGAGAGAGAGAGAGAGAGAGAGAGAGAGAGAGAAGTCCAAAGGTCACAAGAACACTTATAAAGCCAATAATTTAAGTTATCCATGCATTGGAAGATGATATGGGTCAAACCATGAAATTTTAGGAGTGATAAGTGTCATTCCAATTCATCAAAGTCAGACAAAATGGCATAAAACTCCTTTTACACAAAAAAACTGACTTCATAAAAACTACCCTTCCATGATAAAAATGTGTAAAATTGAGTAGCGATTTTTCATACTCAGGTGGAGCATCCAATACAATGCCAAAATGGCCAATTATTAAAGAGTTTGTGTGTGTGTGTGTGTGTGTGTGTGTGTGTGAGAGAGAGAGAGAGAGAGAGAGAGAGAGAGAGAGAGAGAGAGAGAGAGAGAGAGAGAGAGAGAGAGAGAGAGAGAGAGAGAGAGAGAGAGAGTCCAAAGGTCACAAGAACACTTGTAAAGCTAATAATTTAAGTTATCCATGCATGTGAAGATGATATGGGTCAAACCATGAAATTTTAGGAGTGATAAGTGTCATTCCAAGTCATCAAAGTTAGACAAAATGGCATAAAACTCCTTTTACACAAAAAAACTGACTTCATGAAAACTGCCCTTCCATGCACCCTGCACACTTGGCCTCAAAATTAGCATAAATTGTTCATTAAAATATATGGGAGGGAGTGAGTGAAATTTTTAAATACCCTTCATGTCCTTATAATAATTTAGGGTACCTTAAAACTACTTCAAGTGAAGTTTTCCTCTCTTCTCTCTAGCTTGCTCAATGGGCTAGTTTTGACTGGCTAAAAATAAGGACATATTTGGGTACTTAAAGATTAAATAATGAAATTAAATTAATATTTTGAGTTATCTTAAGTGTAAATCTTCCACCCAAACTTTTTTTCATCTCCTAATTCATCGTGTAGCCTACACAACACATAAAATAATGAGAAAAAGCTTGTTTTTGCCCCTGTATGTACAGTTCCCTACATATAGCTGGCTTGGGAAGGAGCTTGGGTGAATCATATTTTCTCACTAGGTCTTATAATAATCAAACTATTACTTTATATTAGCTTTAAAACTCAATTTCTCTAGATTAGTCTTGGCTAAGGGTTTGTAAGGGTTTCAAGCTTATTTTCACCCTTATGCTTGCTTCATAAAAACCTCACATTGGAGTTGCAAAAAACTCCACAAATTTATTATTTAAGACCCCTCCTATAGTCCTTAAAAATTTTTGGTCTCCATGCAAATCCTCATGGGAGGTGTGAGATTTGAAAGATGGTCTATTGTGCTTGTTTCCTTTGTTTTCATAGGCCTAAGTTGAGTTTTAAGCCAAAAAATGGATTTTTGATGTTTGATTTTCACTCCAATGGATTATAAACCTATTTATTCACCTTATAATCATGATCAAATTCATATGAATTTCCATATCATGCTAAAAATGTGGGTGGCTCCTCTTTGCTCACTAAGTCTTATCCTTGCCTAGTGGGGTTGGCTGCAACATTTGGTGTTCTAGACATTTAGTTGAGATTACTTGAGCTCCAAAAGTTAAAAAACACTTAAAATAATCCCATATAAATTATTAAATTCACTATAAAGTCTATCAAGTCTTGAAAATGAAAATTGAGCCTTGATTGGGTTATAGGCCTAAACCTGCCTTCTAGGGTCTGCCTACAAACTGAGCTCCCCAGACCATTTCATTTGGTATATACTTATGTGAGGTATTATCAACTTTTTATTGGGTGTGATTCAACTTTCCACACTATCATATGATGTTTTCCCAACTCTTGGTTCAACATTTTTACCTTATCTCTCAAAATTGCTTGCTCATGAGCCTAGGGAAGTGACCCCTATCTGAGATAGAACTGGGGACACTTCCCTTATTTGTCTCAAAAAACAAACCATTTTAAAATATTTTCCAACTCATGATATTCATTCATACAAAATTTTAGCCTCGATTGACATCATTTTCCCCCTCTATTCCTTCAAAACCCAATACTGGGTTTCTCAATGCAGACTATGCAGGGTTTAGTCACATGGAATGGTATGTACTTGATGAAAGTTCTATCCTTCTATATATTTTGACATGTGAAGATGTCTTTATTTCATCCTAACAACACTGGCCAAGGTATAATTCATCACTTCATCCTTTTACCTTTCCCTCACACTTTACCTAGCTAAGACTGACCACACTTGTCATGACTATGACTGCCTTAAGAACCCCTATAGATAGATGTTTATTGCTTGTTTATCCTACCTAGAGGTCATGAAGGTATTCATTATATTCATAGATTTTATTTTCACTTAACTCACCACTCTAACCTCACCTTTTCTTATCTATAGGTTACTCTTTTGATTTGATTAGGGCCATAGGGTAGATGGAACATTCCTAAGCTTCTTCTTTAAGTTCTTAACATGATGATCATCTTGAATCCACCCTATATGATTAAAATCATTATGGTCCTAGCTTAGTCCTAAATTTCCTATGACCTTTGTCTTACTCTGTAGAGGGTGACCTCTATCTTAGTCCATATATGGGCTATAGGTTGTCATGTGGGGTCATTTGAGACTTGTCACTCACTCGCTCCCATGGATTTTCATGAACATCTGATTCCAATTTTGAGGCCAAGTGTGTAGGGTGCATGGAAGGGAAATTTTTAGGACAACAGACAATGATGTTTCTCTACTAGGTGATTTTAGAAGACTAGGCATATAACTAATTCATAGAGAGGCATGTCTGAGATCCTCTCCTTCTATTCCAATCATTAGACCTACCCTATATTAGTTACAAGTCACTCAAATAACTCCAATCATGAAGACAAGTTTTGTACACAAAAGGAGGAGTTTTGTGCCATTTTTCCTTACTTTGATGACTTGAAATGATACTTGTTTCTCCTAAACTTTCATGGTTCAAGCCATATCCTCTTCCCATGCATGGATAACTAAAATTCTTGGCTTGAAAAGTGTCCTTATGACCTACCTCTCTCTCTCTCTCTCTCTCTCTCTCTCTCTCTCTCTCTCTCTCTCTAAGAATTGGCCATTTTGGCATTGTATTGGATGCTCCACTTGAGTATGGTGAATCCCTACTCAATTGTACACTTTTTGATCAATAAAATGACTTAGTGTTTACCTCTCTCATGAATTTTCATATTTTTCTCTACTTGAATGTTGAATTTTCTTAGTGGAGAATATGGATTCATTATCATTGTACTTCATTCTTTCACCTATTTAAAACCTCTTCTTGTAGGGCACGTGAAGTGTTTCAAGACATGTTCATGGTTTAAGTGATTAGTCTTTTCATTAGAGTCATTCAAGACCTTTTGTTTATTCCTCCTAGCCTTTCATGTCATCTATGACCCCATAATGTAATATTGGTGCAAGAAGACATAGATTTGGGAAAGCATATGTTTTAGTTAGTTTATTGGTCTCAAGTGTGGAGTACAATTAGTTGGAAGTCATCAAACTGATCTAGTGTATCACCTCCATAGTTTAGGTTTGATTTGAATTATCCTTATCCCTTTCCATCACCAAGAGTTAGTAGTAGTTATAGTCAAGTGGCACATCAAGGGAGCTAGCCCTATCTAGAGATTCACTTTATCCTTAGGCTTCCCACAAGCCTAGAGGTGTTTTCATTGTGCCACTTGGATGAGGAGAGCCTTGGCATCTCCTCAAAGGGTGAAAATCCAAGTGACAATAGGAAGGTTATCCAAATAAAGTCTTGAATGAAGTACGGAACCACCTTCCAAAGTTCCAAAGGAATAATGTAGTGAGTGGTGAATAACACTTGAAGGCTTTTCAAAATATCATTAAAGATTATGAACTTAAACATGAGGATGTGTGTATTAAATTATTTATTCATACATTGGAAGAAGATGTTCATTAGTGGTTTAACTCTTTTCCCTATGGGTGTATTGATTCATGGGAATAGATGAAGAATGTGTTCAGAATTCCATATGGTGATAGGATTGATTCAAGATTCCTTTTGGATGAATTTGAAAACATAAATAAGAACCCCAATGAGTGTATTCAAGACTTCAATACATGGTTCAACAAAACTATGATGCAAATTCACAAAAAACATTAGGCCCAGTGATACAACATGCTTGATAAAGTATTATGATGCCATTGATAAGAAGGTTGTGTACTACTTGAGGGACAATGATCCCATGAACCTATGGTTTGCATTAAATTTGGCTATCCAAATTTAAAATAACATAAAGGCTGTGAGAAAGCCCATGAGTAAGTGAGATGATGTAAAGTTGGTTAATCTATAAAAGACATGGTCCATAAAGACAACCAACCTTGAGGAGACTATTAAAACTTTATCCTCTGTTATCAAAAAAATGTCATACAAGTTGGTTAGAGCTGAAAAGGGGATCCCTCATGTGTCTACTAATCAAGATAGGGATCCAAATCTGAATCAAGCATAAGGAAATCTTACTTTCCACCATCAAGATAATGATAGAGGGAAGAGGCCTACACAAGAAGGAAAAATAGAAAGAAATCATAATAGAGGGGCTAGGAAAGAAGTGTATGATTTGTTAAATGTCAAGGTGATTGTGATAGGTTGTGACATTGATATTGATTAGTGTGACAACTACTTCCTTCTACATCCTTCATGTGATACAACTAAACTGATTGATGAAGATGCAGATGAACCTAAGTCTATGTCATCCAATGATGAGATTATGATGTTCAATTGTTAGAATCCCTAAATCAAGATGTCTTCCTCCTAATTGTTGAGTGCTACCACTATTGATCATTTATTGAATGTAGTACAAAAGGTATGCATCCTAACTTGTGAATTTGCTTGTAATGTTAATATGGCATAAACATATGAACTACCCATTCATGATTCTGATTTTTTAAAATTAATGATGATTAAAAAGTATGATGGGGGAATTACATTAGTTGAGGATAGACAACTACTAATTAATGTAGCATTTTCCCAAGAGAAATAATACTACTTGAGAAGCAATAAATTATATGTTATCCTTCAAGTCACTACCCCTTAAAATATAAGGGTAGGGGATGCAAGTAAGGAATATAATAAAACTATGATAGTTCCTAATACTTCCAAACATGTACCCATTTCCCAAGTTGCTAAGCCTAGAGGTGCTCCTACTAAAAATAAAGTACCTTTGATATCTAGTATTCTTAAGGGTGTGAATGATGTTAAACAAAATCTAGCTTTGAAGGCTACTAAGCATGTAAATCCACTCTAGCCTACTCCACTTTAGACCTTAATTGATTGCATTCTAGCTAAAGGTGTTGTTACCCTTCCACCAAATACTCCTCTTCCTCAGTATAGTATATGTGATATGGCCCAATTGTTGAGCCAACTAAAAATCATCGTGCCACTTGTTAAATTATTAAAAATACCTAAACATAAGAAGAAGGCATTTGAATACTTGGAATTTTATTAGAAATTAGCTAAAAATGAGATTAATTTACCCTAAACACTCCCAAAGGAAGATGAACAATTAGAATAAGTTATTGAACTAGTTCCAAAAGTGTATTTAGGGACTGCCTTGGTAGAAAGTCAGCTGAACATGGACCCATTTTATATAACTCTCTTGATTAATGGTCTTATTATTCACAACTGCATGTTTTATTTTGGTGCTTCTTGAAATGTGATGCCCTTGGGTGTCCTAAATGATCTCAGGGTGAATATTACATCAACCTTTAGCAAGTGTTATGCCATGGACTCATTAGAAGTTTTAGTTGTTGAAAAAGTTAATGGATTAGTAGTACAGTTGTCAGTGCATCCAAGTAAGTATTTGAATATGGACATGGTATTTGTAGGCTTCTTACCTAAGTTGGGAATGTTGCTATCATAAAAATGGGCTAATAGCATGGGTGGAAGTGTACAAATGGACTTGTCTTATGCCACCATTTCATTGGAGGGTGAGATGGTCAAATTTTATAGAGAACTGAAGATGTTGCATGTCATTGAAGATCTGAATCATGATCTAAATGAAGCGTTGTGCATAGATGTTGATTTGGGTAACTTTTGGGGGAATATTGACATTGTTGAATAGCCTACTGCTCTTAATGTTGAACCTGATAGTGAAGGACCTATTTAGAGGATGTGCTTTGATGGGGCTTGCTCCAATATTGGAAATGGAGCTAGGGTTATCTTTTATGCCCCTAATGGTAAATGTTTTAAATTTTATTTTTAGTTGTCCTTTAGGTGAATGAATAATACTATTGATTATGAGGCACTTTTTCTTGGTTTATGAATTGCCCGTGAACATGGAATTAAAAGTTTGATTATAAAGGGTGATTTTAACCTAGTGGTTAAGCAAGTCCACAATGTTTATGCCAACAAAAATTAAAGGTTGAAACAATATCATAATGTTTCTTGGGATTTTCTTGAATTATTTGATGCATTCAACATTTGTTATCATGATAGGAGTTTTAATAAAGAGTTTAACAAATTGGCAAGGTTAGGTGCTCAATTTGATATTACAAATATGAGCCCTCATTATCAGTATTAGGTGAAGGTGCTTGTTATGCCTTTAGTCCCAAACAATGTTCATAATTGGAATGTGTTTGATGATGATGGTCAGATCAAAAGGTTTAAAAATTATGAATTTGAGTTTCATGATCATCTCATAGACTTGGAATCCATGGTTTAGGTTTGTGATGGAAAGGAAACCTTGTTTGGGAAGGACATTATTCAGTTGTATACAAACATGCTCCCTAGAGGATTGGTAAGTTTAGAATCATCTTTTAATGGAGTGGATAGAATCAAGACTCAAGACTCATTTATTTCAAACATGGTAAATTTTAGTGGTGAATATTTATTAATTCATGAATATTCCATTTTAGGGATTTTGAATTTGGTGATTTTTTAGGGTGCAACATATAACCCTTTCACCTAAAATTCTAGGATGTCATTTTTTAAAGGGGTCAGCTCACTAATGATTTACAATTATTATGGGGTTATCCATGTAATTTACCATATATATATAGTACATATGTTCTCAGAGGTTTCAGGTCATGAACTTAGCATTGAACTATCTTTTTTTACCATATTGTGAAAATAGAGACTTGGGGCCACACTCTACCACTATACTACTTTTAGCACCCTAACCTCCACCAGCATTATGTCACATGATGTAATTTAGATGCCTAATATCATGATGTCATGTGATGGTATTTTAATGCATGATAGTAACTTTTTATGTGATGGCAATATATCATGTGATGTCAATATGCCATGTGGTGGCAATCTATTGCCTAGTAGTGATGTGCTATATGAAGACAACCAGTCACTAGCCACTATGTCCCATGTGATAGCACTCTAACACCTAGAAATGATGTGTTATGTGATAGTAACATGGTGTTTGGTAGTGGTGTGTCACATGTCATACCTATGCAACAAGACCACAACCTACCGCCCAATAGTGAAAAGGAATTTGGTAGCAATAAACTACTCGATAACACAACTCGAGCATCAAGAGGTACCAGCAAGGCTAAAACACCATATTAAATACCAAAAAAATACAATATCATGTATTATATCAAAAATATAGGAAAAAAAACTATGCAAACTATAGGCACTTCAAATACAAGTAATTTTAAATCTTTTAAAAAAATATCAGTTAATTTTTTTCACTATAGAATAATAGCAAAACCATTTCAATGCAAAAATCAACATGTATATTGACACTATTTCATTAGAAAGAATTAATCCTAATATCTTCTCACCACTTAAAGATTTTATTAATGAAATACCACCCCTAGAAGACACACATGGGGCACTTCATTAGATTATACTCCTCTAGGCACTCCATAAGAGAAATGCAGTTCTTTTTAGACATAAAATTTTGTTGAAAATACCATTAAAAGAAGTAGATGGAGGAAGATAAGTAAATGGACAATAGGAAGGTATTTTCAAGTTGACTAGGCTTTAAAATATCCATTTATAAAACCTATAGCCCTGAAAAATGGTAATGAGCCTCCAACAGAATGCAGATGTATAATTTGCAATTGGAAACTTGGAAAAGAACTCATAATACAACTTAAATTGGACACAATTGAGAAACATTATGGGAAAATATATATATTAGTGAAGCAACCAGATGGAAAAATAATAAGAAGACATAGATTGAAAAATGGAGAAGAATGCATGCATATCAGATATGCATGTGAATATGAAAATGATCAAAAATTATAAAAACATCTTGTTGAGAAAGAGAGAACTATAAAAGTACAATTTGGAAAAGTTATGCTATCCAATCTTAGGGAAAAATATGTACATTTCTCTACTATTTTCCACATTTAGAAAAAGGGAAGACCCATTTTTGATTTTATATATTACAAAAATTTGTTTCAACATAATGGGTTTTTAGATATTCTATAGTCACATTGGTCAGATAACAGTGCTTGGAAAATGGCAAAATGTCTAGTCATTATTGAGAAGGAAGATTTGAAAGAAAGTGTTAAGAGACCACTGTTTATCTCTCTATCCATCGATGAGGTCACTATAGTTGACAACACAGCATGGGTTTTCATGCATGTGTATACCTTTGAAAAATATTCAAGGCAATCTCATCTTTTAGCTATCTTTGTGTTCACCTACAAACAACAGTTTCTCTATTTATGATTCTAATCCATTACATGGCACATAGGATGAATCTTGCTTACAAAATTATTAGCACATTTAGTAATGTCACAAAATTGGAAGAGCTTATTTGTAACTTGCATATGTACATTTTAAGTAGCCCAAAAGATTCATGGAGTTCCAAAAATTTGCATTTGGGGTGACAGATGGTAAAAAACTACTGAAAGATGTGGAAACTAGATGGATTTTCATGTATGAACCTACCTGTAGAATTTTTGAGGAATATCCATCTTTGATAGGGTTTATATATAAGTATTATATGGAAGTTGACAAAGAAAAAGATTTTTTATTTCATTTAATAGATTTAGAAACTTTACTCACATTATGTGTTATTTTTCCAATGTTTAAGGAAATCAACTATTTAATGAAACATGCCCAAGAGAGATCTATCTATTTTGTTGACTTTATACATTTGAGAAAATGTGTATGTCAATGTTTAGATATATTGTACACATTGAATGAAATATTTCATAAACCTATTTTTAGAACCTGGCAAATTTTGACTAATTTTCAAAATCTAGAGAGTTATTTAAAATTCAATATACATGATCATCTTTGTGTTGTGGTAAAATTCATTGAGATACGAATGCACACATACTCTATAATACTTGAAGTTGTGGGAGTTGAACCTGAAGATGTACCTTTGACACATTTTATATATGATACTATTTTGTCTAAAACACAAATTAAATTGAGCAAAATCTCATAAATTTTAGCCATTGAGATCAGAGAATGTTTTCAAAGGGATGAGTTGTTGGAGGGCATGGGAGTTGGGAATCCCATTTTTTGGAATAGTGTTAACAGTCAATAATAGATTAGCACATTATTTCATAAATATATGGGTAAAATTGTAATGCATTTTTGTATATCTTTAGATGTGAATGGAGTTAAGATTAATGGTATTTTAAATAAAAAATTACTTACACCTTAGTCAACACATCTTGGGATTACAATGATGGATCAATTTTAGTGTTTAAGTGACCCAACATAAAATGGTGCCATTACTTGTCTATGGAAAAAAATTTATCCAAGAAGCATTTTAGAAGAAAGTATTAGTGAATATTTTATATTATATGAACTTGCTCAGATAATGATTTTGGGTTCTATGGAAGATGAGTGAATGTTTAGTGCATTATCTTTCATGAAGTCAAAACTTAGAAATAGATTAGATAAAAATCTAGAGACTTACTTGAGACTATAGTTTCACATTATTATGTATACAAGCTTCCATATGACAAAGTAGTGTCAACATCGAGTTCTCTAGTGGAAAGAAGAGGTGTGACTAATACATCTACCAATATAGAGGAAGAGAATACTGAGACTGAATATGACACTGGCATGGTAGATGCAAATCACACTTATGATGAGCAAGTTTTTTGAGGATTGTTTCAGCTGCCCAAATTTTAGTTTGATAAGTATGGAAATTAATATTTTTTGAAATATTTCTTATTATTTCATCTTCAAATAATTTAAATTCTGTAATCTATTTCCTCGATGTTACATTCATAAATCTTATTCAATACATTGGAATTAATTTTTTTGCCCTATGAAAATTGTGTGTTTCAAATAGTACTTTATCTTTGCAATGCATGTCATTAATTAAAAATCATAATTTTCATTAACATTCTATAGAGCATGACAATACCAAGACTGAATATGGCACTATCATGGTAGCTACAAATCAATCTTATGATGAGCAAGCTTCTCAAGGATTGTTTCCACTGCCTCACTTATAGTTTGATAAGTATATCAATTACTGTTTTCTAAAATATTTCTTATTCAATCTTATTCAAATAAATTAAATTATATAATCTATTACCTAGATGTTACAATCATGAATCTTATTCAATACATCATATTTAATATTTTGTCCTATTAAATTTTTTTGTATTTCAAATAGCATTTTATCTTTGCAATTCATGTCATTTATCAAGTAGCAATCATAATTCTCATTAACATAATACAGAGCATTTCATTCATTGAGGTATATGAGTTTTATGTCTAGACATGCATGGTGCACCATTATTCTATTGCACATTTAAATTAGTACCATTACACAAATATATAGCTACAATCAATCAATTAAATGCTATAGTTACTAAAACACTAATAGTGTAACAATGCATTCAATTGTACAACTAATAGAAAAATATAACACTAACGATGCATTGAATATTACAACAAATATAACAATATAATTCCATATAATATTTACTCTACAATTACAATATTCAAATACTACAACTACTAGAAATATTTTACCTATAGTTTGCATATTTAACAATAAATCAATCAATGCATTCATGCTACAACTACTAGAATATTTTAACAGTGCATTCAATGCTACAACTATTAGAACACTATAACACTAACAATGCATTCAATGCTACAAATACTAGAATAGTTTAATAATATACTCAAGGCTATAATAAATAAAACATTATAGCCATGCTTTCAAATGCTACAACTAGTATGTATCAACTACTAGAACATTAAACCATCCATACAATATTTACTCTACTTTTTCTCCTACCAATGCATTCAAAATTATAACTAGTAGAACAATATAAATCCATATAATACTTATTGTACCATAGGCTATTTTTCCTACTACTACAACTATAAATATTTTGTCTATAGTTGGGCTCACATATTTCCAAATTGCACCACAATCAATGCATTCAATGCTACAACTACTAGATCAGTTTAAAAATGCATTCAAGGCTACAACTACTAGAAAATTATAGCCATTCATTCAAACCATAAAACCATAACGTCCATAGAACATTAAACTTGACCATTAGTATATTTCAAATACTAGAACATTAAAACCATCCATAGAATATTTACTCCACTTTTTCTTCATAGAATATATAAACAATGCATTAAAATTTACCTAGAACATTATAACCATTCATTCAAACCATAAAACCATAACATCCATAGAACATTAAACTTGACCACTAGTATATTTCAACAATTGAAACATTAAAACCATCCATATAATATTTACTCTGCTTTTTCTTCATAGAATATATAAACTTGACCACTACAATATATATATATATATATATATATATATATATATATATATATATATATATATATATATATATATATATATATATATATATATATATATATTAAAATTATATAGCTAAGAGTATTTGGAACCCCTGTAAAATATCATTTAATAAAGCAAGTGTTTTTTAAATAAACATGATATAAACTATCTTAAATAAAATAAACTATCATTATCAATAATATAAACTTAGACAAATCATCATTTTTATGGTTGAGAGTCTCCTCTCCATAGCTACTTGCCATCCCCACCCATGGAAACCCCTCTGTCTGGACCTACCTGTGAATCCACCATTATCACTCCCTCCTTCTGAAGATCCTCTACATCATAATTCATTTGTGTAAGAATCACCCTCTCCTCATTCGTTGCATCTCCTATTAAAAGAAATGTAGGATCCAAATCTATTTTTTTCTTCAATAAAATGTTGGGATCCATACCATGCTCTTTAATTATCTTCTTCAATGTGTTGTTTTATTTATTTAATAGAACTAGCTTTTCCTTCAATGCGATTGTCGAGGAGATACTTTTGTGGGCATTTTTTAAATGCACATTAAGAAGATGTGCTTCTTACTTCAATTTTTTATATTTTTCCTACAAAAAAAAATAATAAATGTGTCAAGCACATACAAAGGTATTATAATAATCAAAATACATGTTAATAATAAAGAAAACTTACCATTGCTTTATCCTTCTTTGCTTGGGCAATGGTAACAAGGTTGATATCTTTAGCCCATTTATTTAAATATCCTTGGGCTTATCTATTTAAATTTTCCAACCTATTTATCATAATATCTAAAATCTTATCATTATAAAAATTATCCATAGAGATCAATCCAAATTGTGCTTGTTGGAACAAAGCATCAATCTTTGAGGGTTCATTTTAAACAAGAGAAAAAAAAATCACTCTTTGAGAGTCGCTATGATAATGGGTGTTGATTTATTTGATAAGGGTTTTTGCCCTTATCTCCCATTTTTTAAAATCATTAAATTCACCAATAAAACTATCCTTCAAATTCGCAAGCAATTTTTTTTAAACTAGATTGTCTAATGAAAAACTAGTAAGGGAATCCTCAAGAAAATTTACATTATCTATGTGGGGTGGGGAAGAGCTAGCTGGGGAAGAGGGATTCGTAGGAGGATCTTATGAAGGCACATTAGGAAATTGAATAAATTGATGCGGATTAAATTTACCAACAGCCAGGGGTCTGCTTTCAATGCCAAGAAGCTCCTTATCCAGATCAATCTATTGTAAACATGTAAGACCATCTACATTTGAAAGGACACCAATAGATAAATTTGAGAAATAAAAAATCTATAGCATGCCTTGACTTTGTGCAGGGAGGGAGATGTTATTCCCTCTTCTCTGTATCTATATGGGTGGTGGGGGTGGTGGTATACTCTAAGGTCTCCTAACAGATGTTGGATGGACTGTAAAAAAATATTTTATCAAAAATAATAAATTCCAAAACATAAAATCAAAGAAAATTCAAATTGAATTTGTTAATTTTATTACCTATAGGGGTGAATACATCATCTATTCTGATTATCCTTACCAGAGTTATCTCTTCCCCTCTCGGCATCTTTGTGGGAGTTGGATCTTATTGTCTCAATGCGCTTGTGGGAAAGACATTGGCAGTTTCAAAATTGGCTGAAAAATGAGTAATTTATGTAGTTAATTAATTGGAAAATTCTAACAAACTTCAAATAAAGAAGAAAGTTGTAATGTCAAACATTGATGGTGTTGTGTGGAAGAATACTCAATAGTAATGATATGAGAGTCAGCTGCAAAAATAAAACCAAACCAATATGAATATTATTTTTTTCCATTTAATAAAAAAGGAAAAAGACATTAAAGTAAATTTGGGGGAACTTAGAAGCAGAGATGAAAAAGAATCAATTCCTAGGAATTTTTTAATTCCAAAGGAACTGAAGGAAGACTCCATGGATTGGGTATCCCTAGAGCCCTCTAGAGCATGTCGAACTCTACTTTCAGCTTATTTTCTTATGTCATAGACATGCACTCTCACTTGTAACAAAAAATAGGCTAAAAATGTTTATATATATATAAAGCAAAAAAATGAGACTTGGGAAAACTAAACTTACCTCTTGTTCTTCAAGAGACAAAGCATTAGCTTTCATTTTTGGATGTATATATATATATATATATATATATATATATATATAAAGCAAAACAATGAGACTTGGGAAAACTAAACTTCCCTCTTGCTCTTCAAGAGACAAAGCATTAGCTTTCATTTTTGGATGAAGGGTAGTGAAAATAGTAGTATTTTGGATTTCATATAATGCCTTGAAGTACAAGGCCAGAATGTAGTTAGAAGAAGAAGTTTTGCAAGTGTCCTTCGAGAAAGAAAAACTCAATTTTTCCTTAATCTTGTTGGAAATAATAGTGCACTAGTCATAAACAACACCCAAGAGAGAATGAATAATATATTAAATAGCCCATAAGGGAATGTTTGATGGTTTTCTCTACAACACAATTCTTGCTTGAAAGAAATGGATAATATATTTGAGAAATGGATTTGTGATATTTTCTATAGGGATACCCTTTAAATTTTGACTAGCTATAATGAAAATAGAAGTAAAACATGTAATTGAATTAGGATACTAAGCTATTTATAATAAATGATTCAAGTATAATTAATAAATGTCAATTTTATTAATAAATTTAACACTTAGTAGCAGGGTCAATGGACACTTTGTAGATCGACTCCAAATAATTTTTATCATCATTAGATAACATAACCTTAGTGCTAACAAGACTTGAATTATAATGTGGAAGACATGTTAACTTGTGTATATCAAATGGAGAGGTGCCAAAGGATATGGCTTTGTTGTTAAACCAGACGTATAAATGGATCTCACTATGGTTAAAACACCCAACCAAAGATCATAGTAGGTTATTATTGATAGCTATACCATATTGAAGTATTTACACTAGGTCTCTAAGCTAGCATTTATCAATCCACTCAACAAAGGAATCTGGGCTCATCTAACATGCGAAGGAAATCTAGACATAAAATATTTTTGAAAACATAGTTCTAGATCCCCCAAGTTAACTTTGAGTTTCTATGGATGTGGAAGCCATTAGAAGTAGGTAAGTGGAAGTGGGTAGGTTGAGTTGGAAGCATGAAGGTTGAGGTGGAAGCTAGTAGGATGAGAAAAAATTTAATCAAAGTGTTAAATGAGGTTGTTGTAGCATTACTTATAAGCAAGGTAGGTAACTAGAGTGATCAGTTGGTGTCACTAGAAATTGGTAACATCATGATGTCATGCAACACCATGCCACTAGGTAGAAACACTACTGGTGTATGACAACATGGTGTCATGTGATAGCATAATTCCATGTGACATCATTATATTATGCATTAACATGGTGCCACATGATAGCATGATGTCACATGACAACATGGTATCATGTGATAGCATGATCCCATGCGACAACATGGTGCCATGTGATAACATGGTACCACATGATAGCATTGTATCATGTGATAGCATAATGTCATGAAACACCATGTTTTTTCATGACACCATGTTGTCACATGTAATTATGTTGTTTCATAACACCATATTATCACATGATACCATGCTCTCATGTGGTAGTAGTGTTATAGTTCAGTAACATATTGGCACTCGATAGCATAATGATGCCTAGGGGTAGAATGCCATCCAATCCCTTTCAATGTTATGACACCACTAAAAAACAAATGATGATTTTACACATGCTCTATGCACTCTTATTCACCAATAGAGTAAATTTTATTTTCCTAAACAAACCTAGGGGGATTTCAGTCAAGGCCTCTTAAAGTGAACCATGCTTTCAAATGATGTGACTAAGTGTAATTTGGGTTCTCATGACAATCCAAGAAAGATTTGGATGGGTACTCACCTGAGTACAACTAAGAAATAAGTTTATATGCAGCTATTAAAGAAGTATCAATACTATTTAACATGGTCTTTTTATAAATTAAAAGCATATAGGGAAGATTTATTTCACAATGTCATCCCATTATAACCTAATAGTAAGCCTTTTAGGTAGAAATAGATACCTATTAACCCCATTTTGGCCACCAAGATGTAGGATGAATTAAAGAAGCTAAGG
Organism: Torreya grandis; assembly: GCA_037957365.1. NCBI lineage: Eukaryota > Viridiplantae > Streptophyta > Pinopsida > Cupressales > Taxaceae > Torreya > Torreya grandis. Next base: position 385,370 of record JARHVA010000206.1, on the reverse strand, counting down.
GATGGCGGTATCATTTAACCCATCATGTATTCATCATGGGTTGCAAATTTAGTCCATGTAATAAATAAAAATGGTGACATCTGTTTGTGTGTGGATTTTCAAAATTTGAATAAAGCTTTTTTTAAAGGATATAACTAGGTTTTGGTGAATGAATTTGAGAGACCCAAGACCATGCTTACCATTAATTTTGAATTAATTAATATTAGTGAAATGTTTTAGTCGGTTATAGATTTTTCCTTTGTAAGGATGATTAATCAGTTTATAGTTGTGTATCAGGATGATATCACTGTATACTCCAATACTAGAGAAGAACATGTGAAACATCTAGAGAAAGTGTTGATCAGATGAAGGGAGTTTGGCATTTTGCTCAATCCAAAGAAATGTCACTTTGAAGTAAAAAATAACAAGTTATTGAGACATATAGTGTCTAAAGATGGTGTCATGATTGAACATAGGAGAGTAGAATCCATTGACAAAGTGCCTATCTCGTAGTCCAAGAAGGGAATTCAATCCTTCTTTTGACAAATTAATTTTGTAAGGAGGTTTGTGTCCAACTTTGAAGAGACCACTCTGCATATTACTTCTATGCTGAAGAAGGACCAGACCATCATGTGGGAGGAAAAGGTCATTCAATCATTCAATGACATAAAAGGATCTTTAAAGTCTACCCCTATTTTGGCCAACCTTGATTACACTAAGCCATTTCATATTTGTTATTTTGCATCATATAAAACTATTATTGTTTTCCTATTACAAAAGAATGAAGATGGCCATGAGTAGCCAATAGATTTCTTTAGCAAATCTATGTAAGGTGCTGAATTGAATTACACCATCATGAAAAAATAATCTTTTGACCTCTTGAAGGCTACCAAGATGTTCAGGCCTTATATTTTGAGTTCAAATATTATTATTTATGTCCTGCATACCATGGTGAAGGACATTTTGACTCAAACTAACGTATCCAACAAAAGATCTAGGTGGGTCAATAAGTTGTAAGATTATGACATGGATATTTAGACCACCAAGTTAGTATGAAGAATTGATACCAATTTTCAAGTCATTGAGGTAAACACTTCTATTTTCAATGTTGATGATTTATTGAGTCAATTTGACATGTCTCCATGGTATAAAGACATTTTATATTACTTATTAAATCTAATTTATCCCCCTGACTTGGACAAGAATCAAAGGAGGACTCTTAATTTTGTTTCCCAAAAGTACCTCTTGACTAAAAATGTGCTTGCATGGAAGAATCCAGGTGGGGTTATCCTAAGATGCATGTTATAAGAACAAAATGTTGACCTAATTTAAGAATTTCATAGTGGAGTATGTGGTGGCCATTTTTCACCTAAAGTCAAAACTCATAGAATTTTGAGAGTTGGATATTGGTGTCCATCATTGTTCAAAGATGTTGCTCAGAAAGTTAGAAAGTGCAAGAAGTGTCAGCACTTTTCTTGGAGGATGAAAGTTTGTAGTTATCTTCCCTTGAACCCTATGACCATTGAAGGCCCATTTAGACAATGGGGAATGGATTTCATTAGAGAAATTATTGATTCGTCAAGCAATAGACATAGATGGATACTAGTTTCAACTGACTACTCCACAAAATGGGTTGAGGTGGTCCTTACAAATAAGGCTACACACTAGGTGGTTATGGATTATTTACTAAATTATATTATTTTTAGATTTGGTGTACCTATCAAAGTTATTGTTGATAATGCCATGAGTTTTAAAGCCAAACCTTTAGTGGATTTATGCAAAGAGTATGGGATTTAATTTACCTATGCTTCTAATTACAAACCTCAAGGAAATGGGCAAGTAGAATCCATTAATAAGAACTTGCTCAAAATTATTAGATGAACATTGGAAGTAAATAAGAAGAAGTGGAATGAATAGATGAAGTTTTCTTTGTGGGCTGAAACGATCATGCCCAAGAGGGCTATAGACAAAAGCCATTTTGAGCTTATCTATGGAGCTCAAGCAGTTTTATCTATGAATTTATAGTTGTCAACCTATCAACGCATGCAATAACTAGAAGATAATGAGAAAATCAACCACTATGAAATTAGGGTGAACTAGGTTATTGAGTTTGATGAAATTTAAAGACAAGCTCATGAAAGACACCACAAGTTCAAAGAAAATTTGAAGAAGATATTTGATAAGAAGGTCACTCCAAGAACCTTCCAAGTAGGTGATCTAGGTCTACTTCAGGACAATAGGCATGAAGAGAGAGGCAAGTATGGAAAATTTGATGCCTTATGGATGGGTCCCTATTCCATCCATTATCAGATTGGGGAGCACACTTTTTTTTTGAGAGATCTGGATGGTGAAATAATGGAGCTGTCAAGTAATGGTAGTCATTTGAAGCACTTCCTAGATTAAGTCTATTTGTAACTATGTACATAATTGTATAGTGTATAGTCTTGTTGTTTTGTTGATTTATTGCCCCTCTGCTTTGGGCCTTATTTGTATATTTTCTTTTCATTTTTTGTCTTGTGTTCATTTTCATATGCTCCTAATCTATTTTTGTTAGTATTCCTTATTTCTAAAAACTTCATGGGTATTTGTTATAAAAATACTAAGTGTTAACTCCATAACCCAATAGATTGGCACTTGGTCTTACATTTTAGGGTTCTTTTTATACCCACAAGGGGTATACATCCTCGGGTGAGAGCTAGTGTTAGTGCCCAAAATTACATTAGATAAATTGAGCCCTTTTCAAATATAAATGCTTGATTTGTTACCCCACTTCCTATTTTCAAGTGTTCATCAGAGATCTAGTGTCCTGTTAATTTGGTCTTTACTAGCCTTTGGTCTGTCAAAAGCCAAGTTGAATTCATATATGAGCATCTTGAAACCCTTATTCCAATTACCCTAGCTTAGCCCCTTTTATTTAAATTTAGATTTGGTGGGAGGAAATTTGTGTGGGAACACTTTAAAAAAATTCCACGGACTTAGTTTAATTTTTTATTCTAAGGTTTGGTCATGTTTGTTAACACAACCAAACCTTAGTATAAAAATTTATAATTGTTCCCTTTCAAATCCCATAGCTCTTGGTCCCTTTTTATCTATTAGTATGGTATAAATAATGCTTGGTCCCTTTTTTTTAAACTAAGCTCAAAATCCTATCCTAAATCCTATGTCATATTTATTTATGCACCCAAAAACCTAAGGATATGACTTTGTAATAAGTTCGTTATTCCCCAAGCTTTAACTTAATTATTTTTCATGTTAATTTTGAGCCAATCAAATCCAACCTAATAGATTTCAATTGAACATTACATATTAATGTGGAGCAATATGATCTAATGATGCATGATCAATGCTAAATAGTCAAAGGGACTTGAGAGGAACATGATTTAAAGTTCAAGCATGTTTTCATCAATTGATGATATGAGGCAAAGCATACAGATCTTGATCAATGGTGTGTAGAGGGTAAATGTTTTAACAAAACCCTGGGAGGAGAATGAAGGTGACAAATTTCACCATTATGAGATCTTTATCAGAGATCTAACATAATATGGAGCAAAGGATTGAGCCCTATGGATGGATATCGATGGTTCACATTTGATCCATGCAAATGAGATCAATGGTGCATGATCAAAGGTGGGTGTTTCAATTAATTAAAGCCTGAGCATATTTGATTATCTAACAGTGTTAATAAACCATTGACATTTCAATAGGGCTAGAGATCTAGTGAGGTAATACCACATGGCATGATAACATCCAAGCAATTGATACTGTCCATAGAAGGCCCATAGGACTACCAAGTGGCATGAACTTGTGGATAAATAAAGATAGTAACCAATATAATTCTACCCCTCAAATCATGATTTGATGGAGTGCATTCACTCACCCAAATAATATCTAATGATACAATATTTATGTGGACTTTTCAATAAAGTTGGGATGAACATGGCGATGACAAGTGTCACAAGCGTAAGAAATATTACAAGAAAACCAATGGAATTTGATCCTTTAGATCTAGATAAATGATCTATAGTGATCCATGTAGGGATAATCAGATGAAGGATTTTTAAAGTGGAAATGGTCACTTTTTTAAAATATTGACGAATAAAAGTGACATGGCATTACCACATATACACATATTTCACATTGAATATTCCTTTGTAAAGGCATATGCAACTTATAGATCATGTGGCTTGTAGGTGAGTCATAGTTAAACAAGATTAATGGTGTGTATTTGATACTACTTTGAGTTTGCATGAAAAAGTGACACGTGTCTAGATTGAGCCAATTAAGAAGCCTAGTCACTTTTAAGCCCCATAAGTGCCTAGTTAGATCTGATGTGGCATGTTATGTGTTAATATGTGGCCAAATTTGGCCTAGGAGCTAAAATTGATAATTCCTTCATAGATGAGTAATAAATCATAGTGTAGAAGAGGTTCTATAGGCCATTCTAGAGAGTGTTTTCATTAATGGCCATGGATCACTTTCTACTTCTACCAAAACTCAAGAATTCAATTGCCGCCATCATTGTAAGATCATGTTGTTCTATGGCATGCAAAAGAGGAAGGAGAGTTATCCATAAGGTTATATATGTGCAAGCAAGTGGTCAATGGCATCTTCAGGTGGTTACACATGAAAAAAAAGTAAATTTAGCCTCCACCATAATGTGTCACCTTCCAGATCATGAAAAAAGGCATCTCTAATCAATAAATCAAAGGGTTTGTTGCAAATATTCATCATTCCTTATAGAGGTAGTTAGAGCAATGATTTTTCTTGAAAATGGATAAATTTCTCTGGTGTGGCAAGGAATATTTTATACCTATTGTATTGATTGATTCATGATTAAGGCATGTTATTTTGATATGATAAACCTATTCATGTATAAACTAAATGAATTGAATGTATAACCAACTAATAAATATATGATCAAGTGACTTGTATAAAATCAAGGTAGTTTAGGCCTATTTGGTATGCGTAGAGGATGCTAAGTGTGGGAGAGCATAAGAGGATAAGATAATGATATATATTATTGGTGAGAATAAGAAGGTCATGAAAACCATTGTATAAATGTTATTAATATATAATAGAGGTTATACATATGAATATCAATGTCAAAAGACCTGATCAAGCCATGAAGAGGGCTACTTGAGCAAAGAAGGTTGAAGGCTAGTTTGAGAGGGATAAGAGTGAGTGAAGAGATGAAGGAGTATATCATCATATATTATATAATAAACAAGTGTTATGAAGTTGATCAAATAATTAGGTGACTGAATTTGTGTTGAGTCATGTAGGGGGTTGGTGCCTCCTTACAAGTGGGTGCTTGCTAAAGCCTAGCTGAGGTTGTGTTGAGCTATTTGGGGTTGGTGCTCCATGTGAAGTGGGTGATTCATTAAAGATTTTATGTTTATATTATAGGATTATATTCCATTTAATTTCATCATTGGGTTTTATTCCCCTAGAGGGTTTCCCATGTATATGTTATATTTTATGATCTTATGATTTGATGTTTATGCTTGTTAATTGTGCATGCTTATTAGAATGATTCATGCATGGTTAAGTGGAATTGAATGAAAAGTTTTGAAGATTGATTCATCCCCCCCCATATAATTCATCTTGTTTCTAATAATTTGTATCAAATTATTAATTTAAAAAATGATTGGCAGCCTAAAGGATATCCTAAGAAGGAAGGATTACTAGTCAACAAGCTCGAGGTGGCTTCTCTACCAGTAAGTCTCCATTGTTAAATGGATCTAACTATGCATTTTGGACTATTAGAATTAAGATATATTTTATTTCATAAGGACATGATATTTAGAAATTAGTTATGGATGTCTATATTGTACTTATAATTCCACCAACATATGTAGTAGGTAAGAAGGCTAGTGAAAATAACTCCAATGTAATGAATGCCATTTTGTGTGGGCTATTAGAGGTAGAGATTGGAAAGTTAATGCATTTTATTTCAGTTAAAGACATATGGGACAAATTAAAGACCATATATGAAGGAGACACCAAGGTAAAGATGGCCAAATTACAAACCCATAGAAGATAGTTTGAAAACTTGAAGATGAAGGAAGATGAATCCATTGCAAACTACTTGTTGAGAGTTGATAAAGTTGTAAATATCATTATAGGATTGGGATAAGAAGTGAAATAATTTATTATTTTTCAAAAATTATTGAGATTATTAACTCCTAGGTTTTATTCTAAGGTGTCTACAGTAGAATAGATGTAAGATTTGGATAAGTTAGAGATGGATGGGCTTCATGGCATCTTGACTGCCTATGAGATGAGATCAAATGAAGGAAGACCTCTCAAGAAGGAAGTTTTTTTTAAGGTTAAAAATAATTCAAATGCCAAAAAGGTCAAATATGGGGTATGTTCATAAATTGTTGATGATGAACTCATAACTATGTTTGCTAGGAAGTTGAGGTTTGGCTCAGGGAAGTACAAGGGTAAGTTTCCCTTTAAATGTTTGATTTATGGTAAGATTTTTTACTTTGTAGCGAAGTGTCCTAACAAAGACATATCTAAACATCATGAATAACATGATGAATCTCATGGAGATAATATAAAGACCTATAAGTATGACAAGAACAAGAAGAGTTTTAGAAAGTATGAAGGTGATAATAAGTTATTCAAGAACAAGAAGAACTTCTATACCAAAGAAGACAACTCATCTAATGTGCATGATTCAAACACATATAACAATGATGATGGTAGTAATGAATTAGAATATGATATTAATGAAACCCTATTTATAGACATAGAATCAGATAATGAGGTTTGTTCAAATGGGAAAGGCCTTTTGATTAATGCATAATCAGATGAAGAAGTATACTATGAAAATGAAGAAGCTAAAGTGGATCTTGAAGCAAAGCTCATGGGTACCCTAAAAGAGTTGAAGCTTATAAATAAAAATAACAAGAAATAGAAGTCATTAGTTTAGGACTATAAATATTAGATTGCATTGTTTGAAGGAAGGCTGAGAAACATTTTAAAGGAGTATGAAGAGATCATCCGATAAGTTGAAACTCAGATAAAGATTGTGGTAGCAAGCCTAAATGTTAAAGAGGAAGATTGAAATAGATATGAAATGGAGATATAATCTATGAAATTTGAGTTGGATCAATCATATATAAAGGTGAAGAGCTATGGGAAGTTTAAAAAGAGTACTAAGGATATAGATGATATCCTGAGTAGTCAAAAGTTTTCAAGTGATAACATTGGTCTTGGATTTAAAGAAGATCAAAATAAGGCACTTCAAGTTGAAAATAAGACTATTGAAGACAAGAAGGTCAATATGAAAAGACCTATTAGATATCTCAATGCTATAAGGTATGCTAATTATTTTAATGGTTAATGTTTTTTATGCAGTCAATTTGGTCATAGAGCAAGAAAATGTAGAAGACCTTTCAAGAATGAGTGCTCATAGAACTATGGAAGAAGAAGAAAATGGTCAAAGGGAGGTCATAGTCATCATCAATAAAATGGTATGTATAAGGTGGTATGTTATAGCTATCATAATGTAGGACACATTGTAATATTATATCCTAATAGAGTTAGAATATCATCAAGTCAAATTAGGAAGTTTGAAGCTCCTAGAATTCAAGAAAGAAGGCAAATGAGTTTATAAAAACCAAAGGCAGTAAATACAAGTAATGATTAGTCTACAAGATCAAGTAAACTAATTATTGAGATAGAGCACACCTCAAGTAAGAAATCAATTAATGAATGTCAAGAACACTTTTTATTTTCATATGTTGACAAGGCAACCAAAGAAAAGAAGAAGGATGAAAAGGTTGATGATGAGATCAAACCTATAGAGCCAATCAAGTCTAGAAGAATGTTGAAAAATATTCCGTCTTGTGAAAAGAGTATAGAGATCTTAGAATCTCCTAAGTTTATATTTTTTTATATCCCTATGAAAAAGGGGTGGCTCTATTAAGCTTTATGGAGACATTCTTATATCAATAGAAGCATGAGGGTGCAAAAAAAGAAGGTTTATTTTGAGAATATTCTAGGTGATATATGTTATAAGCAAGGAGATGAAGACGGCTTTTATCCACTCTTGTGTTGATTGCTTTGTGGTTTGAATTAGCATCATGATGATAGATCTAAGTTTGGTATTAGGTATCTAAAGTCAAAATGTAAAAAATTGGTATATAAGAGGTAAGCTTTTGAGATCTATTTATTTTGAGTAATTGATATAGATCTATGAAGACAAAGGGGGAGTTCATTTTCTACATTTGGTATCTAGTATGAAATAGCCTAGTGTGAGGTCAAGAGTTTGATCTTCTTCTGTGATATTAAGAAAGGTAAGTAATATGAGTTTCTTTTTATTTGCAAGAAGATATTCTTGGTCTAAGGGGGAGCTTGGTATCTCTATTTTATTTGTCAAGAAAGAGATTGATTTTTGATATGCATAGATTTAAAGAGAGATTATATATGATATGCTTTAAAGAATCTATTTATTGATCTTTTAATGAATCAATTAGGAGTGTGAACTAATTGAGAAGTTTTTGAGAATGGTTGTCATAGTTTTGAAGACTGTGTGTCATCTAGTGTCTTTGAGAGATATAATTAGCTCATAGGGATAAGAGTGTGATTTCAATAGTTGTAGATGATCTTTGGTGTTTACTACTAATATAATCATGGTGGATTCTTGGTTTGAGGGGGACATTTTCAAGTTTTTGCCTAAGCTTGATCTGTGTTGAAGTGGTCTTATAGTCTAAGTTCATTCTAAAGGAGATAATAGTTGTAAAAGATCTTTGTCATTAATGTCAAAGGGGGTGAAAGATCAAAAAAGTTCAAAAAGAGAGAAAGATAAGAAAGGAAGAAAGAAAAGGCAAGAACCAAGTCTAAAATATGATTACCATCAAGAGTGGTTGACAAATTTTTTTGAGTATGTTTGCCATCAATGATAAAGGGGGAGATTATTGAACATTATCATTTATTGAAGAGGAGATTGTTGATCATTGTCATTTAGTGTTGAGATTTGATATTTAATGTTTTCATTATTGTCAAAGGTTCTTATGAAGATGCATAGTTATTTCATTAATGTTAATTTAATATCATTGATGTCAAAGGTTCTTATGCAAATGCTTAGTCAAGTAAACCTTGAGGTATGTATATGAGGAGTTATGATTGCCAACATGGTGAGTGTTGTTGTTATAAGAGAGGAGTGAAGAAAGAATCTTGTTTGAAGAATGTTTTAATGTCAGCTTCAGTGAAATATTTGAAAAGTAACATGAATAAGTATAGGTCAGCATGTCAAATGTAAAGCATATTGTAATGCTTTGTCTAGACCTTTTGAGATTGTATTTTTAGGTGGCATGGTGATATGAGTAAGATCCAAAGAAGTATTATGCTCTAAATATCTATGTAAGTAGTTCTAAAGATGCTCCAAATGAGTTATGAAGATGAGAGTGCTTTGAAGAACACTTAATAGTGTTTGAGCATGAGATAAATTATTTGAGATTGTACATGAGGTGTTGAGGACCTTGTAATTGATCAAAAGGTTAGCTCTAAAGATCTATGTTTGTAGATTTGAAGATGCTACAAAGATCCCAGTCATGCTTTAAAGATATGTAAGTAGCTCCAAAGATGTTCTGTTAAAGTTCCAAAGAGTGAGTGTATGAGGTTTATTGATCATACACAAGAGACATCGAAACGTAAGATATTTCAAGGTGAAGTATACAGAGTGGCTATAAGGTTACATTCTAGGTCTAATAAGACTTGAAAGTCAAGGCTTATAAAGTAAGAAGAGATATAGTGATCAGATGAGGTAACAAGATCAGTTTCTATGACATGGGTGATTAGGTGAACATTGACAAAGGTGAGTTAAGTTATTTTAAGTATGTGAATGAAGTTTCAAATCAATTTTTGCAAGAAAAGGATTTAAAAAGTGTTTTAAGGTTTCTTGAATGCATAGAATGAAGAGTTATCTACCTGAGAAGGTTTTCTAATTACCTATTGGCATGTATAGCTTTTACATGAGAACCTAAGATGTTCATGGTAGATGAGGAAAGGTTATAGCTCAAATTTATAAGCATTAATTTTTGGAAAGAGGAGATAAGTTTTATGAATGATCATTAAGACTGGAAGTTAGTCTAAACCCTCATGAAACCTTGACAAGGACCTGGTGTTGAAGATATTATTTTAAAGAGATTAGAACAATCTGATATGATCAAAAATTTTATTGGAGGTTTAATTCAAATCTCCCAGTCATATCGAGGTGTAATTGGTTTCTCGAGAGAGTGATAAGAACCTATAGAAAAGTGCTTATATTTCATAGATTTATTATAGCAAATAGAGTTGACTGAGCCAAAGTTGTTAAGTAGATGAAGATGAAAGCATGAGACTTGTAGTTATTGTTCATGAATATTTATGGATAGGTTCTAGATCTCAAGTGTGAAAATTTTGTGATCAAATTTGGCCGGTCACTAATAGACTTAGTGGTGTAGACAGGTAAGGAAATCAAACAGATGTGTATAGATGTTTCCTAATGTGTTTTAATATGAGAGTAATGCATTGAAATATATGATGATGTTTTTTTGGTCTTTAATGATTTATCCATGATTTTTAAAATATTACAAATCAATGAAAGAGTTTGAAACATTGAATCCAAAATGGCTTATCTGGCTAAGTAGAGTCTGTGAGAGAGAAGGTTAGAAGATTGGTCTATAAGACCAATAGTTTTCATTAAATCTCATAATATGATTAATTGAGGTTACTATAAGGATGTTATAATATTATATTCATGCATTTAAATCACTTTAATACATTAAATCATGTGTCATATGTTCATGTTTCTTTGATTGTGTTTTTGGGTCAGTTGGCAATTCTGAGTGCACATCTTGTAGAGAAGTATTTGAGCCTATTTAACCTAAGTTGAAGCATAAAATGAAGTTTGGGATGACCCTAAGGTCATGAGGTTTTTGAATATGTAAAATTTTACCATTATTTTTTAGAGAAATTGAGTATATGCCTCATTTATTTAAGACATAGTTTATGTATATACGCAGGCCTTTTATATGTAGTGATTTGAGAAAGGTTTTAAGTGGTGATTGGACATAAAAGATATTATGGACCTAAAGTAAAGTTTGTTAAGGTATATTGGATTTTTTTATGACTTATTACTACCATGTGATATTTATGGATATTCTTCAATAAATATCAAAGGGTGACATGTTGTTAAGAAGACCAATTAGGTCTTCATAAGCCTAAAAGAGGAATAAGGACTAATTGATATATGTTGACCTATATTATTGATTGATTCATGATTAAGGAATTTTTTTAATATTATTAGACATATTAATGGCTGAAATAAGTTATTTTAATGTATATTATACTAATAAAGATATGATAAAGTGACTTGTATAAAATCAAGGCAGTTTAGTCCTATTTGGTATGATTAGAGGATGCTAAGTGTGGAAGAGCAAAAGAGGATAAGAGAATGATATAGATCATTTGTGATAATAATTAGTTCATGAAGACCATCATATAAATGTTATGAATATGTAATATAGGTTTTTCATATGAATATTAAGGTCATAAGACCTAATCAAGCCATAAAGAAGGCTAGTTAAGCAAAGAAGGCTAAAGGTTAGTTTGAGAGGGATAAAAGTGAGTAAAGATATAAAGAGTATATAATAATATATTGTATAATAAACAAGGATTTATAAAGGTGATAAAAAAATTGGTGGTTGAGTTGGTGTTGACTCATCTAGAGGGTTGGTGCCTCCTTGTAAGTGGATGCTTGCTAAAGCCTAGTTGAGTTGGTGTCGAGTTAGTTGGGGTTAGTGCTCCATGTGAAGTGGGTGCTTCACTAAAGTTTGATGTTTGTATTATAATATTATATCCTATTTTATTCATTAGTGGGTTTTTTCCCCTAGAAGGTTTCCCACATATATGTTGTGTTCATGTGTTTCATGCTCTTATGATTTAATGTTTATACTTGCTAATATGTACATGCTTATTAGAATGCTTCATGCATGGTTAAGCGGAATTGAATTAAAAGTTTTGATTAATAATTCACCCCCATATCAATAATATTTTTCCAATAGTGTGGCTGACATGTGGTGTAAGGTAGTACTCAATAGCTACATTTTAGAATACATTAATTCTACATACTCTTATCTAGAGGAAGCAAGGTTCTATTTCCTGAGAGAACCACATGGGAGGTATCTCAAACAATTACCTTTATAAATTAAGAAATTTATCATTTATTTTGGACTTGATAACTTCCCCATGGATGGATAAACTCTCTCATGCATAAGAAACATGACTAATGAGTAAACAGAGGGGTATGTATTGGTATAGGATTGATAGTTTAGCATGGAAGTTAGTTAGTAAGAATTGTGGAAGCACAAGTATGATGAGGTTAGAATTAAGTATATGAGAGTAAATAAACCCTAGGGTAGATGGGAGGATATTATAAGTGTCGTGATAATTTTTTAAAAGGTGGAAAAGCATGGTAAGTTCTCCCTAACCATGGGTCCATGCCCTTTGCTAACATAAGTACTCATGAAATAAGTTGAACAAATATTGATGATAGTGGAACCCAATAAAAATAGGAATAATTCCCCCACCACACCACATGCTCATGTATTTTAGTTTGACATAACTCTTACATGAAATTGGGATGTTGATAGTGTAGAATTTGAAGTTGAATCGAAAGCCAAGACCGTAGAAGAATATATAGGAGTGCAAGTTCAAAATAGCAATTTAGAATTAACCTCTACTTTTACATTGTAAATAGTACCTATGGCTCACATTGGAATGTTAAGTGGACCAAATATAAGTACTAGGAAAAATATAGGCCCAACGATAACTAATCAACCTCCCTCAATGCCTAATATTTCTAGAGCACCTATTGATGTAGGAGGTGCATGAGGTAATACCGATAGTGGTTCTAATGGATTTTCAAGAGGATAAAAAAAAATATCAAGAAGAGTTGGTAAATCTCTAACATAGGGTTCATTATAAACTAGAGGATCACCATAATAAGGTCCACTATAACTAGTGAATGTACCTATAGTCTACTATGAGATGACACTTTACCTGCCTAAATATAGATGTGTTAAACATATAGTGAAACATGTTCACAAGTGTTAAATCATTTGGAAATCATGGGTATAACTTATAAAAAGTAAAATGAAAATTATTTTACCACTAATTTATTAGATCACATGCATAAATGGTATGAAAAATTTGATCCTCAATAAGTGGTGGTGAATTATGAATTATCAAAGACTACTTTTCTCCAAGAATTTGATATCCCTAATTTTGAGAAATAAAGTATTATTTCCATAAAATATATCAAGCAAGAGTTCACTAAGAGTATGCACATGTTTGATGTGCATTTAAAAATTATTCTTTCAAAGCTATCATTTGAGATTAACCTGATGCAACATGCTCAATGGTTTCTAGGAGGTTTATTACTTTCATTTTGATGAGCCTTATCCCATAGGATTTCCATTGAACCACTTGAGGCACCAAAATCTTCCCTCTGCACCAAATCCAAGGGAATTATAGATAAGTGGATCATTCCCTTTATGTAATCTCCTATTATTGTGATGGATTCTAAACTAGAGAAGATTATGGCCAATAATGCTCATGACACCTGCAATGTCTTATGGTGTGTTGATTGTGAATTAAAAGGCCATAACATGACCAAATATCCATGGAGGAATGTTCATGTTGTATTAAAATAGTCCTATTATATTTCCAATAAAGATAATAATGTAAGGATTTGTCCCCTTCTTCAACACACCACCCAATCCAAAGTGTCACTATAGTATAAAATATGTGATGCATATACACATGATACCAGTGACTATTACGTCATTAATAAGATTCATGAAGCATGCATGTGAGGTATGTTCTAAAATTATATAGCTAAACAATAAGAGGATGGTGGAAGTTGATATTTTAGAGGTCAAGGGCATGGAAATGGATGCAAAGATGGTCATTTTCCATCCAAGACATGTTATAAGTGTGGCTTTCCAAACCACTACCAATGTGACTACATGGTCTATCCAACTTGTGTCCTTTATAAAAATGAGTATTGCCTTCAAGATTTATATGTTTTCATTACCAAAGAATGGAATGATAAGGGCCTTGGGATGATATGTGTTGAAAAAAATTAAATTTTTAGTGGAGAGCATGCCATACCACTCCAATAGCTAGACCTAAGGTCAATATTACTACATGAAGTAGTGCTCATTCTTAATTGGTTTCAAATACACCTGATAAAAAGGTTCAATGTGAATAACCTCATACACAACACTATCCATATCTTTAACATCAAAAATAATTGTTGCATGACACAATGGCCTTAATCTAGGAATTACAAGGTGGAATTGAGTTCTTAAAGGATAAGGATGCTAACATGTAGGTTAAGATACAAATAACTATGGTACCCATAGACTCAGGGCATGATGAATTCCATAAGCTATGAAAACTCTTCCTTAATGAGGAAATCATCCCCCTCCTCAAGAATTAGTTGTGATAAAAAATGGAAATGCCTTTGGAGTATCATTTCTTGAACCATGTATGATAACAAGAGACCCATATTCAAATAAATTCATAATGTAATAAAGAGTTCCTTATTAATGCATCCATTCATAGTTGGATGATCTATGATATCCTGACAAACATTGGCATGGAGGTTAATGTTCTAAATAAAGACACCTAAAAAAATATGGGGAGACCCACTTTGAAACCCTCCCCACATGTCTTGTTCATGTCCAAAAAGACTTGCACACTAATCATAAGTGTTCTTAAGGATGCCACCATCAACATCTTAGGAGTCGCATTCATGGGTGATTTTGGGGTGATAAATCTTATTGAAGTTGATGACTTCCTTACTCTTTTGGGTCAGCCTTGGAGTTATGTGAACAAAGTTGACTTACATTTCAATAAGTGTTATATTAGCTTTAAGAATGACATTCAGTGCATAGTCATTCCCCTAAATAATGACCAAAGACCCCCCTTTATCGAACCTATCAATGTTGTTGAGGATGTCAATAAAATTTATAACATCACTACCTAATTAAATGAAAATGTGGATCCCACTCATGACAACATCTTGTGATGGAAGACACATAAGCCAACTCTGACATTACCAATATCTCCTACAACTAGTGGTTTCAAGGAACATATGATCTAAAAAGACATTTTATGGTGTCCTTGATAGATGTATAAACTCCACTCCAACATTATCCCAATTTCATAAGAATATTCATCGAATTGGTCTACCATGATTGAGGTTGGACCATGCACCTTAATTCCATGGACAAATGAAGGTCAATGAAAATTTTTAGCAAATGGAAGACTACTATGGTAATGAGGATGAATGGTTACACACAATCAAATTTATATTTCAAGGGACAATTTCTTGATGGTGATCTACTCACTAGTACTAATTAGATACTTGGGAATAAGTATGCATGATTATGTATTCTCATGTCCACCATGACAACTACATTTGCACCACCTTGAGATATGATGGGATTGCTTTCCTATAATACCATATAACACAATGTGAAAGCCTTTAGAGTAATGATGAAACATTTTTACCAAAGTTATTATGGGTTCATGCATTATATAGTACTTTATGCACTTGGGTTAGGGCATTGTACATTCATCAATAAAATCACATAGAAATGGATACCTAGCAGCACATCAAACATGACCTAATTACCATATTTACATTTTCTTCACCATGAATGGATTTGTATTTATCCTTAAAATCAATTTGTTAGGTTGTTGTAGGAGACCAAACACTAATTGAAGATTTCATATGGCATATTCATGGTGTACCTAAGGATAAATTACCCATATTCCATAAACTTGATGCTTTTATCATGGCTTGCTTAGAACTTGACTCTAAATCAGAAGATGCACATTGGGAATAGATACAAAAGGGAAAGCAAAAGTTCATATATTAGAATGATGAGGGTACCATCTCTGATCTTTCAGAGATATAATTAGACCAATTAAATTTGCATACAAAATATGGGGTGTATGATGTCAAATATATAATGTAGATTAAGTATAAACCATGCTCTGCACTAATTTAAATGATCCAGTACAATATTGGGATGGAAGATGCACCCAAAATGGCCATGATGGGAAATTAATGGTCTAAGGTTGAGTTAACCAAAAAAAATTAACTCTTGCAAGAGCATCAAGACAGTTTCCCTCAAAACTACACATATATGAAGGGACTGCATCCATCATTGGGAAAGATACACATCAAGTTGGCTGAAGGTGATCGATTGGTGAGAAAATGGCCATATCAGATAAACCCAAATCTATGCACTTGAGTTAAAGAAGAAATTAATAGCATATTGCATGCTAGAAGTATTACCTCTATTGATGAATTTGAATGAGTTAGTCTAATGGTGATCAAAATCAATAAGGGTGGTGATATTCAAAATTGTGTAGACTACAAGCTACTCAATTTTGAATGTGTAATGAACACTTTCTCAACAATTTTCACAAAGGAAATTTTGTAAGGTTTTGATGGGTGTGGGATTTACACTTTCACTGATGTCTTTTATAGATATCATCACATAAAAATTATTGAGGAAGAAAAGGGAAAAATAACCTTTGCAACTAAATGGCATTATTTCACATATAATGTTATACCTTTAGGCCTCAAGAATGCATCGACATTGTTATCACACATTGTGGTGGAAGCCTTTGAGGATTTCATCCATAAGTTCCTTTAGGTGTACTTGGATGACTGGACTGTTTATGGTTTATTGTGTGACCACTATGACAATATATGTATCATGATCAAACATTTCCATAAACTTTAAATTTATTTGAATTTGAAGAAATGAATTTTTCTTGTTGAGTGTGGAGCCCTTTAGGGATATCACATGACCACAGGAATAAATTTTGGGGGCTTAAAGAGCTCCAAAGATGTGGGGGGCATAATTTCCATGTTCTCCACATATGAGTGGAATATTCTTTGTATTCCTAATTTCTATGTATTTCATATTTCAAGGAGTTAGTTGTTAAATGTCTTTTCCCATGTTTACTTCCTTGTTTTGAGGAAGCTAGTTGTTTTTTGGAAAAGGGAAATCCTTCGTTGTTGAGTGGAGTTGGTTGTGATCACATGCTTTTGGGAAAATGTGCCCTTAGAATGTGTAGAGATGGAAATGGTGAATTCCTCCTTGGGAAAGCTTTTGGATAGGCTTGATGATGTGGAGGAGGGTTGTCACATGTTGGATAATGCTTATCTTGGATAAGCATTGCATATTTTCTCCTTTTTTATGGATTTTCTTTATATATATATATATAGGGTGTGGTGTGTCCTTTAGAGGTTGATGGTTTATTTTCAAGGTGTGGCTTTGAGGATCAGAGTCAAAGTGTAGGTGTTTAACAAAGTGCAGGTGTTCATTACAGGGTGTGGTTTAGCAACTTGTGAGATACAACATTGTGCAGGTGCAAGTGAAAGTGTAGTTTTTTTATGTAGCACTTTTTATAAGAGATTTTTATATCTCTATGAGAGTTCATTATAATCTTGTTTTAGATTACTGGTTTATTTGAGAACTTTCATTGGTGGATGTGCCCACATTGGGTGAACCACATTAGATCTGTGTTATCTATGTTATTTTCATCTTTCTCTCACTTATGATTTCATATTAATGGTGAATTAAGGAATGTTTCTATGATGCATTTATTTCATATCTTTATATCTAGTTTATGGTAATATTATATCTAGATTCAGAAGTGTTTTATTCCTAACAACTAGTATCAGAGCCATTGGTTGTGTGTTTTGCTAAAGTAGTAAATCATAGGAAGGCTATTAGCTTGAGTGGGAGCTATGGGAGAATATATTAGATTTAGAGTTGATAAGTTTGATGGTAATCATTTTGGTTTAAGGAAAATGCAAATGGAAGATTACTAATATTAGAAGGAACTTCAACTCCCCTTGGAGGGGAAAGGAGGGCTACCTATAAGTATGAGTGATGCAGATTGGTTATTACTTGATAGGAAGGCATTAGGAGCCATAAGGTTATGCCTTACATTTTTTATTGCATTTAACATTATAGATCAGATAACTACAAAGGATCTCATGGATAACCTTGGGATGTTAAATGAGAAACTTTTAGCTTCTAATAAAAAATTTCTTATGAAAAGATTGTTTAACATGAAAATATCTGAGAATGGCTCAATAACTAATCATCTAAATGATTTTAATATGGTTTTAAGTATGCTCACTTTAGTTGGAATTAAGTTTGATGATGAAGTTAGAGCTTTTTTAATATTATTTTCTTTACTTGATAGTTGGGATAGATTAGTTATGGCTATGAGTAATGCAGCCCCTGCCAAGGAAAGCTTGAAATTTGAGGATGTTGTAGGTGTGATCCTTAATGAGGATATGCAAAGAAAAAACACTGGTGAATCATCTGTAGGTAATGATTTATCTATTGGTACTAGAGGGAGGCAAAAGGATAAGAGAAAAGGCAATCAAGGAAATTCAAAAGGTAGATCTAAGTCTAGATATAGATTCAAGATGATATGATGCCATTGTGGGAAGAGTGGACACTCAAAGAAGGATTGTTGGTCACTTTGGGATAAGAATGACAACAAAGAGGAAACGAATGAGGTAAATGTGGCATCAAGTAAATCATGTCAAGATGCCTTAATTATTTTTATGGATAGTTTTCATGTGTCTTGAGTATTAGATTCAGGGGCTTCTTTTCATGCCACCCCACATAAGCATTATTTTACTAATTATGTTCAAGAGAATCTAGGACATGTATATCTTGGTGATGATGAACCATGTGAGATAGTATGGAAAGGTTGTGTTATGGTTAAAATGTAGAATGGGAACACATGGATCCTTAAGGATGTTAGATATGTGCCTATGTTGAGATAAAATTTGGTTTTAGTGGGACAATTAGGTAATGAGGGATGTTTAATATTGTTTACTGTAGATTATGGAAAGTTACCAAAGGTGCTCTTTTGATCTTGAGAGGTAATACAATTGTTACTTTGTATTTGACTAGTAGTGTTGATTCTATTGATTTAGTTGTTGCAGATGGAGATGCAACTATGTGGCATTATAGGCTCAGTCATATGAGCCATAAAGGCATGCATATCTTAAAATATAAGTTGCATGGATTAAAATATATATATATATATATATATATATATATATATATATATATAAATTGTGTGTATGGGAAATAGAAGTGGGTTAAGTTCTTGAAGGTTGGACCCATAAAGAAAGAGCAGAAGTTAGATCTAGTACACTTAGATGTATGGGGACTAATTCATGTATCTTCTATTGGTGGATCTAATTATTATGTTACTTTTATTGATGATGAAACTAGGAAAGTTTGGGTTTACTGTATTAAAAATAAATTTGATGTATTTAACACTTTTAAGAAGTGGAAAGCCTTGGTTGAGAATGAAACAAGTCTCAAATTGAAATGTCTTAGATCAGATAATGGAGGTGAGTATTGTAATAATGTTTTCTTTGATTATTATTCTAATAATGTAATTTGTAGGCAAAGAACAGTTTTAGTAACTCCATAGAAGAATGGGGTATCTAAAAGGATGAATAGAAAAATAATGGAATGTGATAGGAGCATGAGGTTACATGCAGGGTCGCCTTTACAATTTTGGGTAAAAGTAGTTAGCAAAACAATATATCTGATTAATAAAGGACCTTCTATGCCTTTGGATGGAGGAATTATAGAATAATCTTGGTCTTGTAAGAATGTTGATTATTCTTTTCTTAAATTCTTTGGATGTGAAGCATTTTCTCTCATCAAGAAAGAGGATAGGACAAAGATAGAGGCTAAATTAGATAAATGCACATTTGTTGGTTATGGTGAGGATGAATTTTGTTTTCATTTATGGAGCATCAAAGATAGGAAAAAATTTTGGTCTAGAGATGTAGTCTTTAATGAAAAAAACATGCATAAGGATCAATTGTAGGAACAAGATTAGGAATAGAAAGAGTACACAATATTAGATGACATTGTGGATGGTAAAATATCCAAGGATTCAGTTTAGGAACCTTCTATACAAGGACCCAAAACTCCTATGGTAGGAAGATCTTCTAGAGTAAGAAGAGCACCTCAACATATTTCTCCTTATTTGAATTATTTATTACTCACTGATAATGGAGAACTAGAGTCTTATGAGGAAATAATGCAGGTAGATGCCAAGTTGAAGTGGGAACAAGCCATGGATGATGAGCATAGATCTCTCATGGAGAACCAAACATGGGATTTGGTAAGGCTACCCAAGAGAAAGAGTGCATTACCAAATAGGTGGATCTTCAGAATAAAAGAAGAGGATCAAGGGAGAAAAAGGTATAAGGATAGGATGGTAGTTAAGGGGTTTGCACAAAAATTAGGTTTTGATTTTGGTGAGATTTTCTCTCCTGTTGTAAAAATGACTTCTATTAGGATTGTTCTTGGTTTAGTTGTAGTTGAGTATTTACACTTAGATCAAATAGATGTGAAAACTACTTTTATTCATGGTGATTTGGATGAAGAGTTGTCTATGAAGCAACCATATGGATATGAGGTCAAAGGGAAGGATAAATATGTGTGCAAATTAAACAAGAGCTTATATGGCCTTAAATAAGCTCCATGATAATGGTACAAGAAATTTGATTGTTTTATGCTAGAACAAGAATATCAAAAGTGTAATTCTGACCATTTCATATACATCAAACATTTTGATGATGGCTCCTTTATTATTTTATGCTTTTAAGTGGATAACATGTTAGCTATAGGAAAGAACATATATCATATGCATATGTTTAAGAAATATCTTAGTGACTCCTTTGTTATGAAAGATTTGGGTGTTTTAAAACAAATCCTTGGTATGAGGATTACTCATGACAGCAAGGAGAGGAAGCTAGTTTTATCCCAATCAGAGTATGTGAAGAAAGTCTTGGAAAGGTTTAGTATGTTGGATGCTAAATCTGTTGGTACTCTTTTGAAAAGCCACTTTAGATTATCAAAGGAGCAGTGTCCCAAGATGGAAGCTAAAAAGCTTAAGATGTCCAAGGTACCTTATTCTTCAGTAGTTGGTAGCTTGATGTATGCCATGGTTTGTACTAGGTCAAATATTTCCCACATAGTGGGAGTTGTGAGTAGGTATATGAGTGATCCAAGATATGAGCATTGGCAGGAAATGAAATGGATTCTTTGATATTTGAGAGGAACCATTGATTTTTCATTATGTTATGGTGGATTAAATACCACTTTGCATGGTTATGTGGACTCAGATATGATAGGGGATATTGATAGTAGGAAGAGTACAATAGGATATATATTTACTATTGGAGATACAATGGTTAGTTAGATTTCCAAGATATAGAAGGTTGTGGAATTGTCAACCATAGAGGCAGAGTATGTTATGGCCATAGAGGCTAGAAAGGAGATGATTTAGTTATATGATTTGTTTTAATAGTTGGGGCATGAGCAAGAAATTGGAAGACTACACATTGATAGTTAGAGTGTTATTCATTTGGCAAAGAACTCCAATTTCCACTCAAGGATGAAACACATTTTGTTACATTATCACTTCATTAGGACAACTTTGAAGGAGAACTTGGTGAAGCTGGAGAAGATTCATACTAGCCAGAATCCTACAGATATGATGACCAAGATGGTCACATTGGACAAGTTGAGACTATATTCAAATTTGGTTGGCCTTAGTGGTCATGGAGTAGTTAGAGATTTTGTTCAAGAGAAATGGTCTCCAAGTGGAATATTGTTGAGTGTGGAGCCCTCTGGGGCTATCACATGACCATAATAATAAATTTTGGGGGCTTGAAGAGCTCCAAATATGTGGGGGGAATAATTTTCATGTTCTCCACATATGAGTGGAATATTCCTTGTTTTCCTAATTTCTATGTATTCCATATTTCATGGAGTTAATTGTTAGATGCCTTTTCCCATGTTTACTTCCTTGTTTTGAGGAAGATAGTTGTTTTTTGGAAAATGGAACTCCTTCCTTATTGAGTGGAGTTGGTTGTGATCACATGCTTTTGGGAAAATGTGCCCTTATAAGGTGGAGATAGAAATGGTGAATTCCTCCTTGGGAGAGATTTTGGATAGGCTTGATGAGGTGGAGGAGGGTTGTCACATGTTGGATAATGATTATCTTAGATAAGCATTGCATATTTTCTCATCCTTTTATGGATTTTATTCATATATATATATATATATATATATATATATATATATATATATATATATATATATATATATATATATATATATGGTGTGGTGTGGCCTTTAGAGGTTGATGGTTTATTTCAGGGTGTGGATTTGAGGATTAGAGTCAAACTGTAGGTGTTTTTCAAAGTGCAAGTGTTCATTACAGGGTGTGGTTTAGAAACTTATGAGATACAACATTGTGCAAGTGTAGATGAAAGTGCAGTTTTCTTGTGCAACACTTTTATAAGAGATTTTTATATCTCTGTGAGAGTTCATTATAATCTTGTTTTAGATTACTGATTTATTTGAGAACTTTCACTGGTGGATGTAGCCCACATTGGGTGAACCACGTTAGATCTATGTTATTTTTATATTTCTCTCATTTATGCTTTCATATTAATGGTGAATTAAGGAATGTTTTTGTGATGCATTTTATTACATAGATTTATATCTAGTTTATGGTAATAGTATATCTAGATTTAGAAGTGTTTTATTCCTAAAATTTCCCACCCCATTTGGGATTCTATTGGGATATATTATTTATTGGGATGGACTATTGGTGGATACATCTAAAAATTGCAATCATTTTCTAACACCTAGTGACAACCACTCAGTGTGAGGTCCACACCTTTTTAGGTCATATAAGGTACTATCATAATTTCATTTAGGGTAATATTAACATATCTACATCAATGGAATAAATACTCAAGCACAATTTCCTATTTTTATGGATGGCTCAACACCAATAAGTGTTTGAGGCCCTGAAAGATAAATTAGCGACAACACCCATTCTTTAATTCCCAAACTTGACCCAACCATTCTATCTTCATGTCAATGTTTTAGGCATGACAATAGGCACTATCCTAGCACAACCTAATTAGGACAACCTTGATTATCCTATTTATTTTTCTATCTATAAGCTCACACCAATAGAACAAAAGTACTTTATGATAGACTGTGAGGCCTTATCTATGGTTTATGCACTTCAAATTATCACCAATACTTATTGACCACCCCATTTTTTTGCTATATAGATCATGATGTACTCACGTATTTAGTAAATAAACCAATATTTCATGAATACATTTTTTAATGGACTGTCCTCTTCTCAGAGTTTTAGTTCTTTGTGGTCATGAAATGAGACAAAGTTAATTTTGGTCCAAAACACCTCTCACACATTCAATCTAGTGAACCAAAGCATGTCATAGAGGATGATTTACCTAATGTATAACTCTTTCAAGGTATGTAGCCTAAATAATTAGAAAAAATTATGGATTTTATTATAACATGCTCATCTCTAGTACACCATAGCACCCAATAGAAAAAATAACTAGTGGTTTGCACTACCCCTTTCCATCTTAGTGGATGATACTTGTAAAATTGGGGCATGCTGAGGTTTTAAGAAGGTGTGTAATATAGCATAAGCATGAAAAAATACTCCATGATGTCTTTGAGGGTGTTGTTGGAGGGCATTATGTTAGTGACATAACTACTATAAAGGTCATACTAGCTAGGTTATGGTGGCCCACCTTATTCAAAGATGTTAAATCTTACACACACTAATGTGATATCTATCAGTGCATAGGTAAACTAAACTGAAGGGATGATATGCCTTTTCATCTAATGCTTTCTCATGAAAATTTTGAGAAATGGGATATTTATTTTTTTTCCCCGTTCAAATTGATACAAGATATAATGTCACTCTCTACATCATTATAGTCATAGACTATCTCACACATAGGTCTAAAGCAACAACCACATATGATTATATTACTTTTACCACTACCATATTTCAATGAGAAAATATCATCACAAGGTATGGATGCCCCTTAATTTTAACAAGTGATAGTGGCACTCACTTTCTCAATTAAATAGTGCACATCATCTTGGTTGAGTTCATGATTGCACAACATAAGACCAAACCTTACCACACTCAAGCCAATGGCATATTTTAAGCCTTCAACAAGGTCTTGGGTAATACAGTGACCAATATTTACAACATCAGTCACATTGGTTAGGATGATCAAATTTTGATAATCTTATGGGCTTATCAGACCACATACAAAAGGTTGAGCAAGAGTACTCCTTTTAACCTTGTCTTTGGTGTTGAATTAGTTTTATCGATGGAGTTCCTTGTACCTTCCATATGTATTGCACACATGGAAAAAATAGATGAAGAATAATTCATTAAAACTTACTTGGACACTTTAATTTAGTTAGAAGAATTTTTCATTCTTACACACTAGATTTAAGGGATTAAAAAACAAAAATAAAATACCTAACATGATTGACACATTAAAACCAAAAATTTTCATCCTGGTATGCATGTCTTGGTTTATGATTCAAAATTTGTTTGCCATCTAGATAAACTATGAATATGGTGGAATAGTCATTTTATCATTCATGATATATGTCCCATATGCATCTGTAAGTTGAAAATATTATATGTCCAATTCCTACCAGTCCATTTCAATGGTAGTTAGCTCCTACCCTACCATTCTATGTAATTATTCAATTCACTAAATAAAGCATGTGCCACTTATTTAGCTTAGGACATAGTTTACTTTTCAAATAAGCATGACATTACTTATGTGCCTTTTAAATTTTGTTTCTATCACTTTTTTTTTATCTTTGGTATTTGTTACTCTATTTATATTTCTTTCTCAACATGAATTTCACTAAGTTATGATGTGGAGGACCACACAGATTTTAATGTGGGGTAGGTTTTAAGGGTGGATAAGCTAAAAATGCACAAAATGATGTGCATAAAGGAATTTCACAATAGGAGGCATATGAAAGAGACACACAAGATATGACATGGTAAAGGAAACACCATTGTAAAAATGGATTAAAATAGAAAAGGCAGTTTTTCATGAACAAACTAGGAAATTTGATTTTTTATAGCTAGTGTGTACTTTAGGAAAGATAAAATAGCTATAATAATAAGGATGGGACATGAATTTATTAATTAAATGATGTCATAAATGTAAATCATGTCAAATATGTGCCAAGGCATGACCGTTCAATTTATTAATGGTTGAAATGATAAACCGTGGCATGGGGGTGTTAATGTAAAATATTTATCTGCCTATAAAATACTTTGAAACATTTCATTTAAATTTTTATTAAAAAAATGATAATCAATTATATATCTCAAAAAAATCATTAACATGTGACAAGAAAATGTGATTACATAGTATTTTAGTGACAAAATATTAAGCAAAGATTGTGGTGAGAAACACTAGGTGAAAGAAGCAACAAAGTGATCATAGGAGTGGGTGTGAGATAAGTTTTAGGTTTTAGATGCTATGACTACCATTATAAGAAGGGAAGTATGAATTTAAATTATTTTAGGTCAAGGATAAAATAATCAATATGTATTCATTTGGAATAATTGGTCAGTCATGCATTAACCTTTGGGGACCCTAGTTGGTGATGCAGCCAAAGTAGAAAAGCAAGAAAAGAGAACCATTACTAGTCATTCCTAAAGTAGAGGAGCACAAGGGAAAAAAATAATAGACTCATGTTTATATCTAGGAATAAGTATATAGTGAATACATTGTATAAGGTGAAGATCTTATAAAGATGGTAGAAGAGACTAGTGGAGGGACACCATAAATGGCACATGTGGGAAAGAAGGATGTTAAAACACCAGTGCCCTCTCCTTTTTTATTGAGGAAATAAAATACCTAAAGATACTTTTATGCATAGATGATTGTAAATATAAGGTTTCCACCTATCAAGTTCTCAATTACAATCATCACCAGACTAAAAATGAAGGTGAATTGCAATGGGACTATTGGGTGGAGCACTAGAACACTAGGAATGATATCATGTATGATCTCATAGTTTACAACTTACTAGAGGATGTAGGGGTGCTCAAATTTTTCCAACTACCTTACTTCAAAAAATCCCATAAGGTGGTTTAGATCTTGATATTTTGCATCCACAAATATTATATCTACTTCACAGGGCACAATATGAGGATCACCCCTGAATATATCAATAAGATAATTGGGTTATGTTGATCTAGAGTATATATCAATGTATATCTCAATGATTAGGTGGTGATTGAGAAAATGGTGGTGATTCTGAAATATAATAAAGAAGGCCATGCCATGTATATAACCAGTGTTATAGAAGCCACCATTTGAGTAGCTACATTTTTTGCCTCAACCAAGCTAGGATGTGCAGGCAGGCAAAGGGAGGTAGATATGACCCACCTCCATATTGAAATCCATATGGATAAATGAACCAAGTATAACTATTCCTAATTCTTTGCAGATAAGATTGAAGAAGATGTTCCAAAGGAGCATCATCTTCCTAACCATAAATTCCCTTAGGTTGTAGTTTTGTTTTAGCTTGTTTTTTATGAGATTGGAGTACTAGAGTATTCTAGAAAAGAATTAAATTGGGTGTACCCACCAAAACGTAAATCCCCCATCGAGAGCTTCAAATAGTTCATCTATTTTGATACCATCACACCCTCCAATAAGGTAAAGATGAAAGGTTAGTATGAGGGGATGAAAGAGACATTTGGGAGAAAATGGCACATACCAAAGGAATTTACCATGTATATGGTAACCTATGCTAAGTGTTTTTATAAACTAACACTATTCTCTCACTTGAAACTAGATGGAAAATACTGACAAATTGTTAATATGGATCAAATTATCTTACGCATTCATTGCCAAATATTTCATGGACTTTATGAATCATATTATGGATACACATGCTATAAATATTGATGCAAACAAGATTGACATTGATATTCACACTCTTCACAATATTTATGTCTATCTAAGGAGGCAAGCATATGTAGTGCAACATGAGTCTGATAAGACTGATATCAACCCTTACAAAAAAGTCATGCAAGGAAAAATTTGGGTGATCTTCTATATGTTCAATACCTTGAAGATAAAATCAAGAAGATAGGATGCAAAAAATGAATTACTCCCCCCTTAACCATAAACATGTGTATAAGAAATGGTATGAATGAAGGAGAAAATTTTAAGACCTTAGGCCACCATCTCCATCAAGGTGCAGGAGGAACATCCCATAGCCAAACCCAAATGATAATGGAAAACCTCATTTCCAATAATATCCTAGGGGATACCTATATAATAGAAAGATGATGTCATTGCTTCACAACTAGTTTCGCATCTAGAGCCTAAGCCTAAATCACCCTGAGTGGTAATTCCTAAAATTGATGAAGCATTTTCAAAAGTATAACTTGTAAAATAACCCATTATTGATCCTAGAAAATAATAACCTACTAACGAACAACAAATGGGCATTGAATATTCATAACCTAAAGAAGTAGAAAGATGAGAAGGCACTAACATAGACCTTGGCACTGGTACTAGTGAAAGGGAAAATATTCCCAAAGTTATCGATCTAGAGTGTGACCTCAAAAAGGGAAAAGAACCTATGTATAAGGTAGAGTAATAGTAGTAGGAAAGTCATGACCCTCCTACTCATGCCTTGTTCCAATAAGGCATACCAGACAAGCAATTGTATTGTGATATTTTTTTCTTGAACATGAATCTACTAAAAAAACTTGGTGTAGGTTGTCCTTTGTGATGGAGGTATATCATTATGAAGGTCTACTGGAACTCCATAAAAAATATTATTGATATAAACCTAGGCATGGCCAATGTTTTATATGTTCTTTAGGTAGATCCCTTGAAAGTTTATCTGACTCAAATAGGCATGACCCTTTTAAAGTTTGATCTAGAGGTTTCTAAGTAAAAAATTCTTCATAGCCATGATGTTGGCCAACTTTTATATGTCATCAAGAGGTTATATATATGTATAGAGAAGGTCATGCACAATGATGCAAGATTTAAAAAGAAATTAAAGCACTCAAGCACCAATAAGAAGCATCTGAGGTGTCTTAACTTAGGACATTAGGATTTTTTTAGACAATTTTAAGGAACAAACCAGTGATCATAGATGGTATTCCTAATATTGGTGAGGCCATTAATAAATTAGAGACACTTATGAACCTCTTGTTAAATAAATGTAAAAACAAGGTAGATCATCAATAGGAGAAGCTATGGGCCACCAAAAAATTTATAGAGGCCATAGATGGCTACTACGTATTTTTAATAAATTGAGTGCCATTGTTCCCATCATCAATGGGATTTTTGTCAAATTAGCATGACTAAGAAATTTTTTGGAAGCAAGACTACTACCTGAAGAAGAACAATGCTAGCAATTGGTTGATAATGCACTCAATATCAAGGATCGTGCTCAAGATGTGAAACTGTTCCAAGACATTGAAGAACTAAGAAAAACAAATAAGCACCTATCAATAACAAATGAATGCTAGTTTCTCAGTGCTTTGAGGAAAACTTTTGGTGGAGGTTAGGGTACTTAAGGATGATCATAAAGCTATAACTTCTTAGATTTATATTTTGACAACTCAAGTAGATAGTTTTATGGATAAGCCTAAGGAGATGAAAATATTGAGAGGCAAAGTGGAAGTTATTAATTTGAATCTTCAAATGACCCTCAACCAATGGGATGAGTTCATGTTCTAAGTATAATAGGCATATCTCAATTTTTTTCTTACATGATGAAACTATAGCATATTCTGGGATAAACTATCAGTTTAGTCTGGGGTGATGTTAGTCCACAAATTTTGTAATAATATTTTATAAGTATTTTAGAGCCATGGTGTAGATATGCAAAGATGCAAGAGTAGAATGGAGGACCTTAATGTAGGAGAGAATGATGCATAAGAGAGACATATAATAATAATGTAGAATACCTTGGTACAAAAGGTCAAGTTGTGAAAAATAAGGAAATGAAGAACAAGGAGCATAAGACACAGGACTCAGAAAAGTGCAAGACTAAGACAAGGGTGTGGAAAGTGGAGGTAGTTACAAAGTAGTTCATGGAAGCATCAGAGATTACTTGAATATAAATCTAGCACTGATCCATGAGAGAAGAGGAAAAATAAATCAAATATCTAGCATAAAGAGAGTATATATGGGTTGTTAGGACCGAATCAAAAGGAACACAATTATAATAGCTTTTCATGACTTCTTTTTTAAATAATCATTGGATTATCATAAATAATGTATTAATGATGCAACTTGAGAAGGGGTTAGCTTGTGTACAAATACCCATTAGCTTTTATTAGAAAGTGTTGTTGGATGTAGATGTGTTATTGATATCAAGATAGAGACATGGAGATATTATGTAGTAAATGAAGTACCTTTGTAAACTTATCAAATGAGATCAATGGAACTAATATTTTATAAATATTGATGTGGTAAATCTCTTTGGTGTTAATTATTCTTCTATGATACTAGATAAGTATATGTAGTGTGTGAATGCATCAAATAGATAACTCTAAAATGATGTTTATAGTAACAATGAGTAAATATGTTAATTCAAGTGCTTAAGTAAGACAATTATCAATCCACCATCGTGTGGTAGAATCAGTGGGAACTGATTCAGGTTGTGTGCCTCAAGTGAGCGTGTGACGTCACTCACGTGGCATGCTATCATGTTATCACATTAGATTATTCATTCTTCTAAGTACACAAATAATACTTAGTTGTGAAAAACAAAGGATAAAATAACCCTAACAATAATTAGGAGGGTTTTTATCATGGAGCTTAGGAGGTAAGATAGTAGATGAATTTTGAAACTAATTTAAGACTTTGATGGTGTAGTGCCCTACAAAATAGGAAAATTTTTAGGGGAAGAGGTAGTAGTGGTATCTTTAAGAATGTGTTTGATCATGGTAAGGATTCTTATGCTTGGTAATAAGATCTTTATAAGTAGGTTTATGACTATAATTAACCTTAGCCACATGCACATATTGATAATAAGTATAATGATGATCATATTTAACATCAATAGAACATGCAAATTCATTGGATTGTTGTGCATTGGTATTATACATTTGAGGGGGGGGGGGGGGTTTATATATTTTATTTTAAGGCTTGGGTGATTAGTTTGATGAGATTGGTTATATTTATTTTTAGAGGATTTTTTATATTATTTGTAGCATTCTTAAGAGATAAATTCTGATTGAAGTTTTCCCCTAAGAAAAAATCAAATAAAATATTTCCAAGTCCATGCCATGTCTCATGAGAGTGACCCATGTTGATGTGGGACCAACAAAGTTTGTCTGGGTTGTGCCATGGTGATGGTGTAGAAGTATGGGCAAATGGTCCATATAGTGATATTAAATTCACAATTTCTTACAAACTAAAAGGAAGAGAGGGTGGGGTTTTGATTATAGGCTTCCACTTTATCTTGTTAAGGAGGATTATTTTTAGATGTACTAGTGTTGATTTCATTAGTTTAGGTTTGAAAATATTATTTTTTTGTGCTTTGATATGATTCAAATTGGCTCATAAGGAATTATTATCTTTTTGTTGTATCGAAGGCCTCTTATACAGTTTGAGGGGTGGGCATCTTAACTTTTATTGAAGAGAGGAATTAAGAGAGGTAAAAAAGAGTTTAAAAATATTGTCATGAATCATGTTATGGTTTAATTTATGCACTAAATATTTCCATAGCTTGATAAAATTATGGGCAAATTCCTTAGGTAATTTCTTAGTGTTATTGAAGTTACTAAGGTTGTTCTCAGGAAGTTCATTATGATGGAATTCCTTAACTAAAGCATTAAATAAACCTATAGTTGTGTAATGGAAAGAGTTGGAAGTTTATTATACCATTCTAACACATTTAAAACTAAGGTTTTAGATATAATCTTGGTATTTATATTATAGGTTTTATTTTAAATCCATTCCGATGTAAGGGAGGAACAATAGTCTTGTCATATGTGATGGTAGGAAAAATGATGTCAATATCCATATACAAGATGAAGGAAGATATAAGTTCACTCTGAAGGTATCAAACCATATTATTTTGAATTTGAGGTTTGGGAATAATATTTCTATTGACATATCTAAGAGGAGGAATTTAATTTTGATTTTTTTTACTGAAAAAAAAATTGATAAGCTTGATTATCCATTTAAAAAATGTGGCTTTGCATTTGGATAATTTGATTATTATTGGAAGCTTGCATAAGGGTCATTTGTTTAACCATTTTTCCAAGTAATTTGGAACTATCAATCAAAGGATTATGATTGTAATTTTTATAACCATTGAAAGGGGGATGATCACTAGAGGGAGGATTCCCAACATTGGTGTTAAGATAAATATCATTGTTGTATTTATTAGTCATCATAATGGAGGTTTAATAAGACTAATACTCCCATTATTGTTTGGGGTATAAAATGTATGTGTATAGAATTTTGATGAGTTAATTAGGATCTCCTAGGTTTGAAGCTTGGTTTATGTGAACCATGTAACATTTAGTAGACTTGGGTTGAGATTGAGAAAATTTGCACCATGAGGAGTTTTCATCAATGACGAGCATGAAAGGAATGAGAGAATAGCCCATGAAAAATATGAATGGATTGGACTTTCTATAAATATCCTAAGATGATAAGTTATGATGAAAATATGGAAAAGAAAGATATAGTAGTGAAATCAAGAAATAATATTGAGTTGAATGATGCAATTTGAGACAGACATATCAAAAGTAGATTATAGTAGGTTAGTTAATAAAGTGGAAATATAACTAAAAAATAAAGGATTGTATCAAACTAGGTAATATAATTGGATCAAAAATATAAATAGATCAAGTCAGCTCAATAGAAGCCCAATGGGTTAGCTCATTTAGTTGGGATAACTATGTTACAAGTGGGAGGTCTCAGGGTCGATCCCCAAGTCTAGCCACCTCTATAGCCATATATATTTCTCCATTAATGATGTCCCCATCTAGTCAGGTGACCTAAAAATGGTTGCCATAGGTTTGTGGTAGCAAATATGTGTAATTCCCATCCTTAGAATTATATTATGGGAGTAATGTTGTAAAAAAGTGTGAACCCTTTTTTAAAATATTGAGTCAGTTGATATAATGAAAAAAATACAGGAATTGTATTTTGTTAGGTAGATATAGTAAAACCAGTAGAAAACTATATTGAGCTAGCCGATATAGTTGAAAACATTTGGAAATGTATTGGGTTGGATGATAAATTTGGGTTAACAAATAAAATCTTCACCAATATGTATGATGATGGTGAACATAATGTTACTAATCCATAAGTAAAAACATAAAAATGACCCAATCAATAGTGGGATAAGATTCATACTGGGTTCACAAGAATTTATGCAAAGGTTAGAATAACTAATATAGCTATCATATTTATCTTTATAGATTATAATATAAACAATAGGTCATAACTATATCCTATGTATACTTGGATGGTACAATTCTTGTGTTTAGGGTGGTCATAGATCTAATAAAAGGAAATCTAAAATCAATTTCAAGGGTATAGGAATCCAAAGCCTATACCTAATATATGGGGTATGTTTATAACTAGACCCCAAAGTAAATCAATGATATATCAATGGTAATAAAGGGGAATCAAGGATATAATAAGGAAACCACATGCAAGAAACTGAAAAAAAAGGGTAACCTAGATCCAATGTAGTAATAACACTAAACTAGCAGAAGATAAATGATGAAATGGTCAACCATAAGTGGTTTATACAACCTAAGGCATAAGTGGCAAGCCTAAGTACCCTATATCAATACTAACTTATTTGGTATAGAACTTAAGAAAGTAAAAAAACGTGCATGCTATTATAACTATAAGTAAAGTAGATTTATTTAATAAGTAAATAAATGAAAGAGAATAAGGATATAGATACTTACCTTTACATTGACTTATCAATGCATCAATCTCCCCCTAATGGCACTTCACAAGAGATGTTATATAAGGAATACCTAAAATGTAAATATGAATAACTAGGTATCTTTGT
Source organism: Torreya grandis (assembly GCA_037957365.1). NCBI lineage: Eukaryota > Viridiplantae > Streptophyta > Pinopsida > Cupressales > Taxaceae > Torreya > Torreya grandis. The sequence continues at coordinate 352,326 of JARHVA010000206.1, read as the reverse complement.
TAAGGACTCAAAATACTAGGTGTACTTACTTAGTTTCACTTTTCCTATTGAGTTTCAAATACCTTAAGAAAGACGTGACCTCTTGGAAAAATAATTTAACCTTTGGATCTAAATTTTAATACTTAATGGAATAAATTTGAGTGCAAATAGAGAATATGAGTGTTGTGTGTGTTTGGAATGATAAATATGACTCCTATATAAATGAATCCAAACCTAAAATTAACCCTAAACTCTAAATGAATAGTATTGGCTAGGATAATATAGTTGAAAAAGATGTTGGATGACTCAGAAGTGTATCAACCAAGACAATATATTATAACCAATAGGGGTAGAACTCAAAATTATATTAGATAGGATGATACAATGCAAGGAAATATAGACATGAAAAATATTATATCATCTTAGATGATAGAGTAGGAATATAGGGTAGATTGTAAGAATAGATGCAAAGTAGACTGAGAGGTAAGATGAAAAGAGACTTAGATGAAGTGAAAATGATAGTAATGAAGGTCAAACTTAAATATGAAAACATATATCATGAAGTACCATGAGTCGATCCCACCCCATTTTCTATGCACTCATTTGGAAGTTCACTTAAGTATATTGACGCATTGGTAAGCCACTACAAGAGAAACCATTAGTAAAGTGATAAATATGAAAAAACATCATCTGTATACAAATCAAATTTTGGATATTCTATGAAATCAATCATCTATATGCTAAGCCTTACAAGTGTGCTTTTGGATTCAAGGAGTTGTAGTAATTGGGTCACATTGTTTCCCATGAAATCATAAATTTGGACCCTCAAAATATCAAGCCCATCATCGAATTCCAAGTCCCTAAAACCCTTAAGCACTTATGGTGATTCTTAGAGCTCACATGTTACAATCACTAATTTGTAAAAAAATATGCTAACATATCAGCACCACTTATGTATTTATTTAATCAATAATACTTTCATTGGAAATAAATAAACACCAATACATTAGAGAATCTTAAGGATGCCATGTGCATAGCTCCAATTCTAGTTGCCCCAAATTTTTCATTGTTTAATGTGATGATTTTGGTTATGGCATGGGGGTATTACTCATGTAGCAATTATGATGTATTTATTTTGATATTCATAAAAAAATTGGAAACTAATTTATGAGAAGAAAATTATGGTTATCCTTCACATGGTAAAAAAATGGAGTCTTTATTTGATGGGAATACACTTTAAGGTGAAGACAGATCATGATAGTCTCAAATACTTTTTATAATAGATGTTATCATTACAATAACAATGAATATTGGTAATGAATATGTTGAGATCACATACAATAAAAGAGAGGAGAATGTAATGGCTAATGTAATATCCAAAAATGATGATTCCATAAAAGTGATATTATGTATCATATTCATATTACAAATAATTAGGTAGAGGAGGAAAAATCAAAATTAGTGAATGACACAAATAAACTCTCATTAATAAGCTCCAACAATATTTGAGAAACTCAAACAAAATTTTATGGAAAGGTGACACTCTATGTTACAAGGATTCATTTCACATATGAAAGAATGAAACCCTAATTAAAATTATTCTTGAAAAAAATCATACTTCACTAGTTAAAGGGCACTCAAGCCTCTTGAAGGCTTATTATAGAATCAATTAGAAGTTATTTTGTGAAGGGACTAAATAGGAATTAAAATATTTTTTATATAATGCATAATGTGTCACTATAACAAAAGGGATACAATTAATACCATGGGTGTTCTATAGTCATTATCTATTCCTAGTCAAGCATGGAAGTAAATGTCTATGAATTTCACCATAGGGTTGCATAAGTCTGAAGGGAAAAATATCATCATATTTATCAAGGATATAATAAAAAAATATGACCATTTTTTTTACTTAATGCATGTTTTTATAATAATATCATTAGCATCAATGTCTATGGATACAATTCAAAAGCTACATGGGACCCCAAATTTTGTAGAAATGATCGTAATCCTAAATTTTCTAGTAATTTTGTGACTAATTTATTTTCTTGCTTGGGTAATTATTCAAGCCATAGTTTTTCATATCATCCCTAATTTAATGGTAAAATTGAGGTGGTTAACAATTTTTGGGAGGGTTGTCTCCAATGTTTTACTTTAGATGAACAAGAGAGATACATTTAATGGCTACCACTAGTAAAATGGTAGTACAACACTTTTTACCATACTTCATCCAAAATGTCTTTATTTTTTGAATTATATAGGTACCAAACACCATCCATGAGGGTTCAATGAAAGGTTCAAAAAACTTGAAGACCACATTCAATACCACCAGGAGGTACTCCCTAATATTAGGGATAATTTGGCAATGGCATAGAACTAAATGATGTAAAAAGAATTAAAAAACTACATGGAAGTACATTTTAAAGTAAGAGATTGTGTTTTCTTGCATTTACATATATATAATAAATTATATTTGAAATAATAAAATTAGGATAAAAATATTTCACCTAAGTAATATGGGACCTATGAGGTCTTACAAAAGATCAATAGCGTAGCATATAAATTGGAGTTATTGTTGTTCATCCCAAAATTCTAAGTCTAAAAATCACTCATGAAGTTGAGTGTTTTAGAGAGAAAAGTGGGGGACAATGCATGGGATAAAGATATCCCTTCATTAACTTTAGGATTGCTGCTAGTTTAATCCAAGGACCGAATAGTTTAACCAAGTTTACTCTGAGAGAAGAAACTACTACCACTAGAGGTTCAATTGATATGAGCATTCTATTCATTTACATTCTTGCTTATTATTTGTCTATATCTTATTTCTACTCTATTCAACTGATAAAATAATAAAAAACTACTTCACAATAATTCATTTCAATATCTAATCTAAGGCAATATATCATCCAAAAAATTAAAAAGGAGAGAGGGTAGGGAAGAAAAGAGAGGGTGTCTTTAACCTAAACAATATTCTTGATTCCAAGAAACTAAAATCATGCCTGACCATAGTTACACCACTATGTTCCTAGTCTAGCTACTACACAAATGTGAGGCACTCAGTGGGCAATCTTCTAAGGGCACTGATACAAAATTTATTTATCCATTGAACCCATTATAAAGATATTTTAACTAATAATATACAATTATTTCATGTAATCACTAGGAAAAGACTAAAGTAATGCATGAACAAATCCAATAGACTAGTTAAAATATTTGATAAACATCCTAATTGAGAAAATCATTGACAAATATGAATGCTCAAATTGCAAATCCTTCACTAAATTAAACACCCAAATATTTTTAGCATTTATCGCATGAAGCTTTTGGAACATTATATAGTTAAAAACACATAAATCATAGTGTTCAAAGAGGAAACTAGACAAAATTAATAAGGAACTAGACTAGCATAAGCACAATCTAGATGCCACATTCATGTCTGCAATCAAGCACAATATCAATCCTATCATCAATTAACTATCTAAATCAAAATTATAGAGACATTTAAAGTGAATAAGACATATAAAAATCTATATTCAGCACTTTAAAAACATTCTATTACAATCCATTTCTTTAGGTATTCAATCAAAGCAAAATGTGAGGAATGATAGGGGCAATCTTGGCACTATCCCAAAAATGATTTGACCCCAAAATTACCGACCACCTATGGATGCATAGTCAAATTAAAAAAACCAAGGGAAGGTAGGTTTAATCTTAGCACAATCCTAATAGTGTTTCAACCCCAAAATACTTGACCATTACAAAGGGAAAATAACATCTCTTATATAGATAAATTTGTCCATGAAGTTTGCTTAACCCACTATTGGGGAAGTTAAAAATATTGAATGATTATTGGATATTGTGTTTGATATTATAATAAATTCACCAACTTGAGCATGATTTTAATTTTGGATACTGTGCCTTTTAAAGGCTTAATTATGTCTTTTATGCTCATTGTCTCTCCTAGGACTTTTACCCTGCACATGTCATGTGATGACTCATGCCATATTGACTAATTTTCATTTAATTTGGGGGGATGATTAAATAAAATATCCATCCCTAGTTTGATTATAATGTCTCTTGGATTAGTTCACTCCTTTATTATCATGAAATTTATCACTTATGGACCTTTTATTTGGTGAGTAAGTAATTTCACTTCAATTATGCTTTTTAGACTTGACACACAATCCTTTTAGGAATTTTAATAGTTTTGATGGATAGATGGGCCATCAATATTAGTTCTTAGGATCTCTTGATGTCACCACTACCACATGGATCTTTCTTAGTGTTGTATTCCTTCTCCTTCACTAGGGTATTGGATTTGCCTATTAGGTCCTATTTTTCCACTTTGTAGTTTATTAGCATTCCTAAGCTTTAGTTTTCTATCTACCTATGTCATCATCACAAAAATGTGGATTATTATTAACCTTCCATGTTTTAGCCTATATTTTTTATTCATCACCACATGGATTTCTCTCAAGCTTTTGGGCTCTTCATAGTTTGGGTTAATGATGTAATCATTGCAAGATCTTAGGATTTCAAGAGGGTGTCGTTCTCAGGGCCTCAGGGGCATAGAGCTTTTCCAATATCGATCAACTTATAATTAATTGGGATAATTCTTTATTAATCCCAAGGTTATAATTTTTTGAGGTTCCAAGGTTTTGAGGTTATGACATTCTGAGGAACTAAGTCACTAGGATCTTAACATGTGGCATGATCTCAAGGCCCCAAGGATTTAAAAGGACTTAGTCATTTTTACAAAAATATTTGACTCTAAATCCATGCATCAAAAAATTTTAGACACATCGAATAATTTGGAGGACCTTGAGAGTCTTTGCAAACCTGAGAGGAAATAATAAAATTGACTAATTAAATATTTTTGATAAAGCAAAGGCTTTTGTCAGGCAAATTTTATGCAAGAAATAGTCGATAAATATAGGAATTAAAATAAATCATTCCCATAAAGTAGAGGTTTAATACTAAGCATTGGTATGTTAATGTCTATATAAAAAGTAATAAAATTGTCTAAAATAAAGAGGTAATATAATTTATTCACACCTAGGTGAAGAATATCATAATTAATGACTATTTAGATGTCTTAAATGATTCTATGCATATATTCAAGCCATTATTTTATCAAACAACATAATCTTGAGGTATATTACCAAAATTTAGCTCAAAAGAAAGAGGGTCCCTAATTTCAGCCTAAAATGGAACATGTTTTTTTTACACAACATCAAATGTTAACCTCTATAAGGAGAACGTTGTTAAGTATTCAGAACCCAAAATCTTTGGTTCAAGTCCTTTGAAAGGTAGGCTCAAACCTTCACACCTGAACACAAGCATAAAATATGAACTATTCCTTAGGAAACACCAAAAATATGAAGGCATTTAAGTCTACCTAAACCTATGTCATACTCATTTTCAATTCTATTAATGACCAGCAGTGTGTGCAAAGTGATTAATTCATTGTAGCTCTTGAATTCACATAAAATAATTCAAACCTACTTAGACAACCAAAACTTATGAGAGGGTAAAGATTTCTTATTCGTCTTGGGAGGAATTCATGGGTATTCATCTATTACTAACTAGGCATCTATAGCCCTAACATATATACCTTTGGTCCCACTCAAGGCCTTGATCCACTACCATCTAGGTTAGAAAGCCTACGATGGATGTTTCATGAATCACCCTCTCAAGGAAGACTTTAGATTTTGAATTTTTATTATGTTTCCTTTGATTTATTTATTTTAAAAATATTTGTATGTTTAGTGCATTAAGGGTTTGGAACCAATCCATGGTTATAATGATAGACTCACAAAAAAATTATTAGTAAGACCAGCCTAAACTAGTTCAATGTTTCTTATTTACTTAAGATGTTCAATTAAGTATATGTAATTACTTTAGACAAAGAAAATAAACTGTTCTAAAATTCACATGTTCTAGATATTCATAGGACTCCAAAGTTAAAAAAAATGAATAATAAGAAAATTGAAATAGCCTATGCACATTCAATGTGACTTTTCACTTGCTAATTTTAAAGGCTCAAATAACTATCTCAATTATACATCCACCATTTAAGGGTCCTAATCCCACTAACATAAGGAAATATAAATCCACAAGCTCCTTCTCTTCTACTTAGTGATTTTATTTCTATAACATGGCTAACTACTAAAAAGGGATGCCTAAGACAAAGAATATACCAGAATTTTGAAACAAAATAGAGATAGAATAGGCTCACATGAAACCAAACCAAACCAAAGAAAGGAAATAAAAAAAATAAGAAACCTATTCTATAGTAAGGGATGAGAAAGAAACAACAAAAAAGGAAAGGAAAAAAGGAAAAAGAAGCATATTTACAAGATGTTTTTCATGCATGCTTGAATTAGTTAGACACTTGATTGGTTCAGGATTTAGAGAAGGGAAAAGTTCCTAGCTACTTTATTATATGTTGTCTCCTAGGATGAAAAACACTATCCCATAAATATTTTTTAATATTCATTTCATGCAATTAAAGAAAAATCAAACTATGAAGTTTAGTATTATGCTTACATATTATTTGCTAAAAGCATGAGGGATAGGTTGAAGAAAATACCTCGGGCCAAACATGGAACTATGAAGAGGAGTGAGGCTAGGAGATAATACATTCCAAAATGTCTTGAACATCTAACCTGGTAGGGGTATCTTATTTGTTGCAACTCATAGATATGTTAATTATTGGTTGCATTTGGATTGTAATGGAAGCTTTGGCAGAGTCATCTTATTTGTATTTATCCTTTGGGAGGTATGGGAGTAGTTAGTCCCATGTCAAAGACCTCCTATATTTGTCATCCATTTTTAAAGTATGCAGAGATCTTGGTTGAGTTATATCATATTCAACATGCATTTACATTAGCATGACTTCTTCATTTAATCCATTATACCCTTGAGGTTCCCTATTAAATGTCTCTACTACTGATAAGAATGGATGGTTGCCTTTGATTGGTTTGAAGGCAAGTTTGAACAAGGTAGAGAATGAATCAACTTCAATATATTTCAACTCATTCTCCTCAAAATAACAACCCATTATGCTTTGTATTTCCCTTCTTGGCACAAAAAATCTAGCTCATCTCTGATTTACTTACATTCATCTTCCTCTAATGATGAGAGGGAATCCAAACTACTGTTATGGAGTTGTTCATCATATTGAATTGGATCTGAAAATATATTAGCAAGATCATATGAGAAGGATTATTCAAATGTAGAATATTCATCTTCCTCTACTTGTTACTCCAAATATTTAAATGGAGAGGTGTTCTCCTCTATACTAAAAAATATCTACATACATGTACTCTTAATGATCACTATCTTCAATACTAGAATTAGATTCAGTATAATCATAAGTATGGGATTCATCTTCTTCAAGATTTTGAAAATAACCCATGTATTAGAAAATTTTACTTGATGATCTTACCTATCACAAATAATCAATTCTTTTACCTAAGGCTCAAGAATGGTGATTTTGGGAATAAAAGGTTCAATAGATACTAATTCATGAAGATTCTAATATAATAATATGCATTATTTGATCTTCTACAGTTTACTCAAACATATGCTTATGGACCCTTTCAAATTTAGGATTGAAAGGAACTCATCATCATTATCCTTATCTGAAATATATTATAGTTTTTATTGTAACTTTAATATTTATTATTTAATGACTAAAATATTCATTAATGGTTTTTATCATTCTGATCATTAGGTGAAATATATAGTATAAAGGTTGGGTCTTATACCTAGCTTACAAATTGTAGCATCAATAAATTTGTAATAATATCATTACTAGTGATGGAATTAGTTTCCAAACTTAAAAACTAGTCATGCACTTCTTTAAGAGTTAATGTAAATAATTGGCAAGATACATCCTCATATTTGACATTTAAAACATGCATATAAGACTTATAAGCAGTAAGGTCTTCCTTAACAGTTCTATTGTGATTTATTTGAAATCGAGGAAGAAATATAAAGGGATCTTCAAAGAATTCATGTTGAATACCTAGGATGTTTACAGCTGATTCACCAGCCAAGACATGGTTATAGCCATGAAATTAAAGTGATTAATAATAACCTTTAATTTTTTTAAACAATGTGCACAACAATATCATCATTACCAATTTTATTCCTCCTATGTATTAACAAGTGAAAAAGGAAAATAAAGAACATAAATCTAGACTTTTTGATCCTTGCAGTGGGGTTTAGGTTGTTTTCAAATAGAAAATAATTAAAATACAACTAACGAATACTAATGGTCAGTAAGATTAAATGAATGAAAACACTATAACCCTATTTATAGTGTCAATTGTTGTTGTGTGTGTTTGAAGCACACAACATGGATAAAGTTTAAATTAGGGGAGTAAGACTCAATTAATAAAATATTCTTTCAAGGATCAGGTTCTTATAGATAACTAATTTATTAAAATTGCCTCCTTTTAGTTCTAACTATTGTTCACCCCAAAATCTTGAGTTCAAAAAACACTCATGAAATTGAGTTTTCCATAGAGAAAAGTGGGGGATAATGCATGGGATAAAGATATCCCCTCCTTAATTTTAGGATTGATGTTAGTTCAATCTAAGGACCAAGTAGTTTAACCATGTTTACTTTGAGAGTAACAACTGCTACCACTATAGGTTCAATTGATATGATCATTCATGTTCATTTACTTTCTTACTTATTATTTATTTATATCTTGTTCTCTACTTGATTCAACTACTAAAACAACTAGAATCTACTTCACTATAATTCATTCAAATATTTAATCCAAGGTAGGATATCATCTAAAAAATTAAAAAGGAGAGAGAGTGTAGGTCATAAAGGAGAGGGTGTATTTGACCTAAATGAGCTTCTTAATGCAAGGAACTATAATTACGTTTGACCATAATTATAGAAATGTATGCATGGTCTATATTCTACACAAGCATGAGCCAATCAATGGGAAAGCTTATAAGGACATAGATATGAAATTCATTTATCCATTGAACACATTTTAAATATAGTTTAACTAAAATTCTGAAGCTATTGCACACAATGACTCAAAATAGACTAAAGTAAAGCATGAAGAAATTTAATAGACCAGTTAAAATAGTTGTTTCACATTCTAACTAAGACAATCATCCACAAATATGAATTCTCAACTTGAAAATCCTTCATCAAATGTAAACATCTAAATATTTTTAGAAAATTGCACACAAATTTTTTGGAACACTTTATAGTTAAAAACACATAAAACATAGATCATTCAAAAAGTAAAATGGACATAATTATCAAGGAACTAGACTGGCATAAGAACAATATAGATGCCACATTTATGTTTTTAATCAATAACAATATAAATCCTAGCATCAATTAACTAGCTAAATCAAAATTTAGGGGGCATTTAAAGTGAATAAAACACAACAAAATCTATATTCATCATTATAAAATCATTCCATTTCCCCATGTAGACAATCAAAGAAAAACATGAGGAATGACAAGTGTAATCTTGGTACAATCCTAATAGTGCTTTGACCCTAAAAGCCCTGACTTTTATAAAGGGAAAATAATGTCCCTTATATAGATAGATTTGTCCATGAAGTTCACTCAATCCAATACTAGGGCAGTTACAAATATTCAATGATGGTTGTGTTGTCACTAAATTTTTCACCCTTGGAGAGTTAGTTAAATCATCCAAATTGAGTGTAACATTAGATTATCCCTATTCCTATGGGTTGCCTATAGCTGAGGTAAACCTCTAGATTAAAGGCCTAGCTCCCTAGATTTGTCCATTATAGCTCATCACCTATAATAATAGCTTGTTTGGATGAAAAGAGATATAAATAACATGAAATTAATCTAATATAAATAGGTTATGCACCAATTCAATCTCCACTAGACTACCATGTACTTTCACTATGAAATATGATTCACAAAACTGACTTCAACATCCTAGATTTCTCTAACATAAGTATTTTCAAACATGAAAGTGATATTCAATGCACTTATTTAAGGTGGATGAACAAAAGGTCTTATTTTAGACACTAATTCTTCACTTTATAGTTAAATATATACAAATACACTAACTACACTTCTTGTGACCTGTTAGAGAGCAGACTACTTGCATAAAACATGAAAAAGTAAGGTAAACACAAGGATAGATGATTATCACTTGTCATTCATATATGCACTACTTTACAAATTTAGACAATAATTTATGAAATAAAAACCATATTTAAATATTTATTCAAAGGAAAATATAGTACTCAAACCATTAGTTCTTTGCCACACTAGGTGTGGATCTTACAAACTTAGCCAAAAGTGGTTGTTGATATAGAGATTGGTGAAGAGAGAGAGGGGGGCATAGTAGATAAGAATTTACAAGTATACATGAGTTTAAAAAATAATTGGAATTATGATATAGTACAAACATACCTCCAAGTCCATGTTTCTCACTCCTAAATTATATTCAATCTTACAAGTGGCATAGGGGTTATAAATTGGCTTGATACCTTGACTAGCTTCTTGAAAATTGCCTTTCCTTGCATGAAATGAGTGATAAATGTACCTTAAATTCATGAATTTTCCATTAAATTGTCCTATAAAACTCATTAGACATGTTCCATTCCTTAATAAACTCATCTAACTTGACATTCCATCATTCATGTGTATAGGTGTCTTGAAACTCTTCATTTCCCATGCCTAGATTGGTATAAATGGCCTTAAACTCAAATTAATATTATTAAATTAATTATATATCCATTAATTGTATTAAAATATGTTATTATAAAAAAAAAACCTGTTTTTGTTCCTAGAACAACTCTCACGAATTCGTTTTGCTCCTTGAGCCCTCACTAGGCCTATTTTCCTTATAACATTAAAAACCTATAAACCTCCTTGTGTAGGTAGTTGTACAAATCATATTGACAAAATTATGGAATATTATATTACCATGTATGTATTTATATCTCCATACCAAATTTAATTTTTATAATCTAATTGGAAGTCTATCTTTTATGCCTTTCTCTCTTGAATTAGGTCTCAATTAAGCCTCTTTGACTAGAACCCTATTTTCTTGCTCCAAATTTCATCCATACATGTGAAATAACACAAAATAATTTTATTAACTTTACCTAAGCCATAAAAATCCTCCATGTATATTGTGAGGTCTTAAGACCCTGTGGAAGTATGCAAACTAAGAAATGGCCTCACCGCCTAGTCTCATTTTGAGCCTGTTTGAGAATGCCTTAGAAAATGGGCCTAGTTTGATCACCTCAAAAATATCCTATTAATTTTTTTTAACTTTATTGGCTATGAAAACTACAAAATGAACTTATCCCATGATTTTGAAGCTTTCTCCTTCTCAGAACACCTACAAAAACACCACAAACATGCAAAACTAAGGCATTTATGGAAATTTGTATAAGTAACATCAACATAAAAGTAAATTTGGGTAACCTAATTGTAGTTATAAACAACATAAAAGAGTTTTTATGAGAATAATATGGCATTAAATATGCATTTTAGTTCTTTTTTCCATCATTGATCACTATTTAGGTTTAAGAGAGCTTTAAGACCTATTTGGGGTCTTAACAAGTGTTCATAAAGAACATATCATTAATTGACCTCATTTTAATTTTAAAAAATTATTATATGACCTCATAAACTATCCAAAATTTATAATCCTCCCATGCAAAGTTTTGACTATGGTATGAACATCTGAAGTTATCCCTCAAGTGGCATACTTAGTGTTCTTGAGCTTTGAGAGAGGTCTACTTTGAGTTTTGGGTCTCAAAATTCATTCCCACTACTGGGATAAGTTCATAAACATTAAAAAAAAATATCTTACATGATTTTATATTCTTTTTTATTCCTTTTTACCCCACTTTATGCTCATAGTGTACTGGTTAGGGTATTTGGGGTTTAGAGCCTATCTCCTTCTTGCTAGCCCTCAAGGGAATTTGGAAGAATCATAAGGTTTTTTATTAGTTTTAGGTGTATGAAAACCATTTTAATTTTTTATTTTTACTCAATATCCACCCATTAGGTTTGGAAACTTGTTTCATGCTTTGAGTTCAAAAATCTCTCTTAGTCTCATGGTTGCCCCTTGCCCAAAGTAGTGGACCAAGTCTAAAACAAAATAGTGAGTACTTACACTATTAGTATGGATTTTAGATGGTCATGAACATATTTTTAAACTTATAAAAATAATTTATACCAATTTCCAAATCCTGGTCATACTTATAGGACCCTCAAAACAATAATTTCTCCTCAAGACTGGTTGGATAGCTTGTATGTGATTGTGTGTTGATTGACTGTATATGGAGCTTTGAAACTCAGTTTGGTCAATCCTCATTTTACTTAATTTGGTATCAATATAAATTATATTAATTTATGTCCTTACTAAGATATACCTTAGTTTCCCCACCACATCTGCCCTTCTTTTTAGACTTGACACCAACCTGCTTCTCATTAGCCACCTGCAAGTATCTATTAAGATCACTTGATTGTATACCTTGGTTTTAGGTCCAATAGCTCCAATATTATCATTAAAAACCTCTTAAATAGGTTATTAAATCTAGATATAACCTTTATTTGGCTCAATGTTCTCTTCAAACATCTCTCTACTCTCTCTTTTAGGCCTGAGGCTAGTTTGCTCCATAAGCCACCTATATGTGTCTTTAGAGGGTTTTGACTGTGTTAGGTGCTCAAGAACCTCATATTAAATATTAATAACCTCCTCAATGGGCCTTTATATTGTTTAATGATCCAATTATTTTTAGATCCTCTCTCAATACCTCTACTCTTTACTTTAGGTTTGAACCAACTTTTCACTACCTTGCATGTTGTAGGTGCTTGTTAAGGGCATTCTTGACTGCATGTTGTGTATTTGGATCTCATCCTTCACATTAATAGCCATATAATAGTTTATGAACCTAGTTATAGTATTGAAATAGGCTTAAAAACCTCTTCAAATACTTGTCTTATTTATGGGTTTGATGTTAGTCTATTCCACTAGTAGACCTATAGCTTACCTCTAGGGTATTGACTATGTTAGGAGTTTCAAGACCTCACTTACACATTGAAACTTTTCAATGCTCTTAAATTTTTTTGTAATCTCAGATTGATTTCAAAGCATATCTCATACACTATAACTCATCTCTTCAACTTAAAAAATAACTATTCTTAACATATACATGTAGGTGGCCTTTTACGATCACTAACTGTACTTAAGGTATTAAACCTAATATTATCACTTACCATTGATACTTGAAGAATATAGACCATTTGAGTTGATTCCATTATGTATGTAGAGTTTTAGATTTGTTGAGACACTTTCGAACCATCTTTCACTTATTCCATGGTATTGTATATATTATTTTAGGTGTTTAGTTAGACAGTGAACTCAGTCCATTTGATTCTTGACAATGAATGGCCTAGTTGCTCCTTGATGAGTTGGATCACTATCTTCATTTCACCATGCAGTCAAACCTTCACTAACTTGGTTTCCATTTGCATTGGGGAGTGATGATCATGGTCCAAAATGAAGATCTATAGGTTTAGGGCCTGTAAGTCTCATTTGAATGTATAGGATATATAAAGTCATATTTCCTAAGTCTTTAGAATTTTCAACATTGTCAAATTAATACAAATCCTTATGTCATTCCATAATGGTTCATAAAGCATATAGTTGAGAATCTTCATGTTCAACCCACATGATTGACCTATACAGATTACAAGTACATTCATCTTATGCATGAGGTATGTGAGTTATGCATTACAACATTCTAATCAATTTGTACAATTATATGGGGTTAGTAAGGTAGTTAATATTATAGAATACATGAATAAATGTCTTAGGTCCTTATATGAATAATGGGCATCTTCCAAACACCCTGTAGTCCATACAAATGCATCTTGAAGAGACACCTACGACCTCTCATTAAAAATGTGAATTTGGGATCCTTTATTCAATTTTATTCACTTACAATGGTGAAATATCATAGCAAGAAACTGACCATGATATACCTCTGATACTTGAGTCCATTATGGCAATCAAACCTGCAGTAAATTGTCTAAACATAAAATATATTCCAAAGAGCCAGCACACTTGAAGAGTATGGATAAGAAACACATCTTTAGATAAAACACACAAACTCCATGGAACTAAGGGAGATTTCATGATTTATGAAGCATTAGAAAACCTCTAGGAATTACCTCCATGAATACAAAATAGAGACTTGTAACAAAATTCACTGAAACAACCTGTACACTAAGACATTCTTCCTTTGAGTGAAATCAATTCATGTAGATGATTAAACTAATGAAATTACAATGGAAAGTATATACATGACCTATAAAAATCACCTTAAAAACCATTCCTCTCCATAAATGTTTGATATGTATAAATAGGTGCAAGAATAGACCACTCTTATAGGCCATAGTGACCTACTGTCACTCTTAACAATTGTTCATAAATAATAAGCCATAAATATGAAAAAAAATTCCACTAATTTAAATCTCACTAGGACCCCTAACAATGGACAATATTTCACATCCTAACTCTCTCTCTCTCCTAATTGTACCATTTAGTTCAAATTTTCCTTTCTGAGCTTATGAAGGCAGTGATGGAGGAGAAAAAGTGTTTGGAGTGTCAGTTCAACTTGAAACCTGGTCTAGAGCTGGAAAATGATCTTTAGGATCCAAATGGACATTTCAAACTAAAAATTAATGTTTCAGTGTCATACAAGTGCTTGTAAAGTGTTATTTTGCCAGGATTAGGTGTTAAACTATAGATTATGTCAGACTCTGACTATTCTTGAACCATATTTGACCTTTTTTCTAATTTTAGAGGAATTTGGAATCTTATTTAAATGTTCTCTTATTGTAATGATGCATCCAACTCTTCCACATGGGCCAAAAGGTGGCCAAAATGAGTTTTTTTGAAATTAAGAATCAAACAAAGGTTAGTGCATTATAATGTCATTAAATGACATCCAAATAAAATTTTACAATGAATTTTATCTAGACTAATCCTTTGACCATGTTTTACCATTCCAAGACATTGTGATTCACCATAGGACTAAACAAGTGAACCTAAAACTAGAACTTGGACAATGTTATACAAGGGCAAATATGACCACATGGGATAATTTAGGACCACTAGAGACCATGACAAACATTAGACACATATATGAAGTTTTATCCTATAGGGAGTGAAATTTTTTGACTTGGGACCAAATTTTGGCAAACATTCTTAGTAATTCATAGGGGTAGCATGCTTGCAATTTTAATGGACTAGTATCCTTCTCCTTACATTGGGTTATGGATTTAATCTTATGATGCAATCAAAATTAATATGCCTTCTAAAGACTTAAAACTCACACAAAACACACAATAAGAAGTAAATACACACTATGGTTCAAAACATTTAGGTAAAACAACACACAAAATACTCAAACAACATATCTATCCTACTATATACAAACCTCAAAACATGTTTGAGGTGATGCAACACTTTCTCTTGCTTCAACTAGGATCAAACAAAATGTTTCTTGAGTCATAACTTCTCCATGAGAGTAAGTCACCATATGATATATGCTCGTTAAAAAAAAATGCATGTGAATATGATAAAAATACTTACCAATCATAGGATTTATGCTAGCTACAAGTTGATCACTTGAAAATCCAATGAATAGTCCTTCTAGCTCTCCATTAGGTCTTCTTGATAGTGAAACCTTCTTAATCTCATTAATGTTCACTTGATGATTCTAAACTTGCTTCTTGGGAGTCATGGGAGTTGTCTCAAATTTACCTTCATTTATTCCATGATGTTCTTGATGTTTAGATCTCTCAAACTTTCCTTCTTCTATAAATGGCTCAACATCAGATTGAGGCCTAGGCTACTCTTTGACCTCATAAACTTCTACCTTGGTCTAATTTAATTCTCCCAATAGTGTATCCTATTTTATAATGACTTGAACCTCTTTGTCATGTTAAATAGATCCATCAATGACCTTACTAACAAGTTCATGTTCTTTAGGAAAGAGATTTGGCTTACTTATTTTCTCGAATTCTTGTATTATGGAATGCAATTGCTACCATAAACCATCCTCTTCAAGATTATCACATTCATGAACTCCTTCACCTCAAACAATAATAATTTCAAAATCTTGGAAATCTTATACTTTATCATTATTTTAAAATCATCATCATCATGAATATGAATAAGATAGTTACCTTTTACAACTTGTTGAAAAAGATCATCAAGACTTACTTTAGGATGTCGATCACCTTCATCATGGATGATATATATACCAATACTTGTCTCTTCAATTAAAGTATATGGATAATAATCATAAGTGTTAGTACCATATTCATATAGGAATAGTTCATAAATACCCTCAAGTTTAGAAGATGCTCCATCATCTATAGCATGTTCTTCTTGCTCATGGATGGTAAAATTCAAATTAGAGATAGCTTCCACACATGGTTCAATGTGGAACTTGGCCAATGGATGTGTACTTATTATTACCTTGGATATATACCTTTTTATAAAGGCCAATAAACACCAATAAATAGAAATATATCCTCCTATCTTGGTCGTGAAGTCTCTTGATAGACAAATAGCAAAATGTGTAGGCAAATCTACCACCACTATGTCTTATAGAATTGGGAAACTTAGGTAGTCTTTAAAGAAAAAATTTATACCTTTGATTATCCCTATTAATTTGGTTGGTTTCCCATCAAGATTCAATAATCATTTTCTATATGGCTCATATGTCAAGCCCAACTTGTCTGTAACTAGTTTGGGCATAACCAAAGTGCTTTTCCCACTATCCATAATGCAATTATGGACTAGCTTGTCTCCAACAATGAGTGTAAGGTAGAAATGTAGTGTTTTTAATATTTAGTGGAGGGTTAAACAATATGAGTGGGTTAATTTATGAGGGACACACCACCATTCTTGACTGGTTGAGAAGAAACATGGAGTTAGGATAACTGATCTTGAAGTAGTTATTTTTTACCAGGCGTGTGGAGCACTTCCCAAAGGGATATGGACATTTTATTATTCTTTAAAGATTCAATGATATTCAAAGGAGAGACACTAACCTTTTATTTCATCCTTGTAGGTAATTAAGTGCCTTGAGATTGAGGCAATGAATATTGGGTCGCCCTTCACAATTTTTAATTTTGAACAGGTGCACGACTTGTAGAGGCTACCACATTTATTTTCAAACCTTATTGCCTTGAAAGAGGATTATTTGGACTTATATCCACATCTTGAACATCTCAAAAAAATCTTTGTTTTTATCTTTTTTTCAATAAAACTAAGGTGATTTGATTTAGGACAAGTCTATCTTCCACTTAAAATTTTGTAAGGCTCACTCCTTGGCTACCATACTCTTCATTGAATTATGATTGCATGAATCTCTCATCTTATGCTTGCATGAATCTCAATGAGGGCCTCAAGTGAGGAGTAGGCCCTCCTTGAAAAACTAAAACTTGTACTTCAACATCATTATCATTCATATACTATCCTTGAGGCTTTAATTCTTCTCCTTGAACCAAGTTACTATGGATTAGAACCATGGCTCTTGTGTTGGGAGTAGAATTTAGATTATAGGCATTAAGTGGCCTATTGAAATTAGGTTGAACTTGTCCCCTCCCTTGACCATTATGATGAGGTGGAAATCTATTTTATTATGGAGGGTAGTATTAGGGGTTTTGGTGAACTCTAAATTATTGATTTGGTTTCCTTATTTGAGCTTCTAATGCCTTACATCTTTTTTCCCAATCAATTACATCATCTAATTATTTAGAGTAGCTTTTTGATTAATATTTGGGTTTGTAAATGGAGTAACATACATGTTAAGTAAGATGGGCATAGGGACTTTTAAAGGGATCATATAGGCTTAGATCAAACCATTCTCAGCTCTAATGGCTATGTCATAGGATTTAGGCAAAGTGTACCCACCTATGGAATACAACATGATAAATATATCATTCCTAATATCTCTAAGGTATGTTGGGAAAACAAAACTTGTAGGGGGTCTCATGGGAGATGGTAGCCTATTCCATATTATTTGAAACCTCTCATTGAAATAATACATAATTTTCTTGGGCCCTCTTTGAATGACATTCAATTGATGTATGAGTGATGTATGACAACTCTTGTATTTAAATATTTGAGTCAACAACTCCCCAAACTCATCCTAAGTAGTGATACATCCTCCCAATAATGTTCTATACCAATGAAGGGATTTTCCCCTAAGAGACATGGCAAGTAATCTAACTACTATGTTAACTTTAGTGACATTATGTAAATTTCAGAAGTTGGATATGTCTCTAATATGCTCACTTGGGGTGATAGGACCTTACCCATTGAAGTTGGGAACACTCTTAGTGGCATTGGGAGAGATATCATCATAGGCATTAAGGTTTATAAGATTTTAGTATTAAAGGATGGGAAAACATGTTGCCTAACCATGTTGCCTTTTAAATATTCTTAAATCTTTTTCTCTTCTTGACTTTCAAAACCTTATTTCTCTTTAAAATCTTCTTCATAGTTCTCAAACATTAAGGTAGGCTCAGGATATTGAACTTGAGGAGGAAGTTTAGGATGAGGGAGTAAACTTATAGGATGATAACCTCTACTAGAAATTGATATAGTAAGGACCATGAATTATGAACAAAATAAATAATAAATTGATCTAAAACCAGATGTTATACATTTATTGGAGTCATAAAATGTTGAGTAGAAAACACTTATGCAGTTGTGATGTTGTCAAGACCAACATTCACCTTGAGAAGAAGTGTTTGAGATAATGGTCCCATCGAGTGTGCCAAAATTGTTATTAATCAATTTTTCACCCTTGGATAGGTAGTTAAATCCTAATATAAATGAATTGGAACATTTGATTACCTCTATTCCTATGGGTTGCCTATAGTATAGGTAAACCTATAGATTAAATGACTAGCTCCCTATGTTTGTCTATTATAGCTCATCAACTATACTACTAGCTTGTTTAGATGAAAAGAAATAGAAAGAACATGAAAGTAATATAATATAAATAGGTGATTCACCAATTCAATATCCTATATACTACCATGTACTTTCAATATTAAATATGATTCACAAAATTGACTTCAACTTCCTAGATTTCTCTAACATAAGTATTTTTAAACATGAAAGTGATATGCAATGCACTTATTCAAGGTGGATGAACAAGAGGTATGATTTTAGACACTAATGATTTAATTTACACTTAGAGATATACAAATACAATAAATACACTTCATGTGACTTTTTAGAGAGTAGACTACTTGTACAAAACATGAAAGAGTAAGGTGAACACAAGGATAGATTGTTATCACTTGTCATTCATCTATGCACTACTTCACACACTTAGAAAAGAATTTATGAACTAAAAAATAGATTTGAATATTTATTAAAATTCAAATATATTACTTAAACCATCATGTCTTCACCATACTAGGTGTGGATCTTACAAATTTAGCTAAAAGTGGTAGCTTATATAAAGAATGGTGAAGAAAGAGAGGGGTGTAATCAAGAAGAATTGACAAGTGTCCATGAGTTAAAACAATAAGGGGAGTAATTATATAGTCCAAAAATACCTCCAAGGTAATTATTCTCACTCTTGAATTATATCCAACCTTCCAAGTGGTGTAGGGATTACATATTGGCTTGACACAATGGCTAGTTTCTTGAAAATTGCCCTTCCTTGCATGAAAGGAGTGAAAAATGTGCCTTAAAATAATTAATTCATCATGAAATTATCATAGGAAACTAATTATACATATTACATGCCTTAATAAACTCCTTTGACTTGACATTCCATCATTCATGTGCATAGGTGTCTTGAAACTCTTCATTTCCCATGCCTAGATTGGCCCAAGTGACCCTAATTTCAAGTTCATCTTCTTCAAGGCATCCTCTCTCCATGAATGTTATTAAAATGTGTTTTAAATTCTGAAACAAACCATTTTTATTCTTGGAATAACTTCCAAGAATTCATTTTGTTCCTTAATCCCTCACTAGGCCTATTTTCCTTATAGCCCTAAAAACCTGTAAAACTCCTTGTGTAGGGAGTTGTACTGATCATATTGAAAAAATGAGGGCATATTATAGGAACATGTATCAATTTACAGATCCATACCAAATTTTATATTTTAGACTCTGAGTGGAAGTTTATCTTTTCTACCTTTATCTCTCTTGAATTAGGCCTCTTTGCCTAAAACCCTATTTTCTTGCTCCAGAATTCTACAACACATGTGAAATAAAAAAAAAGTGTGTGATTAACTTTACCTATACATCACCAACCTCCATGTCAAATTTTGAGGTCCTAAAACCCTTTGGAAGTATGCAAACTAAGAAATGGCTTTACCACCTAGTCTCATTTTGAGCCTATTCGAGATTGCCTTGGAAAATAGGCTTGGTTTGATCACCTCCAGAATATCATATGAATTTTTTTTAAATTTAATGGATATTAAAACTCCCAAATGACCTAATCCCATTATTGGGAATTTCTCCCCTTCTTATAACACCTATAAAACACAAAAAACATGCAAAAATAATACATTTATGAAAATCCATACAAGTGACATCAACATCAAATTAAATGTGGGTAAAATCCTTGTATTTATAAAAAACATCCAAGATATTTTAGTAGAAAAATATGGCATTATGTATGCATTTGAGGTCTTTTTTCCATGACTGGTCACTATCTAAGTTTAAGAGAGGTTTAAGACTTGTTTGGGGTCTTAACGATTGTTCATAAAGAATATATCATTAATTTACCTACTTCTACTTATAAAAACTTCTAGATGACCTCCTCAACTATCCCAAATGTCTCAACCTCCCATTCAAAGTGTATGTTATGGTATGAACATCTGAAGTTACCCCTTGGGTGGCATACTTAGGGTTCTTGAGCTTTGAGAGAGGTCTACTTTGAGTTTTGGGTCTCAAAAGTCATTACCACTACTAGGAGAAGTTCATACCAAAAAAAAATACATTCCATGATTATACATGATTTTTTATTCCTTTTTACCCCACTGTATGCTCATAGTATACTAGTAAGGGTTTTTGGGGTTTAGAGCCTATCTTCTTCTTGCTAGCCCTCAAGGGAATTTGGATGAATCTTGACATTTTTTTCCACCTAGATGTGTATTTAACCTTTTTAATTTTTTTTATGTTTCCTAAACATCCTCCCATGAGGTTTGGGAGCTTGTTTCATGATTTGAGTCCAAAAATCTCTCTTAGTCTCATGACTGCCCCTTACTAAAAGGAATGGGCCAAGTTTGAGATAAAACATTGAGTACTTACACAATTATTATGGATTTTATATGGTCATGAACATATTTTTAAACTCATAAACATCATCTATACAAATTTCCAAATCTTGATCATGCCTATAGGACCCTCAAAACAACAATTTCTCCTCAAGACTAGTTGGATAACTTGTATGTGACTATGTGTTGATTGACTATATATAGAGCTTGGAAACTCAGTTTGGTCAATCCTCATTTTTCATAATTTTGTCTCAAGATGACCTTATGGTGTGACTAAGATATACCTTAGTGTCCCCATCATCTCTTCCCTTCTTTTTAGTCTTGAGACTAGCCTACTTCTCATTAGCCACATGTAGGTGTCTATTACGATTACTTGACTATATACCTTGGTTTTAGGTATAATAGGTCCATAATTATCATTATTAACCTCTTAAATAGGTTTTTAAACCTAGATATAATCTCAATTGGGCTCAAGGTTCTCTTCAAACATTTCTTTGCTCTCTATTTTAGGCTTGAGGCTAGTTTGTTCCATAAGCCACTTATAGGTGTCTTTAAAGGGTTTTAACTATATTAGGTATTAAAAAACCTCATATTAAATATTAAAAACATCCTAAATATACCTTTATTTTATTTTAGGATCTAATTGGGTTTAGATCCTCTCTCAACACCTCTACTCTTTACTTCAATTTTGAACCAACTTTTCACTACCTTGAAGCCTGTAGGTGCTTGTTAGGGGAATTATTGACTGCATGTTGTGTATTTGGACCTCATACTTCACATTAATATCCATAAAATATTTCATGAACCTAATTTCAATATTCAATTATTATTCAAATCCCCTTTAAACACCTTTTCTTATTTTTGGGTTTGATGTCAGTCCATTCCACTAGCAAACCTGTAGCTTACCTTTAGGGTATTGATTGTGTTATGAGTTTCAAGACCTCATTTACACATTGTAACTTGTCAATGCTCTTGAAGCTATTTTTAATCTCATATTTATTTTAAATCATCTCTCATACACTACAACTCCTCTCTTTAACTTGAAAAAGGATTGTTCTTGACATAGGCCTGTAGTTGGCCTTTTAGGGTCATTGACTATGCTTAAGGTCTTGAACCTACTCTTTTCACTTGTCATTGATACTTGAAAAATATATACCATGGGAGTTGATTCCATTATGTATGTAGAGTTTGTAGATATATTGAGACATTTCAAACCATCTTTCACTTGTTCCTTTTATACATGTTACTGTATATAGTCTTGTAGGTGTTTAGTTAAATAGTGAACTCAATCCATTTGATTCTTGATATTGAGTGGCCTAGATGCTCCTTGATGAGTTGGATCACTATATTTATTTTTTATTATAGTAAAACATTCAATATCTTGGTTTCACTTTATGTTGGAGAGTGATGATCATGGTCCAAAATGAAGACCTAGAGGCTTAAGGCCTATAGGTCTCATTTGATTGTATAGGCTATACAAAGTCATATTTCCTAAGTATTTATACTTTCCAACATTATCAAATCAATACAACTCATTATGTCATTCCTCAATGGTTCACAAAGCATACAACTGAACATCTTCATCTTCAACCCACTTGACTGACCTGTATGGATTGTAAGTACAATCATCTTATGCATGAGGTCTGTGAGTTATGAATTAGATAATTCTAGTCATTTTGTATAATTTTATGAGGGAATTGAGGTATTCAATATTATATAATGCATGAATAAGTGTGTTAGGTCCTTTTATGAACAATGGGCATCTTTTAAACACCCTACAGTTTGTACAAAATCTTGAAGAAACACCTATGACCTCTCATTTAAAAAATGCATTAGGACTTCTTTATTCACTTTTATTCACTTCTAATGGTGAAATATCATATAAATAACCTAAACCATAATATAAGTTTGATACTTTAGTCCATTATGGAAATCAAACCTATAGTGAACTATCTAAACACATAATATGTTCCAAAGAGCAAGCACACTTGAAGAGTATGGACAAGAAAAATATCTTCAGACAAAACACATGAAATTAAGGGAGAATATATGATTGATGAATCATTAGAAAACCTTTGGGAATGACCACCATGAATACAAAATAGATACTTGTAGCAGAATTCACTTAAACATCCTATATACTAAGACATTCTTCCTTCAAGTGAAAGCACTTCATAGAAATGATTCAATTAATGAAACCACCATTAAAAGGATATTAATTACCTCTAAAAATAAACCTCAAAACCATGTCTCTCCATATAATTCTAAGTTAGATAAACATGTGTAATAATATACCCCTATCAGATGAATAGGACATAGTGACCCATTTTCACTCTTAACTATTGCTCATAAATAATAAACCACTAATATGTAAAAAATTACACTAATTTCAATCTCAATAGTACCCTTAACAATGGACAAAATTTTATCTCTTAACTCTTTCTCTCTCTCTCTCTTGGTTGTACCATTTAGTTGAAATTTTCCTTCCTGAGCTTGTGAAGATAACAATGGAGGAGAATTTTTTTTTGGAATGCCATTTAGATCTAAAACTTGGTAAAGATATAGAAAATGATCTAAGGGAACCCTAGTCACTAAAAAATAATCTTGAAAGGTCGTATAAGTGTTTTAAAAGTGTCCTTTTGCCAAAATTAGGCATTGAAATATAGATTTTGTCAGACTCGAACTATTCTTGAGCCATAGCTAACCTTTTTTTGACATTAAGCACATTTTTAATATTCTTGAAACATTAGCTTCTTATAGTGGCACATCCAACTCTTCCACATGAGCCAAAAGGTGGCCAAAATGTGTTTTTTTGCAATTAAGAATCAAATAAAGGCTAATGAATGATAATATGTCATTAAATGACATCTAAATAAGATTTTATAATTAATTTAAACCAAAGTAAACCTTTCACCTTGTTTGACCATTCCAAGACCTTGTGATTGACCATAGGACTAGACAAGTGAACCTAAGACCAAAACTTGGACAATGGTATACAAGGGAAAATATGACCACATGGGATAATTTAGGACCACTAGAGACCATGACAAGACCATGAAAAATATTAGACACCTATATGACGTTTCAACCTATAAGAGGTGACCAATTTTGACTTAGGGTCACAATTTGTTCAATAGGTTGGGGATTTTGGTTGAGATTATGATATATTCATTGGCTTGAGCATGATTTCTAGTTTAGAGACCATGCCTAATAAAAGATGAATTTTGTATTTTATGTTCATCGTCTCTCCTTGGCCTTTTACCTTGTGCATGACATGTGATGACTCACACCATATTGATTGATTTTCATTAAATTTTGGGGGTTAACTAAATGAAATACTCACCCCTAGCTTGATTTTAAGGTCTCTTGGATTAGTTCACTCCTTTATTATCCTAATTTTGTTGCTTTTGGGCCTTTTAGTTAGTGAGGAACCAATTACACTTTGGCTATGCTTTCTAGACCAAATGCATAATCCTCTTGGGACTTTGGATGGTTTTGATGGCTAGATGGGCCATCAATCTTAGTTCATGGGCTCTCCTTATGTCACCACTACCACATGACTCTTTTTTATTGTCATATTCCCTCTTCATTAAGTTATTGGCTTTGCCTATTATGTCTTATTTTTTCACTTGGTAGCTTGTTGGAAGTCTTGGGATTTAGATTGTTATCTATCTCTGTCATCATTGCAACCAAATGGATTCTTCTCAACCTTCTAGATTTTAGTCTATACTTACTCTATCATCACCACATGGATTTCTCTTGGGACCTGAGGCTCTTCATACTTTGGGATAATAATGTAATCACTCTGAGTTCTTAGGCTTTTAACAAGGTGTCATGTGGTGCCTTATTAAGGCCTCAGGAGCATGTATCTTTACCAATGGTGATCAATTTTAAGTCCATTGGGATAATTCATTAATTCTCTTAAGGTTTTGAGGTTATGAGGGATCAGGTTGTTGGAATCATACCACATGGCACAATATCGAGGCCCTAGGGATTTAAAAGGACTTAGTCATTTTTCCAAAAATATTTGACTCTAAAGTCATGTGTCGATGAGATTTGGAAATGTGGAAGAATATGGACGGCCTCAGAAGTCTTTAAAAACATATGAGAAAATAACAAAATCAATTAAGTAAAGATTTTTGATAAAGCAAAGTCTTTTGTCAAGTGAATTTTATGAAAGAAGCAATCAATAAATATAGGAATTGAAAGCAATCATTTACATAAAATAGAGGTTTAAGCCCATACATTTATAGGTTAATTTCTATATCAAAAGCTATAAAATGATCTAAAACAAAGTAACTATAGATTTTATTCACACCTAGGTGAAGAATGTCATAATTAATGAATATTTAGCTAAGTCTTAAATGAAGTTCTGTAAATATTCAAGCCATTTTTTTATTGAAAACATAATCATGAGGTATATTGCCAAAAGTTAGCTCAAAATAAAGGGGGTCCCTATTTTAGACTTGAAAATGGTGTGTGTTTCTTGACACAATAATAATTATCTCATTTAACAAAAATAGATCTAGTCTTTCATGTTTCCTACTTGAATAAGGTCACTAGACACATCTTTTCAACCCATATAGAGTTACCAGTGTAAACACCGCAAACGTGTTTGCACCTTGGTTCTCCCCCTTGGTCCTTTCTCCCTCCTAGTCCTCCTTGGTCCCTAACCCACCTAAGTCTTATTAATTGGAAATAAACATCTATTTTTAATTAAATAAGGCCCCCTTTCCACCCTACCCTTGCCACCTTGGATCCTCCCTTGAATCCCTCCACCTTCCCCCTAGCATTTATTAGACCAAATCTCTCCATTATATCCCCCCTCGTCCATTTTGGCATCCTTGTGACCGTTCTGCCCATGACCCCTCGCCCGGCGGCGTGCAAGAATGGGCAGAGGCTATTTTTAGCCTCTGTGCCCATCTTGCGACTGCCGACGTCGGCGACCCTTCGGCCGACGTCGGCGAAACTGCCGGCGTCGGCAGCCTTCATTATCCCTTTCTGCATCCGTTGCACCCCCTGGACTCTTGAGCTCGAAACAGACTTCTCTCGATGCTTTGGCTTTCATCTCTCCTCTGTCTTGACCTCGTGCAACAGCAGCAATAGGTGAAAAGGCTCTAGATCAGGTTTTCTCTTCTTGCAACAAGTCTTCCGTGGCTCCAGCAACATCTTCTCCTCTCTTCATTCAGCAAGCTAAAAGGTAAGCAAGTCTGGTTTTTTATTTCATTTCTTTAGTTTTTAATCATCTATCCTCTCTTGTCTTCTGCTCCCTCTGTCCTCCCCCCTGAGAGGCTGCAAAGCCTTCTCAGGCCCTGTCCTCTGTGAATCCTCCTCTTCCCTGTCCTCTGTGTCTTTTCCTCTTCCTCATCCCTCTGCCAAAAAGACCTTGCATCAGGGACCCAACCTAACCTGCTTCATCTCCCCAGTCCATCCAAACTTGTCCCCGTTCAGTCTCAGACCCGTCCACAGTCCAGAAAGCAACTCAGACCCGACTACAGGCCACAACCCCGACCGACGCCGGTCACTACCCCAACCGACGTCGGCAGGATAGCCGATGCCGGCAGACCTATAACCGACGCCGGCGACATTTCCAACCTCGGCGACTGTCTTCAGCCATACAGCTCCTTCAGGTAATCATTTTGTTTTCTTCTTTCCCTTCTAATTTCTTTGTCACTTCTGTATTCTGGCATTCTGTCTTTTTATCAGTCATTTATCTTTATCAAACAGTGGGTTGACCTCCCTTAAGGAAGTTTTTACACTTCCGGGAACAAGCTTTTGCTTGGCAACCCACTGCCCATCCATCTAACGCCTCTTTGTCCAAGTTTTCCTTTTCTCTTGCAGGTGTCATTCCTCCACAGCCAAAGAGGAGTGCTCACAAGCGTCTGGATTTACGGTGCACAATCTTTAGTCCAGGTACTTCCCAAGCCTTATCCATTTTTTCTTTTAGTTTCTTTTTCTTAAGTCTGAAAAGCAATTTGAGGTAGAAACATCTCTGGCACGCCCGGTGGGACACTAGGTTCCTCCTGGGTTCCTCTTCTTTTTCATTCATTTAGGAGCATTAGGTTATTACCTTTTCTCCTTCTTCTTTTCTTCCAAATGACACTATAAGCAGGACTAAAACAAATCTTTCTTCCTTGCATTCTAGACTAGTCTAAGTATCATACTCTCAACCCTTTCTCAATCTTGTCTTCATAACAATATCACATTTCGACTTGGGCATTAAAGCATATTGCACTTTTATTTCTGCTTGTGCTTGCATTAGTCCACATCTAGTAACTTAGGCGCATATTGAATAAACCGTAGACACTTGATGTTACACTACCGAACCACATGCACTAAAACACACATAAAACATACCTGAGACAAGGCCCGACTGGGAATTCATCCCCCAGCGGATACCTTACCCGTCCCGGTGACCCCACTTGGATTTCATCACCAAGGGGGAAGCCCACTCCGTTCTCTGGCGGAGTCTAAACTCTAGGCGAGGTATATCTTGGCTAAGCGAGACCAGCTAACCACTGGAATCGTGAAGTGAGGGGAGCTTGCTCCTTAGCACCAGGCCACGTACCAGACCCTAACATAGATCTTTGAGCACCTAAAACAACACCTGAAACCATCTTTAGACCGCCTTCTTCTAGGACCCATTTTTCAGCCAATCTCCCCAAACATTCATCTAAGGCATAAGCCATAATTTCTAAGGTTAATTCCTAGGATTTATCGCTTAGGCTTGTCTGTCTCTCTCTGTTTTCCTCTCCTCATCTGTTTGTTTGAGTGTGTGAGGACGCTTTCTTCTTTGTTTTTCCAAGAACCTTTTGGTTCTCTGGAAAACACAGTCACCGACATCGGTTCTGCCACCGACATCGGCTTCCCCTGTCATCGGCATCGGTCCTGATACTGACATCGGCTTCATCTGTTACCGGCATCGGTTATTTGACCGACGTCGGCCTTATTTCTTACCGACATCAGTTTTTCAACCGACGTCAGTCTCTGTCACTGTCCTTTTTTTCCAAAACCAGCAACCTGAAACCTGTCCCTTCTCTGTCAAAGACTCCATCCTGGTCTTCTGAAATTGAGCAACACAGTTCCTGAGACCTGAACCTTCTTTGCCTTGCATGGTTTTGACTTGTAGCCAAGCCAAGGCTCTTGTCGACCACGCCAGTCGTCAACCACTTCCGTCCACCCCATCCGTGACCAAGCCTACAATGGAGTTCAACTCGGAGACCGAAAGAACTCCTGCCCGTCCAACCCCGCCGCAGACTCCCATTGTCCAAGAAGGGGACCAAGACTTCGAGCGATTCTTGGACCTCAATGTCAAGGCTTTGCAACACTATCTCGCGCATAGCCGAACGTGGGACTCCTTGGGCAATCTGATCTACGGAATGCCAACCTCCTTTGTCGCGACTACAGATGTATCGACAACATCCATAGTTCAACCTTCAGACACTCAAGCCATCGCTTTGACCACTAACCAGACTTTGACCAATCCTCCAGGTGTGGCCTCTCCCTCTATCATTGGGCCCACTTCCACCGGGGTTCCAGCCCCTTGTCAACCCCAACCCACTCAACCGCTATCCACTCCTTTTCAAAACCTTGTCGTCTCTATTCCGCCTACCCTGGCCCCTATCAACACCAGGGTGGCTTCTTACCCCTTGGCCCCCGTTACCACAGTCCAACCTCTCGTGGCAACAACGGGCCCAGCTATGTCTTCTAACCAGCCACCTTTAGCCTTCACCTCTGCCCCTGCGATTAGTCATCCGTACATTCTACAACCGACTATGTCACACGCCTCCTCTAGCCTCTTCCAAGCGCCCTACAACTTAGGGGGTGCGCAACCTGTCAATCCGTCGGCAGACATCATCAAGATGCTGATGGACAAGATGACCAGTCTTGAGACCTCTATTTCCGGCTCGTGCAACACTCTTTCATACAAACAGATCTGCAACGAACCCATTCATCCTTCTATCCCAATCAGACCATATCCTAGCCAGTGGGAGCTTCCGAAGTTTTCTCGCTTTCAAAACAAGGAAGACCCACAACAACACTTGCAGGCATTCAGACATGCCTGCTACCTCATTGGCCATGACGATGCGTTACTCTTACGCACGTTTCCTATGTCTCTCTCAGGTGCTGCACTTGACTGGTACAGCTCCCTTCCTAGCCATTCTCTCTTCTCATTCACACAATTGGCTCAGCTATTCCTCGATCACTTTTCCATCAACATAACCAAGAAAGTCTCAATCACGGACCTCTATTCTATTCGGCAATTCGAGGACGAGTCCATAGCCGACTTCGTGGCTCGATGGAGAGGCCTTATCAACCAACTCTCCTTTTCCTTGCCCCAGGCCGAGCTCATTGAACTCTTTTCTCAAGCCTGTGCCCGACATATCTCTTCCACCCTGAGGGTTCAAACCTTCTGCACTTTTGACGAGGCCTTCACGATGGCCCGCAAACTTGAGTTGCGTGCCATCGAGGAGAACAAAGTCAAGTTGCAGAGTAAGAATCCCAGCTCTAAGACCAATGACTCTTCTTCTGCCAAGCCATCATCATCCAATTCTAAATCCAAGGCTTCAGCTAATGCCGTGGTTGTCAGACTTTCATCTTCTTCGACCAATCAACCTGAGCCCTCTACATCTCAGAGCGCTACTCGGCAATTCTAGCAAAGATACGTGCAGCGACGATATACTCCTCTTGGAGAATCATATGCGTCTGTGCTGGAAAAGCTTCTTAAACAGGGAGTCCTCAATCTCCCTCAAGCCCGACCTCCTCCGCAATTCGATCCCTCACACGCCATCCCTGCATGGTATAGGGAGCAAGACTTCTGCAGCTTCCACCGTGTTAAGGGCCATGACACGGAGAACTGCAAGACCTTTAAGAACATAATACAAGACATGCTTGAAAAGGGGGATCTCATCTTAGAAAATCCAAATGCACCCCCTAATCAGGCCATTGACATCTTCAAACAACCTTTCCCCAATCATCCGCCAACTCAGAACAATGTCCAGACCTTAATTGACGACAATCATGAGCACAATATTCGGACAATCAATACGGTCTCTCCTTTCATCCCCAATCAGCCTCTTGAGGTTAGTCCATCAATCAGTCCGTCACATGTGGACGAACCTCTCTCCCCGGCTAGTTCTCCATTGACCTCTCTCATCTTGGAGGACGCCTCGGCCTTACCAGCACCACCAGTCTTGCCATCCTCTTTTCTGTGGCCTCTGGAGGACCCGACCCTTCCTACTCCTCAGCCACAAGTAGAGGGCACCGTCATCCCTGCCCCTTACCCGCTGGAGGAGCCTCACTCCCCGGTTTCTTCTCCACCCAGGGAAGAACCTGTCTCCCCTTCGTCTTCATCTAAATCTGTCATGACTTCACCACATCATGTGTCTGAGACCACTACACCCATCTCGTCTTTAACCTCGCAACCATCAACATCTTCCTCTCAGCCATTTTCCCAGTTAGTGGAGAAGATCGAACTTCTCCCTTCGAGGAAAGTGATGCCTCAGGTGTTGTGGGAGCGTCTTAAAGTCCTTCAACATACCCGCGCCCTTTCATCACATGCCGCTAATCCTCCTAAGGCGAAATCTCGTCAGACTCTTGACAAAGACCAGAATCTCAAACCTCAACCAAACCCGTCCAAACCGAAGCCTGCATCTATCTCGTCTAAACCCATCAAGTCATTTGGCGTTCGTCCTATCTCCTCCCTCACTCACCCGCAAGTGAAGGTGGACCTAGGCCAGACCTCGACCAGTAGTAGTCTTCCAACCAAGGTGAAGAAGACTGCCAGACCACAGAAACGAACGCCTCCTTCTCCGTCACCATTGCCATCCATTTTGGGCCCCCATCCTTCGACCTTGGCTAGCATCCTTCCCACTCCGGCCTCCAACCAAAACTCGTTGCCTCCTTTGCTTCCTCTGCCTATCTCCAGTCATCCCTCTCCTAAAAAGGCGGTATCAATCATCAAGCAAGAGCCATCTCCATCTGTCACCGCGCCATCAACCCATAAGGTGGTATGGAAACCTCTTCTAACCTCGCCTAAGCAAAAGTCACCAACCTCGCGCATATCAAATAGCACGGACCCTCTATTGGGCTCATACTCGTCGATATTGCGCTGACTTCTCCAGACTTCTGACATAACCCTTCTGCCCATCAAGCCTTTCCAACCTCTCGGGTCCAAGCCCTCCTGGTTCGACGATACGAAAATTTGCTTATATCATCGTACACCAGGACACGACACCGAGACTTGCTGTGCCCTCAAGGCCGTCATTCGCCGCCACATGGAGAAGGACACTCTTCTTCTTGAGGACACTCTTGACCAGACCCCGACTCCTTCCTGTCCAACCTCTTCAAACACGTCAACATCTCACCAGCAAGACATGACCCCTTCTTCGCCTCCTATTTTCGAAATCAATGCCATCCGTATAACCACTAGATCGCAAAAGGACAAGGCCAAGGAAAAAGCTGCCATTCCTTGGACCTATCCCTTCGTCAAGCCACCCCTTGTGCCCAAGCCTAAAATCTCTATCCTTGGCGCGTCCCAACCTTCTTCGTCTTCCTCTTCTGGGCCAATTCACGACTCCATGCTGAAGCAGCTTCACCAGACACCTATGAAGATGTCTCTTTACGACCTTATCCAAACCTCGCCTCAGCACCGTCAAGCCCTTATCCAAGCCTTGCAGGCAGCGGAGGTCTAACCTGAGGACCCCCAACCACTCGCTGCCCTCATCCATTCCTTGTCTCCTGTCGCCTCCATCACATTCAGCGATTCTGAGATTCCCACATCTAACACAGAAGATCAGGACGCCGCCCTCTTCATCACTACCTATGTTGATCGGACACGCATTAAACACATTATGATCGACGGCGGCGCTAGCATCAACATAATCTCTACCCATGCCTTTGATCAACTGGCTCTTCCCAAGAACTGCGTCTCCAAAACTGACGCGATCTTACGCTCTTTCAACGACACCACCGCCACGACCATTGGCACAGTCATCCTCCACATTTGCGTTGGTCCACGCACAGTCCCAGAGCTCTTCTATATCATCGAAGGAGAGTTTCAATACAACCTTCTACTGGGCCGACCTTGGATCCGTGCCATGGCCTGTATACCCTCCACCCTACACCGTTGTGTGAAGTTCGAGCATGACGGGCAAGTCCACACCATTCCCGCTGACCCCTCACCCTTCAAGACTTGCAACACCACCTACCGTCCTAACGACGTCCTCATTCCCATCAAGCCGTCAACTCTGGCACCACCTCCATCTGCGGGAGCTTCGACCAGTTCGCAATCGGCGGTTGCCCTCACCCCTCCTCTTCAAGCGCCGACCAAAGACCCCATGGAAGACATCTTCCAACGACTATCACTTGGGGAATATCGCTTGTTGACCCTCGACATGTTCCAAACTCCACAAGAGTATGGACGCCTTCATCTCAGTCCTAATTACGACCATCGGATCGGGACGGTCGTACCTTATGGTCCTCCTCACCTCCAAACCAACTTTGTCTATGGGGGGCTTAATCAAGCTCCTACCAATGGCACTTCCCTCTCTTCACCCCAACCTTTCACATCTAATTTCTCGTTTCTTGGCAACCCCGCCTTTGCACACACTTACCTTCACAGGTGTGCATGGAAGGGTTTTGGTTTCGGACGTTATGAGCAGGGCTCCCATCAGCCCATCGAGCCGCTCAATGATCACAATGCCAAGAAATGCTATGGCCTGGGATATCATGACCCCACTCAGGCTCCTTCCGACCTTTGTCCCGAACCAACCATTGACCAATCTCTTCCAGACTCGCCCATTTCTCCTTCGTCACCTACGGAGTCGGTGGTTTCCATCCCTCCTAGTTTTTTTTTTTCATAAACACCATCCGCCTGGAACCCCTGACCTATCAGCTCAATGGGGTGCCCAGGTCTCTCCCTCTCATCTTTCCTAGTATGGTAGAGGATGAGTCGGCAACCATTCACACTGTCCACTGCGTTGACGATGACACCATCCTTTCCTACATGGGTGCCGATGACTCTTTCGTCTAGCGTTTCCTCCCTTCTGAGACCCAGGTTATGTTAAATGAATCCACCATTGACATCAACCTCCCTTCTTCTTCCGATGTTCCTCACGTCTTAAAGATTGGCCAATCTTTAGACGCTCAGGAGCAGCTTGACTATGCCCAATTCCTTTCCAACCATAGCAAGGCCTTTGCCTGGACTTACAGCGACATGCCTGGCATCGACCCCACCATTGCTACCCATAACATTGTCACCAAACCAGAGGCTAAGCCTGTTAGGCAGAAGCTTCAAAAGATGCATCCTCGTGTTGCGCTTCTTGTCAAAGAGGAGCTTCAGCGCCTTCTTTCCGTCTCCTTCATCCAACCCATCGATTATCCACAGTGGGTCTCTAACATCGTCCCAGTTACTAAAGCAACTGGGGGGATTCGGATCTGCATGGACTATCGTGACCTTAACCTAGCCTGTCCCAAAGATGACTTTCCTCTTCCTAACATTGACCAGCTTGTTGATCTCACGGCCGGCCATGAAATGCTATCTCTCATGGACGGGTTTTCAGGATATAATCAAATCCTGATCGCACCGGAAGACCAGCACAAGACTACCTTTATCACCCCATGGGGGACTTTCTGCTATCGAGTCATGCCTTTCGGCCTGAAAAATGCTGGTGCCACTTATCAGCACGCCATGACCTACATTTTCCACGATCTCCTCCACAAAATCATGGAGGACTATGTGGATGACCTTCTCGGCAAGTCCAAGCTTCGCCGCGACCACTTGACCATTCTCACAATCATCTTCTCTCGTCTTCTGCAATACAATGTCCGCCTCAACCCCAAGAAGTGTGTCTTTGGGGTCCTCTCAGGCAAACTTCTCGGCTTCATCGTTTCCTTCCGTGGCATCGAGATAGATCCCACCAAGATCCGTGCTATTCTCGAAATGCCGCCCCCGACCAATCTCAAGCAGCTTCGCAGTCTACAAGGGAAGCTCCAGTCCATTCGTCGTTTCATCTCGCAGCTTTCAGACCGCTGCCAACCTTTTCATCACCTCCTTAAGAAGGATGTCTCCTTTAAATGGGATAAGGGCTGTCAAGAGGCTTTTGAAGCCCTCAAAGGCTATCTGGTCTCTCCACCAGTCCTCATTCCACCTAAGGATGACCAACCCTTCTACCTTTATATCTCTGCTACCAACCATTCGTTAGGTGCCATGATCGCGCACCGAGACGAGCATCATCGTGAGCAAGCGGTTTACTACATTAGCCGAACACTGGTCGACTATGAAACTCGGTATACTCATACCGAGAAACTCTGTTTGGCATTAGTCTTTTCCGCTACCAAGCTCCGCCACTATCTTCTCAACCACAAAACCTTTGTCGTCACTCACACCGACCCTCTCAAGTACATGCACTCCAAGCCATATCAGAATCAACGTATGGCTCGGTGGCTCATGCTGCTTACTGAGTTTGACTTTGAATTCATCCAACAGAAATCTATCAAGGGGCAAACCATCACTGACCAACTGGCAGATGCCCCTCTTCCCGACAACCAAACTTCACACTGTGAGTTCCCTGACGAGTCTATCGCCACACTTTCCACCGATGACACCGTCTACCAGATGACTATGTTCTTTGACAACTCCAAATGTCAACTCGGTGGGGGTGCGGGGGTCATCCTCATCCCACTCGAAGGGGAGCCCATGCCTCTATCTTTCAAGCTTGACTTTGATTGTACCAATAATATGGCTGAATACGAGGCCTTAATTTTGGGACTTCAGACTGCCCTTTCTCTCCACATCAAGTCTATCAACATCTTCGGCGACTCGCAGCTCGTCATTAATCAGGTTAACGGTTCATATCTCTGTAAAAATGAAGTTTTACAGAGGTATAAGAATCGTGCTGACATTCTTTTGGCATCTTTCAACCATTACCTCTTGTAGACTGTTCCACGCTCTACGAACAAGTTTGCCGACACCATGGCTTCTCTTGCTTCGCATATCCCGTCTTCATCATCATCATCCCGCCTTTTTGTCACAATACATCGCGTACCTTTGCCTTCATACATCTCTCCTCACATCGACCATATCAACACTGTCAATTCTAGCCCACAAGATGACTGGTATAAGCAACTCGTGGACTACTTGTCTCATTTTGTCACTCCTCCCAACCTCTCTAGCAATGCGCGGCGAGCTTTCATCAAGTGCACAGCCCGCTATACCATGCTAGGAGGCCTTCTCTATAAGCGAGGCTTTGACGGTCTCCTTCTTCGATGTCTAACCTCTGCTGAAGCTTCTCATGCCATAAAGCAAGTCCACGACGGGATTTGTGGTGGACACTTCAGTGGAAACTCGGTTGCCAAGCGCATCCTTCGCCTGGGTTATTATTGGCCCACCCTTCATCAAGACTGTAGCGATTATGTTCGGCATTGCATCAAGTGTCAGCAGCACTCTAACCTGCTTCATCTCCCCAGCCACGCCTTGCAAGTCGCTCAAGATTTTTGGCCTTTCTCTTAGTGGGGCTTGGATCTCATCGGTGAGATCAACCCTCACTCGTCTCTTCGTCATCAGTCCATCATCACTGCCACTGAGTATTTCACCAAGTGGGTGGAAGCCATTCCTCTTGTCTCCACAAAAGCTGACAAAATTATCGACTTCATCAACAGCCACATCATCTGTCATTTCGGTGTCCCTCACAAAATCATCACCGACAATGGCAAGTCCTTCAAAAACAAGACTGTCCAAAAACTATGCGACTCATTTGGCATCAAACTCAGCTTTTCTTCGCCTTACTACCCACAAGCAAATGGGCAGGCCGAGGCTTCCAACAAAATTCTCACCAAAATTCTCATGAAGGTGGTCGATGATACAGGAAGGGATTGGCACGTTCATATCCCCTTCGCTTTGTGGGCCTACCGCACTAGCATCCGAACCTCTACGGGTGCTACTCCCTTTTCTCTCATGTACGGAACAGAGGCTGTCTTACCTCTCGAAGTATATATCCCGTCTCTCCGCATCTCCCTGCATGACATTCTCTCTAACGACGACTTTCGTCAAGATCGCCTAGCTCAACTTGAGTTACTCGACGAGCGCCGTCTGGCTGCCCTTAATCATCTCCATGTCTACCAAAGTCGCATAAAGCGGGCCTATGACAAAAATCTGTGAGAATGAGATTTCAACATCGGAGACCTCGTCCTCAAAGAGAATTAGCACGTGACCAATATGGAGCGAAGTAAACGAGGCAAATTCGCCCCCAATTGGCTTGGACCTTTTATCATCACGCACAAGTATGGGTCAGGGACTTATCGTCTTTCTTCCCTCGATGGACGGCCAGAACCTGAGCCTCTTAATGCGTTGCATCTTCGACCATTCTTCTGCTAGTCGAGTACTCGTCTACTTGACACGTAACTTGAGCTCGTCCCTTGAGCAATCCTCGTCCTCTTAATCCTCATCCCTTTCAACCCTATTCCTCTTAACAAGTCCTCTACAACCCTTTTAGGATGCAGTGATGCTTTGTCCTAATAAAAGGGGCGTCCTTGAACTTCTACAGTCTTGTTCGTGACTCTAATTTCTATCAATATATCCAAATCAAGATGTCAAAACATATCCATGGTCACTAAATCAAGTCAAATCAAAAAGACAGACTGATCCCTCGAAGGACAGCTGTACTATCATTGCTGTATTACTAGACTGATCCCTTGAAGGACAGCTAGGCTAACTTATCAAACATATTTCAAGCAAAAATATAGACCACTCCCTCGAAGGATGGCTATGACTACTCTGGCAATAAACAACAACTTTTTTTAGAAGCTTCCCGCATTGATCAGCTTCGCAATATGACCATTACATCAAATGACATCTCTATGCAGGCTTCCCGCATCGATCAGTTTGCGCCAAAAAAAAAAAAAAAAAAAAGCAAAACAAAAAAAAAATGAGTCACGGACATTGGCTTGTAGTTGTCTCAGGGTCTCCTATAAAAGGGGCAAGGTTATTCCTGCTCTTAAACTGGGTTACCCTATCCTCCCCCTATCACCGGCTCAAGGGACTTCGAGCTCACTTTAATGTCAAAGTGATTCGATTACCGTTCTAACACCATACTGGTCAACGACGTAATGCATGAATGGGGCTTTGGTTCTAATCACCCCTATCTATGCTTCCTTTTTGGTCCTTGTCAATGAAAGAGCAATTTGCCTTTCACCTTTTCTCTACACTTTGGTCACGCTTTGGCCACGTCAATTGTCGACTCATCCTTAAACCCAGCCATTTTCACCATTTTCAACATGACATCAGGCATCATCCTAGACCATTTCACATAGTTTCTATGGACACCAATACACATGGAAACTACCGACCAGACCCAAATTTATGTTAAGCATAAACCAATACTTGCTGAAACATAAATAGACCCTTCCATTCATTTTTAGCATGCATCCATCGCGACTATGGAAACTTGCTAGGGATGAAAGACTCTCGACCAATTCTACAGAATACACCATCTGTAGCATCCTTTTATCCTCATCTTATCCTCATCATTTCGATGCTTGACCACATCTCATCATCGACCAATCTTCTCAATTCGTCCGAACTACATTGGTCTGAGGCCCGATGACCAGGGCTATGTAGGCAGCACTCAGATACCACATCTTCTGAGGTTAGCTCGACCACCCCCTTTTGTTCGTCTCTATGATGGACAAACCTTCTCTTCTTTGACTCTTATCACACCCAACTTCGTCAAATTTGACCAAGACCTTTGACCAAGACCAATCATCGACTTTGACCAAGACCAATCAATCCCTCTGACCCTCCCTCCCTTTTAGGGAGAACTACATCGGCCTGAGGCCCTATCACCAGGGCTATGTAGGCAGCACTCAGTTGACATGGGGTCTTCTGGGGTTAGCTCGGCCGCATCCTTTCATCCATCCATCCCCTTGACCAATGACCATTGGCGATCATGCGTATCTTCTTTGACCTTCTTCCAAGCCAATGTTGCCTTGGTTGTTTTTGCGTGTATGCTATTCCACGGCTGGTTAGCAGAATTGTCCGCAGACTATTTTTGACCCTTCACAAGTATAGGATCGCGAGCCAGTTGATCCCTACTACTTGTGGCTTTTTCGTGTTTCTGGGAGCACTTCCTGAGCCCTGGATACCTGGGACACGATGACCATTTGGAGCTTCAGCTTAGATTGAGTGACCCGATCAGCAGACGACTAAATGCTGGGGCCCGGTTACTTCAATTTTGGCACTCCTTGACCCTCGACATGCGACAATTTGACCTAACCCTCTCATGAAGTGGACTACGCGCAATCACGACTATGGCAGCATTTTCACTCACTCTCTTCTATCCATTTCTTTGTCAAATCGACACTCGATCTTCGGTTCCCTTCTCTCGACTATTGCTTTGAGGGGGGAACACCTCATCCTTTTTCTGGGGCAACCAACTCCTATTTTTGTCTTGCAGTTCGTCTAGAACAACCAACAAGACAAAAAGGGGCAAATGTAGACACCGCAAACGTGTCTGCACCTTGGTTCTCCCCCTTGGTCCTTTCTCCCTCCTAGTCCTCCTTGGTCCCTAACCCACCTAAGTCTTATTAATTGGAAATAAACATCTATTTTTAATTAAATAAGGCCCCCTTTCTACCCTACCCTTGCCACCTTGGATCCTCCCTTGAATCCCTCCACCTTCCCCCTAGCATTTATTAGACCAAATCTCTCCATTATATCCCCCCTCCTCCATTTTGGCATCCTTGTGACCGTTCTGCCCATGACCCCTCGCCCGGCGGCGTGCAAGAATGGGCAGAGGCTATTTTTAGCCTCTGTGCCCATCCTGCGACCGCCGACGTCGGCGACCCTTCGGCCGACGTCGGCGAAACTGCCGGTGTCAGCAGCCTTCATTATCCCTTTCTGCATCCGTTGCACCCCCTGGACTCTTGAGCTCGAAACAGACTTCTCTCGGTGCTTTGGCTTTCATCTCTCCTCTGTCTTGACCTCGTGCAACAGCAGCAATAGGTGAAAAGGCTCTGGATCAGGTTTTCTCTTCTTGCAACAAGTCTTCCGTGGCTCCAGCAACATCTTCTCCTCTCTTCATTCAGCAAGCTAAAAGGTAAGCAAGTCTGGTTTTTTATTTCATTTCTTTAGTTTTTAATCATCTATCCTCTCTTGTCTTCTGCTCCCTCTGTCCTCCCCCCTGAGAGGCTGCAAAGCCTTCTCAGGCCCTGTCCTCTGTGAATCCTCCTCTTCCCTGTCCTCTGTGTCTTTTCCTCTTCCTCATCCCTCTGCCAAAAAGACCTTGCATCAAGGACCCAACCTAACCTGCTTCATCTCCCCAGTCCATCCAAACTTGTCCCCGTTCAGTCTCAGAACCATCCACAGTCCAGAAAGCAACTCAGACCCGACTACAGGCCACAACCCCGACCGATGCCGGTCACTACCCCAACCGACGTCGGCAGGATAGCCGATGCCGACAGACCTATAACCGATGCCGGCGACATTTCCGACCTCGGCGACTGTCTTCAGCCATACAGCTCCTTCAGGTAATCATTTTGTTTTCTTCTTTCCCTTCTAATTTCTTTGTCACTTCTGTATTCTGGCATTCTGTCTTTTTATCAGTCATTTATCTTTATCAAACAGTGGGTTGACCTCCCTTAAGGAAGTTTTTACACTTCCGGGAACAAGCTTTTGCTTGGCAACCCACTGCCCATCCATCTAACGCCTCTTTGTCCAAGTTTTCCTTTTCTCTTGCAGGTGTCATTCCTCCACAGCCAAAGAGGAGTGCTCACAAGCGTCTGGATTTACGGTGCGCAATCTTTAGTCCAGGTACTTCCCAAGCCTTATCCATTTTTTCTTTTAGTTTCTTTTTCTTAAGTCTGAAAAGCAATTTGAGGTAGAAACAACCAGAGCTGGATGAAGAGGGAAGAATCATTGTTTAAATTGAGGAAATTTTCTAGACATTCATAATGAGGTTGTGAATGAGGGTGATTATAGAGTATGTAATCAAGTGAGAATATGGCTAATGAGGATACGACATGGGAGGATGAAGTATTATTATAGAAGCACCCAAAGACCATCAACATTGAGGACAACATCGTTTGAATTTGAGGCACATGCTACACACTTAACCACTAGAATTTATTTGATTATGTGCAGTTAAATTATATCTAGAATAAAATTTTATTTAGTCATGTGATTATTCCTATATATTCATATTGGTAGTAGTGTTAGCCTATGGGGTATGTATAGTCTATATAGGAGGTAGTGGTTAGTAATGCATCATCATCATCATCATCATCATCATATATATTTATATATATATATATGTATATATATATATATATATATATATATATATATGTATATATATATATATGTATATATATATATATGTATGTATGTATGTATATATATGTATGTGTGTGTGTGTGTGTGTGTGTGTGTGTGTGTGTATGTATATATATATATATATATATATATATATATATATATATATATATATATATATATATATATATATATGTATGTATGTATATATATATATATATATATATATATATATATATATATATATGTATGTATGTATGTATGTATGTATGTATGTATGTATGTATGTATGTATGTATATATATATGTATATATATATATATATATATGTATGTATGTATATGTATATATATATATAATTACAATGTTGTGGAGATTTCCCCCTTGAAGTGTCTCATCTATATATTTCCATTATAATGGTTGGTATCAATATATATATATATATATATATCTAAGTAATTTCATTAAAAATTAATTGATTATTTCATTTATTTTGAAAGTATTTTGTCTTTGTCTTGTTAAGTTTGATTTTCACATAGCTTGGAAAATTATGACTACAATAGAGGATACACTATAAATTCATGATTATTTTCCTATTAATAGAGGTTATATTGCACCTAATATTTATAAACAAGTTATTTATGAGATTATTAATATAGAAAAATTATTTATATGAACCATGTATATAAACAAGATTAAGAGTCACAATAGGCTGCGGGAACCTTCTATGCTCACGTTGGGAGCATTGTGTGGGGAATATCTTGATGTCAATTTAGGTTATATCTTTTATGATTTACTTTTTCATATTGAGAATTTATAACATCTTATATTTTTTGGTCTATATTTCATGTTACATTTATTCTCATGTTCCTAATTACTTTACATATGCTTATGAGCCTAACATGATTGTTATGTTATTGCCTTCAGTATTTCTTTTTTCTTAGTTAAATAGGAAATTTTCTTACACTATGTTTGTTTATGCAATGCCATTTCTTTCTATCTTTTTAATGTGTTTCATTTTTATCTTTTTTGTATAATGTGCATGACACATGCTTATGTTTCATATTCTATCCTTTTTTACTCTAAGTGACTTCTTGCTTCCCTTTTTCCTCTATGTGACTTGTCTAAATCCTTCATTTATTTTATGATTGATATTTTCCTCTATTTTATTTGTATATTATGTATGTGGCATTTTTCCTATGTGT
This sequence comes from Torreya grandis, assembly GCA_037957365.1. Taxonomy (NCBI): domain Eukaryota; kingdom Viridiplantae; phylum Streptophyta; class Pinopsida; order Cupressales; family Taxaceae; genus Torreya; species Torreya grandis. The sequence continues at coordinate 310,514 of JARHVA010000206.1, read as the reverse complement.
TTTGTAAGCTTAATTTCTATGTCTTGTATCTCTTACTATGTGTGTGATGTGCTTTGCTTGATTTTTCTAATATACTATATTCATGGTGTGATTAATTTATGAATAGTGTGCCTTTTTTATCTATTTTATGTTTACTGTATGTTTGGTGCCATGATCCGTATTATGCATAGTTCCCTAGATTTCCTTGATTCATACCATGTAAATGATTCTCATTGTTTACCTACATTTCCATGATTCATATTATGTATCTACTAGGGAAAAGGCTCCATATTTATACTTAACATTGATATATCTAATGTTATGTTACATATATTAGGGAGTGATACCTTTGTGCTTCATTTATTACATATTACCTATTTGGGTCATATCATTATGTAGACACATAAATTAAGATTTAAGCTAAAATCATGCACTCATGATCCCCCTTTTGACACACTTAGATAATGACCTATTCTATGGTATTTTGAAAAAAAAAATCACTTTCTACATGGTGACTCACTCCTTCAAGAACCCCAAATCACTTCATAATTTCTCCATATAGTTTTTTTAGCAAGCCCATTGGAACAAAAACATACCCCACTATTGTCTAACTTTATCAAAATTTGTCCTCCCACTAACTACCAACTATTTTACTAAATCCAAATATGTGTAAGGTTTGGCATATAATTTTTTATAAATCCCACTATGAAGTAATTCAAAAAATACTCATATATAATAAAATTTCAAATACTTTTGCACACAAGAGGCTTCCACACAAAAAAAACACTAGAATTCTAGTTGCACATTGAGAGAAAATTCCCTATTTCTCTCAATTCTAATCACATACAACCTTAGTAACCATGAGATAAAGTTTGAATACACTTTTAAGGTCACGATTCATGATTGAATCATTTAATAAAACTAGGATTTCACTAACATATAATATTTTACACCAATTTCACACACACATTATAGCATGGGAGAACTACATGGAGTTTGATACCTCTTTGAAGTATTGGTATATAGGTAGAACTCAACACAAGGGGTGTTGAGGTCAATCACAAATTCAATTAATGACCCTTTTTATTCAATTATTGCATCTTTTCATCTTGTCTATTGAGATAATATTTTCAAGTGGAAAATTAGTTACATAGTGGTCCCCAAAGTGAATCAAAAGCTCTCACATAGTCTGTAGAACAAATAGGTGAAGGCAAACAAAACCTATAAATATTAAATACATGTTCTTTGTCAGACAATAATGCTCCCCACTGCTATCTAGTCACAATACTCCTATATAGGAACCCTTCCATATTCTGATCTCAATCTGCATACAGTAAACACATTCATCTTAGATCCAAAAGCATTTTGCATCTCAGTTTTATAGGTAAATTTATGTTTTCTCTCTTGCACCTTCCATATTTATAAAGTTTTCAGATTTGGTAAGTTTCAAATTAGTTTTTTCCATTTATTATATTATCTATAGCAGTCTAATTTTACACAACTATTCATCATATTGAGTAATCTATTTCCATAGTTTTCCAAAATTTGATAAAACATATTGGTGAACTCATCTATTAATTGAATTTTTAAAAACCCTAATTAAAGATGTTACTTGGGTTTTTATCCTTATTATTATTTTTTCTATCATTTTTTAAGGGTTTTCATATTTTCTCAATTATGATATAGCAACAAAATTTCAAGTTTTTGTTTCATATTATATGCAATCCAAAAATGTTCTTTCCACCTCTCTTAGAAGAAGTGATAGATTAGGTGGTATTCCAATTGACCACACTTAGATTTTTTTTGTTAAAATAAATAACATGGATAATAATAAGGGTATATTATAACCTTCAAATGATAATGAACACAATGATCATGTAGATATTTCTGATAATAATTTAAACCATAATAAATATGATAAAGATAATCTTGGTCCTCAAAATGGATATCAAGATGAGATTACACCTCTAAATAGAGATTAAATAGTAATCAACAAAGAGTAAGTTATCAAGATAGTTTGAGAGAGACTCCATGAAAAACCTCTCAATAATTATACAATTTTACAAACCCTTTTAAATATCAATAATGCAAGCATGACATAATCATCTGATACTTCTAATCCTATGACCCTCATGGATATCACTTTTGTACCAATATTTAATATGGGTGTAACCTAAGGGATTCAATATATTACTATGCTAAGTTTGAATCAATTATTTATAGCACCACCTTTGGTTATCAAACATTATTCTTCTCCTAAGGTACAACACCTTATGCATGAGCTTCATACTCTGCAAGCTAAGGTGCTACATTTGGAACAAGGTGCTTTGAAACAAAATAGGATCTTGATTATAATACTCTATTTCATATTCCATTGACCCCACACATATCAATATTTACTCTACCTATAAGTTTTGTGTCATCCAAGCTTACACTATATGATGGAAAGGGTGGCCCCACGTAACATTTGAGAGTATTTCACATAGCATGTTTGGACTATGTGTCCAATGGAAAATTATTAACCAAGTTGATTCCTAGAAGTTTAAAGGAGTATTATTTAAAATGGTTTTAAAATTTACATAATCAATCGATACATGAATTTAATCCTTTTTCCAATATTTTTCTTGCACACTTTTCAATCAATATCAATGATAAGGTCTTGTATGCTAAAATTGATCAACTCAAACAAAAGTATAGTGAGCCTCTTATAGAATATGTCCTAAGGTACAATACTATGTTATCTAAGATGACAAATCCTATGGTATAAAATAAGCTCTAATATATATTCAAGAAAAGTTTGCTTCCAACCCTCCATGAATCAATCATGTTCAATAAGTGTCACTCATTCACAAATTTATGTCTTACAATAAAGGAATGAGAAATCTAGATTTTGGAAATGAATAAGTTTAAGTATGCAACCAACACATATTCAAATACAAATACCAAAAATAAAACACCATAAAATGTGAGGCCAAATGATAATAGTAATGATCAAAAGACATCAAGACATGTAATTTCAAAACCATCTTCATGCATTTTATCATCAAATCCTCTAATAGAGGGTTTATAAATATATCATAAGCTTCATAAGAGGTACTCAAAACAATATTATAATGAAATTTAATATCTCTCACTCCCATTAAATATATTGATGTGAATCATCATCTTCAAAAATATTTTAATCAAAATGTTTTTTCTATTATCATAGGGCACCAGGCCACACTACTAATAGGTGCATAAGTTTAAGACACAAGATTCAAGATTTGATAGATGCAAACATCATTGATGTGAGAACAACTACAGAGATGTCAAACTCACAACCAAGTGAAATTAAAGAAATGCAAATATTTAGTGATTCATTTCCTAAGCATATAGTTAATGAGACAACATATACATTGGGGGTGCATTATGCATCAATGCACACCCTACACCAATTTCTTATCATTATCAAATAGAAGAAAAAAATCATTTGAATGACATTATTGGAATGTATCATACTTTGATACCCTCTATTCCTCTCATTACATTTGCAGAGTATGATATAGTATATGATGACTCTGATTTGCATTCATTATTCATTTGAGCTTAAATTGATCACTGACCTATTCACAATGTCATAGTTGATAATGGTTCAAGCATGAATATGTGTATAAATACACTTCTCTATCATTTAGGATACATAGATTTATATTTACTTCCCACCACCATGGAAATAAAAGGGTTAAATGAGCATATTCAGAGTTCTATTAGTGAGATTACACTACCACTATAGGTTGGTATGGGACATGTGGCCACTAGATTCTTAGTATTACCTAGTGTAAGTGTCTTTGATATGTTATTGGGATGCCCTTATATTCAAAATATTTGCTAGTTCCATCTACAACTCATATATGTCTAAAGTATATCTATGTTAATCAGGTAATAATAGTTCAATATATCCTATATGAATACCCCCTAGCATAGTTTGATATGGTTCCACAACCACATATTCTAGTGAGGAACCCAAAAATGTGTAATATACAAAAAGAATTTAAAATTAAATATAAACCTTTGTAATAAGGCATATCCTTGAAAGGACACGTTCATAGAGATTTGTCACATATTCCAGAGATCCTATTTCTACTCCTATACATCCCATATTGATATAATTGGGCACTAAAGTTGTCGCATACAAGGCACCATCTCAGAGTTCATCCACTACACTATGGGTTCCCAAAATCCCTATAATTAACCATGATCAACTAGGTGTACAATATCCAACCAATAATCATTATGATCATGATAATTATAGTACATACATAAATCAATATTCAAATTCAAAACTTAGCCCACTTTAATCTCAACAATATGCCACTTTTCATTTTCAAAAGGACATAATTCCTAACTTTGACACAAGACCCATGGATTTTGAGACCCTTGCAGGACTCATCGATTAGTATCTTTCTCCCATTTTTGTCTTTTCAGTTTTACATATATATGCAAACTACAAAAAAAATCAAATATTCTAGAAAAATACAAAATCAAGACCTATGCATGCTTATGTTTAGTTCATTTACATCAAATAATTTATGGAAAGTATTCAATCCTCACTTTTATCTACTTATTATATCATATATACTTCAAGAGTAAATATGAGTGATGATAGGGCACATAGGTTTCCATCCCTAGACTCTATGCATGCATTTATTATATTTTTCCTACTTGGGGAATATGGCAATTGTGCTTATATATATTATATTAAATGCTCATATTTTATCTATGGCATAAATGATTTCATGATGATATCTTATTATGCTATAAATTATTTATTTTATTTTCTATGTTACGCATGATGTGTGTAGTCCTTTATTTTGGGATGTGTGCTTCACATGTTTATCTAGCATCTCAAAATAGGGGAAAACATTCCATCCATTTTTATTTTTGTACTCCAAAACCCAAGGCATTTCTATATTTTTTTTCTCTTGTAGATGAGGGAAATTACAAGTTAATTTTTTCAAGACATACCCAACACATGACACTTGTGCCCACCATAAGATATATTCAAGCCATTGAATAACCATCCTCACTTTTATTGCATTAGATTGATTTATATTTATTTTTTTCATTAAATTTGTACCTAGAAATGCATGTAGGATTCAATGCAAGTCCCAAGACTTGGAATTGTATAGGGACATTATTATTTTTTAAACATATGGTTTTGTAAGGAAATCATATGGGGTTACTACTAGACTATAAAAAAAACAAGACATATCAGTTTCAATTATTCTTTCCCCATATTTTAGTAGATTATTGATTGATTGGGAACTTATCTGTATGTACATATTTTTTAGGTCTATATGAGCATTTGAGTTGTTAAAGGATCATTGGAGTTCTTGAAAGAGATTTCAAAATGTAATTTATTTTGCATATAACCCTTTATGTTTGTTTTAATTGAACATTTATGCACACATAATATGCGGATATCTAATTTTGGTATAACTATAGTTATTAGTCATTAAATTGCATTATTCTAGGGTACTTATGTGTTTTATTGATCATTGGTTTACATTAGGTTCTATTTGGTGTGGTTTATCATGTGTTCTAATTGTCCCTAGATATTTCTCTAGTTTTTTTATAGGTTTCAAGGATTATGGGCCCCTACCCAATAAAAATAGAGAACAAAATAAACTAGCTTGGCTTGATAGCATAGACCATCAAGGCATAGGAGCATCACCATAACCAAATTCATACCCATCAGATTTTATAAATATTATATATTTCTAAAGTTTCCAAATGTTAAATTTTTTAATCTAACAAAGATAAACTTACATATAATAAAGTATACAGCTATACCCTAGCCAAAAAACTACATATAACAAATAACCATATTTTCAATCTAGCCAAATCACCTTGACCCCACTCCCGATAGCACCCATAACTTCACTATCCAACATGGCAAGCTTAGGTACAAACCCCCCTCACCTTTTGAATTTTATAACTTTAGTTTGGATGATACCTGATCCACCACCTTCACCATCTGCTTCGCCTTACCAAAGGTCACCATCGAGAGACACCTTGCCATTGGATTCCTTCTCTAATGATACACAACCAACTTCCTCTTAGTTCCTTTTTCTTCAAGCCAAGGTGGATCAGGAAAACATCCATGTGCAAACCCTCGAATTAGAGTCTTCGCTACCTTAATATTCTTTGGCTCCCTGTAAACTGCACACCACTTAAACAGCGGAGGAAAGGGAGCTTTAAAATCTTCCATCTAAGGGAGCACCCTCGCCACTCTTCCTCCACAATATCCTCATTGGAGCACAAGTTATCTAATTGCTCCAAAAAACTCAACAAATAAACATAACATTCCTCTAAATACCTAAATAAAGAAAGTGGAATATAACCCAAACCATCTTTCCCATAAAAAGGGAGCTTGACAAATAGACCTGCCTTCACCTTATAAATTTCCTCCAACAATCTTCCTCGACTATCTAGCCATACATTAAAGGATATGAGTTTTTTCACCTGAGATTTATCTGAAAGCACCATCAAAATATTAATAGCAAACAAAGATGCTATATCTGAATTGATCTTTACTCTTCTGCTCGCCACCAGTAATTCTTCCCCTAGGACTTTTTCCATAGCCTCTGCCATCTCCTAAGTTGGGACCCAAAAAACATTCCCCATTCGGGTCTTTAACCTTTCCTACAAAACCCATCTCCCTAGCATTCCCTTCTTTGAAAAACAATGGCCAAACTAGGTTTTCTACCAGCTCAAAAGCCATTGCCAAGCCTGCCAAAATCAATTTTGTACCCCTCATTTCACAAAAGGAAAGCATGGGATCCTCTTTAAAATCCATCCTCCCAAGGTTCCACACAAGTGAAGATCTCTGATAAATATTACCACACTCAATCATAAATATTTTCATCATTTTCCGTACCTCCTCCTCTTCCCATCCTTCACTAATAGACTGCTTATGGTAGATCTATTGATTAAATTCTAATACAATCATTCCAATGATCTTTTCAATTATTGACCCTTACTTCCTCCACTTGATATATGCCCATGTTGGCCAAAAAATCATCCACTTTATTGTTTTCCCTAAAGCAATGAGCACTAGACCAACCTTTAAACTAACTCAACATCATCCATGCCTATGCCAAAATATTCTCTAGGTGCCAAGCAGAAGCCTTTTATTTAGCAAGACCTAGAATCACCACTTGGGAATCTCCTTCAATTTCCAAATATTCCACCCCATAATTGAGAGCTAAGGTTATACCTGTAACTACTGCCTGATCTTCAACTTCATTGTTGGCCCCATCTATTAATTTATAAGACACTTCCCTAATTAAAGACCCAGTACAGTCTTTAATCACACAACCAGCTCCAAAAGCTCCTAGATTACCTCAACAAGCACCATCGAAGTTGAGTTTGTACCAACCCAAGTGAGGAGGTCTCCAAACAACCAAAACTCAATTATTCTTTTTTACTGAAACTACCATTGACCCTTTAACAGGGTTAAAATTTTAGGTACAAACATTTTTAGAACCAGAATGCCCAAACCAACGGTGAATCATATCCCTAGCCATGGGTTGTGGACTTACCTCATCGCATTGAACAGAGTTTCAAGCACATGCCAACCCCCATCGTATTGAAGGTTGATAGTTCATTGCATTGGATATTTTTCATGAATAACCCATTGTAGCTTAGTCTGAGAATGAAGCTAGAGAGTGGTCATCCTAGGGAATAGACCTCGAGACCTTCCACTTCTAGCACTCAACTCATTCACCACTAGGATATCATCACCGAGTTAATATTTCTCTAGTTTTATTCTCTCTATATATCATATTTCTCTCTCCACCCCTTTTGTTTCCTTAGAATTATGAGTTTTCCCCCATAAATTTATAATGTATAGTATGGGTTTGGGCCTTTTCGACCCTTATGTTGGGTTTTTTGTGATGTGTGTTCATAATTTGATGGATTTGGCCCCACAACCATGTGTAAAACTCTAGGGCTGGACCCTTTTTTAGGCCTCTCATGTTGTTTGTCCCTGATTTATTGGATTTATGGCTTTTTTTTGGCTTGTGCAATAATAAGTTTTAATTTGAATTCAAAAAGTATATATATATACATAGGTGCATTAGCGAATATATGACAAGGATTTGATCCGTTAAGAGATTAATTTTTAAAGTTCCAAAGAAATTAATTGAAGCATTTAAAGCATAATACAAATAGATTTGAAGCATTTATTTATCTACCATATATTTATACTGGTACAAAAATTCATATATGATGGACTCTATACCATTAGATAATGTTGTTGAACATGCATTATACGTGTTACTTTTGAAATTTTATAATAATTATAGTTGCCCGATAATAATCAAGATAAGGAGAATAAATATTTAGAATACATAGATGTTAAAGAAAGATATTAGTTTCCTAGAGATCATAATTTTTGTTTGATTGAAACCCTCCTTTTACACAAATTAGGTGTACATAATGCTTCTTCGACTTAGCGCCAAGGAATGAGGGGTATCCATTCTACCAAATTCACCCAGGCATGATCCCGACCTCATCCCTTTTTAATATCTCCTAAGATTTGTACCTTGGTGGATGGCTAGGCAGCACCTTTTACACCATCATCCTTACTGTTAAACTACAACCCACTTGATAGAGATCATAATTTTGAAAAAGCCAACAATGTTTTCAAAGTCTTGAAATTGGGAAAAAAAATCTTCAAATAAATTTTCACGTATATTTCATTTATTAAGTTAAGCCTCACATTTTCAAAAATAAATATTCTTCCGATAACATATAAACAATTTTAAACATAATGTCTTTAATGATCGTTTCTAAATTCACTTAAAATAAAATAGTCTTCTTAAATCGCCTTTCATCATTTAGTACATCAACATATTATTTATGGAATTAAATTTGCTTTTACTATTACTAATCTAATTAAACTTATCTGCAAAATGTAGAACCATTTCCCATAAAACACCAACATTTTTATATTTATTTTAGAGATAGCCCAGAGAGAAAACTACTTATATGAACCACCTATTTATCTTTTTTTCAAAGATTGTGATTAAAGAAAGAGACACGTGTTGTCCTTACGCACTAATAAGAAATTAGGAAAGCGTAAAAAGTCTTACTTGAGAATGTTTAAATATGGAATGATTTATTATGTTTAACATTACAACTTGAGAATCTTTAAATATTAGAATTGGAAATGCCTAAGTAATCAATACTTTAATATTGTTGTCACTCAATACCATAACTCAAGACAAATTTGTTCTATTTATATTCTCCATAATCATTGCCAGAGGCTTCAATGATTGCATGATTTATATTTCTCTCATAAGAAACAAGCAATTAATGAAATTAAATAAAAATAGTTACTAGCATAGGATATACTAAATTTTATATGTTTTATAAAGCTATAACATAGGAAAACAAACGAATTAAAATCAACCATTTTAGTCTGATGTTGGGAGCAATATTTAGTATATAATTTAAGGGTCAAACGTTAGAAAAAGGGAATCATTAGAATATAGTGTAAATTTGATTGAAAATTTAATATGAAATATTAATTTATTATTTAAATAATATAAAGGAACGTTTTTTTTAATATTAATAGTTGAAGAGAAGTTTAAAGTTTACGAGTGAAATTATAGAATATAATTAAATTAATTATTAAAAATATTATATAAAATATATATACAAATAGAATTAGTAATCATTTTAATTTGACAAAAAAAAATTATAAACTTAAATTTGAGAATCTTGAAAAATATAATTAAAAATTTTTGTGAAAAATTATTTTAATCAATTAAAAATCTATATTTTCGCACTCCATAATATAAATAAAAACATTAACTTTTATAAAAAAATAAAAATAAATAAACCCAAGATTCACATAAAGGTATCCGAATGATATATTTGTGCTTTTGTTTTGACCATAATTATATTTAAATTTATACTCATACTATATTACTTTTGTGGAGCATTCGAATTATTAAAAAAATATTTAACCATCATTTGAGGATTGCGAAGCGAACACTTAATTAAAATAAAATGCGACCAAATATAACATCACCGACTCTCCATTAAGTGGAAAATCTCTAACATGATTGGGCCATAATTTTAATGGGGGAGGGGGGCTTTCAAACGGTAAAAAGGGGATGATTGAGCTTATTTTATTTTATGTTTAAAATTAATTTTTGAACTTAAATAGACACAGTGGCAAAGTCAAAGATTTAATGTGAACCTCTATTTTGAGAAAAAAAAGCATCATCATCATGTGTCCCTTTCATGGAAATAAAGTGCAGACCCACTGAGGGCTTGCCCTGTCCTTTCTCCCCACCCCCAAAGGTAAGGTGGAGAAACATCATCATATGCTACCTAGATGGAAAAGATAGAAGAATCATTTGTATGGAAAGTATTTAACTTTATTTAGATATTATTCTTATTAATTGGTTAAAATCATTGAAAATATTTTTTAATAATCAGTTGTTTGTTCTCTCAATAACTGTAAAGTTAGGAGTCTTTTCGAGATTTTGATATTTAACTTTATTTTTTTAATTCAATTGTCTTATTATTTATGTTGATTGTGACAATCTGCACATTGAAACTATTTATTATTGTGAATTGTTTAAACGTTTAAAAAACTGAAACTCTCACATCGTGTAGTAATGATAATTTAGACTCAATTAACTATTTTGATCTTTGAACTTATGTTGTGGTCTATAGTGATAACTATTGATTTCAATCAAATACGGTTCATTGTATTTTTTAATGGTCAATTATTTGTCATGTCAACAACTGCAAAGTCAAGGGTCTTTTCGAGATTCAAAATATTTAACTTTACCTTTTTAATTCAATTATCGTATTATTTATACTGACTGTGACATCTTGTTAACTGAAATTATTTATTATTGTTAATTGTCTAAACATTTAAAAAACTTGTAACTCTCAGGTCGTATGGTAATGATAAGTTAGACTCAATTAACTGTTGTGATCTTTGAACTTATGTTGCAATCTACGGTAATAACTATTGATTTTAATCATATAGATAAATAATTTAATCGCGTTCATTCTGTTTTGATTTATATTTATTTCTTGTACTTAGAAGTTGATATAATTATCCTCCTCTCAAGTCTCAAGGTAATGGTAATTTAGACTCAATTAACTATTTGTTGATTATTGAACTTCCATTGTGATACTATGATAACTATTGATTTTACTAAAATAAACAAATAATTTAATTGTCTTATTATTTACACTGAATGTGGCATCTCGTATATTGAAACTATTTAATATTGTTTAGACACTTAAAAACTTGTAACTCTCAAGGCGGATGATGATGGTAACCTAGACTCAATTAATTGTTTTAATCTTTGAACTTATGTTGTGATATATAATGATAACTATTGATTTTAATCAAATAGATAAATAATTTAATTGTGTTCATTGTATTTTGCCTTGTATTTATTTCTTGTACTTATAATTATCCTTCTCTAAAGTCTTATAAGAATAGTAATTTAGACTCAATTAATTATATGTTGATCATTGAACCTATATTTTAATAGTGTGATAACTATTGATTTTACTTAAATAGATAAATAATTCAATTGTGTTCAATGTATTTTGACTTGCATTCATTTCTTGTACTTCGAAGTTGATAGAATTATTCTTTTGAGGTGAATTTTCATAATGAATGATATAATTATAAATTATTGTTAAATAAAGACACATGTACTGCTAATTATTTTTGTCATATTTTACAAGGTACCACACTAAGAGGAAGTAAGAGTAATGGAATGGGCAATGGTGACAACGACAAACTAATAGAAGCAAATGGTGTTAGTGGCATAAGGATCATGTAATTGTCAAATCACCAACTTGCATGATGGTTTGGTTGTAAGCTTTATTGATTGCTTTTCACTTGTATCTAGTTGTTATTTGAATTACAACATCTCTAAGTAAATAGTATTAAATAAATAAGTATATAAATAATTAAGTAAATATTTTATAAGATACATAAATAAATATCAAATACAATAAATATAAGTAAAAATTATTAAAAAATAATATGGAAAAGAAAACAAAGAAAAGAAGTAAAGAAGACACAAGGAAAGAGGAAGAAAGGACATGTGATCCATGCAAAACACAACGAATGGAAAAATAGAGGAACAATCTTAAAAAGGGTCATGGGACTTAGGAGAGGTACTTTAGATTTTCTGAAGAGAAACTCTACCAAAATTTTGTAAGAGGAAAGGAGAGGAAGAGGAAAAGACGAGGAGGAGGGAGGAGGGAGGAGGGAGGAGAAAGGAGAAGATCGCAAGGAAGATGTTCCATATGTTTCTTTCATATGGTATTTATAATATATTGTCATTAATGTAGTAAAACTAAAGTTTTAATGGCTTCCCTCACTTAAAATTACATTCAAAAATTATTTGTTTACTCTTTCTTATCGATTTCTTATATGAAACCTTGGCTTGTTACTAGCTAGATATGACATAAAAATGACGTTGCAAATTAGTAGAATGGATTAGAAAGTAAAATCTAAAGTGTTTTTTTTTTGTATTTTAATATTATAAAATCTTTAAAAAATAGCTTCAATTATGAAAATAAATTAGAGAAATTTGTTGAATTTAAGGTTTTAAATTTGATTGTTGTGTGTTTGAAAATTTGAGAAGTTTTTATGAGAAAAAAATAAAAAATAATTATGAAAATGACATAAGAAAATATTTAATAATTATCATTGTAAATTTTTTATAAAAAAACTCATATCTGGATGCTTCATGATGGGAAAAGTAATTAAAGATTAAACATAGAAAAATAAAGGGTTTGTTGTTTAGTTTATTTAGAATTTTTAATGTAAAATATTAAGAAATATTATGAAAAATAGAGGAGAATCCATTTGCCCCATTAGATGAATTTATTTTTTTAATAAATAATCAAATTTACATCTATAATAAAATCACCTCCCTTTATAGAAAATCTATAGTAAATTTCTTTACTTGAATGCTAGTTATATTCATGAGGTATGCTCCAAATGAGAAATAAAATGATGAGTAAATTTTTGATTCATCATACAGATTTCATTTCCAATGTATTTTTAAATTTGAAACATAAAATAGTTCATCCTATATACATAAATTAATTTTTAAGTTGTTTTAGAGTGTTCTTAGACAATCTCGAGTAATGAATTTTGTTTAATTTTTTATTTATATTTTTTTTTAATAATTTTGTATAACTTCATAGATTTTCTAGGTGGTCATCTAAAACCTAATTTTTATTTGGTTTGATAGACCAAGGGAGAGGCTCCCATGTGGATGGCGGGTTTCAAAAATTTAGTGGAAAATTGATGTGGATTTATTGGTAAAAAAAATACTTAAATAAATTTCAGATTAAATTATTAGATGAAAATGATGGATTTTAAGTCTAATTTTAGTTTAATAATTCATCACATATGTAAAAAAACAAAATATTTATATATGTACAAAAATCTGGTTTTGAATTACTTGTTTGAATAGGAAAAAGGGTTATCTTATTTCATCTTAATTTTAAGAAATTTTAATGTTTTAATACTTGCCAATTTTTTAAGAAAACATCCTCCTAGAAATCACCCATGATAGATAAAAAAAGCCCTTAATTAATATTTGATATTAAACAAAAAAATATCCTTAGTAAAAACAAGATCAGGTTGACCTTGTAAAAATGACACTTACCCAAATAAAAAGACTATGGATAGTGGGCCAACATATAAACATTAAAATCTAATAAGTAGACTTATGATATGGATATCATCAAGGAACCTTCCTTATTTACCATAGGTTCCTGGGTAACACTATAGTAGAACAGAAATGGTAGTCATTTTAATAATTACTTTTAATAAATAACAATTCATGTTCAACAATTTCGGTAATTAACTTTTTATTTTAACTTATCCATATTTAAATTTATCATACTATTTAACTAATGCATTTAAAAAAATATTTAAACCTTTGAAAAAATTAACGTTAGTGATGTTTGAATCCTTAGAGAAGTTATGTGACATATGTCAAAAATAAATTAATAGAAAAAAATACTGCTTAAAAATCAAGATCAGTTTGACCTTGTGAAAAATGACACTTACCCAAATAAAAAGACTACGGGTAATGGGTTAATGTATAAATATTAAAAACTGATAAGTAGACTTATGATATGGATATTGTCAAGGAACCTTCTTTATTTACCATAGGTTCATAGGTAACCCTATGGTGGAACAGAAATGGCAGCCATTTTAATAATTATCTTTAATAAATAACAATTCATGTTCAACAATTTCGGTAATTAACTTTTTATTTTAACTTATCCATATTCAAATTTATCATACCATTTAACTAATGCATAAAAAAAAATAAAAAAATAAACCTTTGAAAAAATCAAAGTTAATGATGTTTGAATCCTTAGAGAAGTTATGCGATAGATGTCAAAAATAAGCTAATAGAAAAACAATATTGCTTAAAAAACTATGTATTGGACTACCTATGTTAGTAACCATAAGTTGTTTAGGCTTTAGTGTCTGGGGTTTTTAGCATGACCCAAGAGGTCTATTGTAAAGCACTAAACTAAGGGATTAAGAACGATTGTCTAGGGTATAGCTTGACTTGACATCTTATAACTAACATGACCTTTCTCTTTCCTAGGTGTACACCAAATGTAAGGCCTATAACCTATCAAAAGGAAATGCATATCTTAAATTGAACAATAGGTCTTTTTGGAAGAGAAAAAAATAGTGTGTGGATACTCCTAATATACTTGACTCTTAAGAAAAATAATAGTGCCAAGGTTGACTAGATACATAGTTACTTTGAGACCAATTGGGTGCTTTATTATGAGATAATGAATGTAGTGGGTCGATGACTAGTGATTACACCCTATGGGAAGCACTACAGAGTGGACCTAGAGCAATTGTATGAAAGTATTACATGGGACCTGTTATCTGTATGGGTCGCTTATGAGGTTTACATGTTAAGGGTAAATGTGCCAAACTTGTGAGGATGTCTCCAAGGCCTAGCATTATGTTATCATAATTGTCAAGCTTATTGGACTGATAAGTGTAATATGGATAACATGGTCACCCTTAAATTTGAAAATTAATTGTATGGGTGGGATCAATTGCCATAATTTTAATGTTAAAAGTGATATGTCGGTTCCCAATCAGACACCCTTTGTTTGAATACATTATCATTATACTCTTCCTTTACCATGGAATTTTTGAATGACAAGGTGACTAAGGGAATGGAGGATAGTTGCTAAAAATAGGTTAAGTCTTCTCACTTTAGGCTTTGCTAAACCTAGGGGTGCTTCCCTTATAATCCTCAGATGATTTACCAAAATAAATATGTTTGAAACCTTAACATTTTATTTAACCGCTTAACTCTTACACCCCTTTAAGGTTAGACCTTGCTCCATATGTGTGTGTGTGTGTCTATATATATATATATATATATATATATATATATATATATATATATATATATATATATATATATATATATATATATATATATATATATATATATATATATATGGAGCAAGGTCTTAAAGGGGTGTAAGAGTTAAACGGTTCAATAAAATGTTAAGGTTTCAAACATATTTATTTTGGTAAATCATCTTAGGACTATAAGGGAAGCACCCCTAGGAGAGTTTTTTTAATGTGTTTCTATTATTAGGTTTAGATCTTGCTTCACATATAATTACATTATAATCTCTCTAATTGGTGTAGGGCTTATCTTATTGCATGACTTTATTTTGCTTATTTTCAAACCTTAGATCATTTTTAAATTTCTAAAATATTGTTTCCAAATAATAGTATGCTTTTTGAAATTGTGTTTATTTACATGCTTCTTATTAATATTTTTCTTTAAAAATATTATTTAAATCCTAACAATTTATTAATATATCTCTTACGATTAATATGAATATTCTTAAATGTAATTATATTATTTTATGCTTTCAAATATTTACATCTACATGGTATTTTCAATGTGATTAGAGTAGTTAAATTATTTATGTAATAATTTTTATATCTATAAAATTTAGATGCTTGCATTATTTGTGAGAAGCCCAAAAATTCACATCTAGTGAGCATGATTTGTCTTTGCAACATTTTTTCAATAATTTTTTTGAATGATATTTGTTCTTTGCCATTTTGAATTTATAAGGAAGTGTGTTGATTGGCCCAAAATACCCTTTCATCATTTTATGTATTTGCCACAATTAGTCTTTTATATGCTTGCATTATTTGTGAGAAGCCCAAAAATTCACATCTAGTGAGCATGATTTGTCTTTGCAACATTTTTTCAATAATTTTTTTGAATTATATTTGTTCTTTGCCATTTTGAATTTATAAGGAAGTGTGTTGATTGGCCCAAAATACCCTTTCATCATTTTATGTATTTGCCACAACTAGTCATCTTGATAAAGTAGTAAAATAAAATGTGTGATTATATAGGAGGTATTTTTTAAGAAAGGTTTAATTATTGATACATTAATAATTATTTAGGATATGGGGTTTAAAATTAATTCAAATCTAGAAGTTCTATCATTAAAAGTTACAAAGTGAGGGGGAGATTTTTTAAAGGAGGATATATTTTTATCCTTATATGTGAATGTTATAAGGGTTGAAATATTTTTACATGATTATATACTCGAGAAAGGCCATAAAAATACCTAAACATGGCCCCTATGCATTTATTACTTGTTAAATTGCATGCTTTAGAGTTACATGTATACTTGTCGATTATTAGTCAAGATCATGTGTTATTAATTTTATTTGTGGTCATCCACGCTCCTTTATTCTCTTTACTCCCCTTCCTCTCTCCTCTTGTTTTGAGGTATTTTAATTATTTTTTGAATAACATATAATCCAAATCCCCTAGGATTTTATGGTCTCGTGTGGTATAGGGTGTACCCATTGCATGGTTTATGTGTTTTTCTCTTTTTGACTCTATTTTTTATCATTTTGCATGCAAATAAGATCCCAATTTAAATTTAAATTATCTATGAATACATAAGTAATCTAGGTCATTTAAAGAATATTTAAATAATGCATCACATATAGTATTTACAAAGGAAATTAAAGGCATTCATTATTCACTTGAATTTATTGAGTGTTTAAAAATATTTAGAGATATCAAAAAATCATTAGAGTATTCATTGAAGGAGTGAAGTTCATGTTATTTAACATTGTATTACACTAGTTTTCCTAGGTAGTTAATTATTGTAATTATTAGAATGTTGTATTTGATATTGTACATCATTCAGAGGTTTAACAAATATCAAAATAGATTAGTGTTTATATGGTATAATGTAGGTCCCCAAAAAAATATGTTTTATTTATGTTTTAAATATAATTTCACTATCACCTCCCTAAGTAAAGCCATAAAAAAAATCTAAAAATGGCCCCTAAGAATTTTATTAGTTGTTAAATTATATGCTTTTAGATTTATTTATGTACTTATCGATTAGTTGTCCAAATTACATGTTATTGTTGTTTGTTTGTGATCTTTTATCCCCTTATTTTCTCTCTTCCCCTTTCTCTCTCTCTTGTTTTGAGGGATTTTTCATTATTTTTCTCAAGAACATAAAATCCATGTTCTTAAGGGTTTTATGGTCTGGGGTTCATCCATTTTTTCCATGGTTTTTCTCCTTTTTTTAGTTTTCATTCAAATAAGACCCTAATTTGAATTAGAATTGTCTATAAATACATAAGTCATCTACGTCATTTAGGGAATTTGGAGATAACACATTGTGAACACATCACATTTATCATTTATAAAGTAAAACAAAGGCATTCATTGTTAACATGAATTTATTGATTGTTTAAAATCTATTAGAGATATCAAGAAATAATGAGCATTCATTTAAGAAGTTCATAGCAACACATTGCATTGCACTCATTTTCCTACTTGATTGCTTATCGTAATTACTAGAGTGTTGTATTTGATATTATATATCATAGAGGGGATTAAAACATATAAAGATATCTTAATTTTTATATGGTATAATGCATGCTAAAAAATACATATTTTTTTCCTTATGGTTTCAAATATAGCTGCCAATTTAGGGAAAGAAGTGCAATTTCTAGGATTAGTGTAAAGTTTCAAAAAATTAAGCAAGGTTTTTGGCACCCAAGTTGATGAACCCAATTATTATATCAAAATTATTATGTCTTCATTTATAATAGGAATGTCAAATTGGTAGTTTGTATATATACATAATACAAAGTGTATGGTTTTTAAATTATGGATCTAGTTGATGCAAGTTTTATTGATGGGTTGTTTGACACACCAACTTAGATCAGGTAGAAATCCACCTAACCTCTCCTAAAAGGAAATGAAAATATCCCCAAGGTCTTTGTCTACTAGGTCTTGGATTTTAGGGTAACTCAGTAGTTGATGTAAAAGTATTCCATTTCAAGGGGCCTATTTAGAATAAACTCAGAAAAATGATAAGTATGGTCTTATAGATCAATTGCTTATACAATCATCAATATTGAACTTATCATGAGGATATGATTGATTCACAATTATTCATTGCACATATGGATTCAAAAATTCATTAACATCAATGAAAAGGGTTTGCAATCAAGATAAAGCTCTAAACATGAATTGAAACTTTAAATATATTTTGCCTACTCTAAAAAAGGTAAAATAACAAAATAGAAGGGTAAAGAAGAAATTGTAAGCCTATTTTGTAGTTGAAACAATTCTACTTCATTTGACTTAGATGAGCTCCATGAAACCAATCAATTGCTTGGCCAATATACACACAACCATGGATAGAGATGGTGCAAGAGTTTAAGGTATTCAATTATGAATAGATATGGATAAAATCACCATATACATGTGTAAAAATTGAATAATAATATTCAATGCCTTTCAATTTGTTGGATATATTTTTTTATAGATAGTGTCTAAATCCACCTTAGTCAGGGAAATTTTAGGAAATACTTTACTACAACATTACAAGAAAATCTAACTTAAAAAATCAAGAAAATGTAGGAAAATATGTTTGGTTATCTTCTATTAAATTATAACTCTAATCAATCATCCCTTAATTAAGTGTTATGGATAGCTTTATATAGACTTTCAACAAGCTTTCCCACTAGCTAGGTAGTTGAAAATATTCAATGAATCACCCACCCACTAAGTGGTTACAAGCATTCAATAGCAAGCATATCACCTAGGCATAAATTTATTGTGTGCATATATTTAAAGATGGGCATCAACTTCAAGTTATGAATTGATTAGAAGTCCATGTATCAGCTTTGGGAAGGTTTCCCTATGTGTCCACTTATCATTAATCCATATCTTTTTGAGCCTTGATGTCTCTTTGGACACTGGTGCAATAGAATCTTGCCAAGTGGTGAGATCCCATTAACTCAAAGATTTATAGTTACTCGGTCCTTATTATATGTTTATTTATCATGGAGTCCCACAATTATGCCTTATGACATGATCTCAATGAGTCTCTTTTTCAGTGCCCTACCATACTAATACTATTTATTTGGAAAGGATGAAGAATTAGGATGATGCCATATGGCATTATCCCATTTACCCAAAAGGTCCCTTATTTGTTTAATTTATTTGGACTATCCTGAGGGCCTAGAGATGCAATATCATACCATATGACATGATCCTAGGGAGATTAGAGGGTCAAAGGCTCGGATTTATGTTCAAAGTATTCCAAAAGAGCAGAGCTTTGAGATGATAAAAAATGGTGACCACTCAAAGAGGCTAGACCTATGAATATAAAATGACCATTAGATTTCAAATAAAAGACTTTCCATTGGAGTTTAAATTCATACACTAGTCGTTAGATTGTCATTTATAAGAAAGTTGGCTAAGGTAAAAATATAAACAAAGATATCATAAAACTAAAAATTTAGTGGGGCTTTTTGACAAGAACATAAGTGATATAGTCCATTAGATAAGTGAGTAAGTCATTTTATAAAAAAATGCAAAAAAATTTAGTTTTAGATTTTTTTTATCCATTTAAGTGCTAAGTTAAACTTAGAATCTAAGAGACTAGCAGTTTTAATAGTTAAGGCCCAAATGGAAAGGCATGCAATCTCTATGAATTTTTTGATGGGAAAGATGGCCATCAATTTTAAGCCAATGAAGAGATAATGTGGATGTCAACACAATGTCTAGTTGATAGTCAATGCCACATGACATCTATTCATTTACTCAGGGTCTACTCTAGTGCATTCTTGGACTGATGACCTATAAGCTCATAATGAAATAATATCTTGACATGCATCTATATCCTATTCACCTAAGGCTTATTAGTAAACCTACAAAGATACATACCATCCTAGGGCCTGGATAGACATGATCATGCCACTTAGCATAATCCTAGGCATCTAGAGGATTGAATGGCCTAGGAAGGATAAAGATTACCCTGAGGGATTGGAGAGAAAATATCACACCATGTGGTGTGATCTCACTCATATAGAGGGTTTAAGGTTTATTGAGGGAACCAAGGAGACCCAAGGAAGGTGAGGATGTGAGATTATACCACATTCTTAAGGTGTGGAGCTAAAAGCTTCAACTGTTTGCACACACAAGAAAGGATGCTGAAGAACCAGAGCCACTGGCATCGGCAGTATGACCGACGTCAGTCAGATGCAGTGGAGAAGGAGACCAACAACGACAGGGAGTCAACTGACGTCAGCAGCACTAGATAAGCAGGGACCAGCGTCGGTCGCCTGTGCGGTCCAGAACTGTTGTTTACGAACAGTCAGTTACTTAAACTGAGTGTTTGCATGCTAAGGGGCTAATTTAAGTCGCGAGCTGTGTGTCTAATTTTAGTAGTTAGATGTCTATTTTTGTAACCATGGGATTCTATTTAAAGACCCATGAGGCATGTATTGTAATTATCATATTGATCAAGTAAGAGCATTGAAGCAAGCAAGGTCAAGGAGATCTACAGGTGTAAGGTCAAGGAGATCAGCTGAAGCATTCAAGGAGGGATAGCAACTCAGGTTGTAGAGTTGGGTTTGTGTTGAGCAAGAGAGAGAGGGAAGAAGGTCTTGAGGTGTGGTAAGCCTTTGAGGTGGAGGAAGAAGTGGCATCTTTCTTATTGTATTTTCTTCTAGTATTATCTAATACAATTGTGTGTATTGTCTCTCAAATTCTTTGCTGTCTCATGTTTCTAGTTTCTTAATCATTCTGGTATAATTTCGTGTTCAATTGCTCATATATATAAGTAATCAATTGTGCTTCCGTTGGATAAGGGGCCTCCTAACAGTTGGTATCAGAGTGAGGTTGGACGTTCTCAGAGTGAGCTTGACTAACAGATGTCCCAGATCTATTAAGTATTTGTTGATTACAGGTTACTCACAGGGGTTGCTGTTTGAGTGGGAGTATAGCAAGGCAGAAGATGGTACGATGAGAATGAAGAAATCAGGCACAGGGTTATCACCACAAGGAGTGTGGTGGGTTGTCTTCGAGTGGGAGCTTGAAGAGGAATACAAGCCAGGATGCAGATTGGATAGAGTACTGGTTTTGGGTACAGGTGCAGCTCTTTATCTCCAAGTGGGAGATTGTTAGGGTGTGGAGCTAAAAGCTACACCTTAAGGCAAATAGGAGGGTTTCTGGCGTAAGCAGTCACCGGCATCGGCATGCCACACTGACGTCGGTCAGGGGACGCAGAAGGGAAACTGGCATCGGCAGATGATCGGCCAGCGTCGGTCACCTCCAGGAGGGCAGGGACCGACGTCGGTCGCTTGTGGCAGTCTAAACTGCTGTTGACGAACAGTCAGTTAAGTGAACACAGAGTTTGCATGTTAAAGGCTTGTTCAAAGTCTTGAGCCGCAAGTCTAATCAGTGTATGCATGAGATCTATATAATAGACTCATGGGCTGTATTGTTAAGTGGAGAATTTGGAGAAGAGCTATGTGAAGCTTGGAGAGTTCTTCCCATGGTGGAATCAAGTAGGATTCCCCATGTAGGTATAAGTAAGATCAGGTTTGATATGTAGGGATGTGTGGATGCGAGGGTCAGAAAGGAGATCAGAGGGGTAGCTAGATCCAAGGTGACAACAATACATCAGCAGGATCATGGAAAGATCTACTTGGAGTACGGTTGTGTACTCGATTGTACAGATGTACAATGAGGTGAACAACAGCTTGTGTTAGCTGTGTGTTGTGACCTATGAGAGAAGATTACTCTGGAGGGAAGTTTACTGTAAGCCCACGAAGTGGAAGAAAGAGTGCCACCTCTTTGTTGTAAATTCCTTTGTAATGAGTTGAATATAATTGTTTATTGCCTCTCATGTTCTGTGTGTTTTCTCATTGATAATTATTTGTTCTTCTGGATTTCGCATGTTTAGTTGCTTATACATTGGTAATCATGTGTGCTCTTAAATCTGACAAGTTGTGTCAGAGCTTTGGGGAGTTTCGGTCCTGTCAATTGGTATCAGAGCAAGGTTGGACGTTCTCAGAGCGAGTTTGACTAACAGATGTCCCAGATCTGTTAAGTGCTTGTTGATTACAGGTTACTCACAGGGGTTGCTGTTTGAGTGGGAGTATAGCAAGGCAGAAGATGGTACAATGAGAATGAAGAAATCAGGCACAGGTTTATCACCACAAGGAGTGTGGTGGGTTGTCTTCGAGTGGGAGCTTGAAGAGGAATACAAGCCAGGATGCAGATTGGACAGAGTATTGGTTTTGGGTACAGGTGCAGCTCTTTATCTCCAAGTGGGAGATTGTTAGGGTGTGGAGCTAAAAGCTACACCTTAAGGCAAACAAGAGGGTTTTTGGCATGAGCAGTCGCCGGCGTTGGCAGGCCACACTGACGTCGGTTAGGGGACACAGAAGGGAAACTGGCATCGGCAGATGATCGGTCGGCGTCGATCACCTCCAGGAGGGCAGGGACCGACGTAGGTCACCTGTAGCGGTCTGAACTACTGTTGACGAACAATCAGTTAAGTGAACACGGAGTTTGCATGTTAAAGGCTTGTTCGAAGTCTTGAGCTGCAAGTCTAATCAGTGTATGCATGAGATCTATATAATAGACTCATGGGCTGTATTGTTAAGTGGAGGCATAATCTCAAGTACCTAGAGAGTTAAGAAAAAATAGCTACAGATAAGAGTCCTGGGAAAGTAGTGAGCACTAAGTAGTAACTCTTCACTTAACTGAGGACTTGTGAGAAGGAATTGAACATTAGGTAGTAGATTTAAAAAATTATCCATTGGTTTATAAATTGACACCCTAAGCCAAAATGACTAAGTACAAGCCTAAAATAAAGGAAAAAAGGCATAAGAGATAAGTAAGTCTATGAGTATAAAATAATAATTTAATTTAATTTAAAGCCAATATTAATCCATTTAAATTAAAGTGACTAAAAATTAAAATAAAACACTAAAAACACTAAATCCAACTAATCCAAAAGGAAAAAGAGAGAGATAAGAAATGATAAAATCAGTACATAAAATGACCCCATTTGATCAAGACTTGGAGCCAATTTAGTCAAACTTTCCACACAAGCAACTAAGTCCGAAGATGATATAACACTTAAGAAAATATATCATGAATGCTAAAGGGAGAAAGGAATAAACTAAAGTTCTCAAGGAATGGATGTAAAAACTTTAAAAAATAGTTGAATAATGTACACAAATCTAAGATGAAATGGCCCTAAAAGTGAAATTTTATTATTTTTTAGAATATGACTTAAGGAAGGCCAAGACTTAATAGGTTCATGCAAATTCAGGTATTTGTATAAATGAGATAATTTATGTAGACTCCTTTAGGGTAATTAGATAAAATAGATATTTTAAGTTCAGACTTACTTCAAAGAATGAAGCCAATACAATAGAAGGATTGCATCTTTTCAAAAACCTTATTCAATTGGACCAACATATAGAAATAGGTCTAGACTTGATTAGGTCAAAATACCAAACTCCAAAGAAGAAAAGGTTTCATGATTTTAATGATGAAATTAGGACATGTTGTGCAAACAATAATAAATGAAAACTTTGCTAGAAAATACTCCTAATTATTTGGAATCCAAGAAACATTCAAATAACTGATAATCTCTAGTTCAAATAATGCATGGGTCATGAAAAAATTAAAGAATATAGAATATGGGAGAAACTAAGTGACCAAATTAGGAATCCCTTTTGACCCAATGGCTACAAAATGAAGTTGATTTACTAGTTTATAAGGTCTATAAAGATTAATTGCTATGTTTCCAACCATTAGGCTAGTGAGTCCTACCTTGAAGATATTTGCTTAGACATTACTCTACTGCTAGCTAAATGTTTATAGCCCCGAAAAAGTTTCCTTTGATTCCACTCAAGGTCCTTCTCTACTACCAATCAAACATCCATAGCCCTATTAGAGGTTTCTTGAAACACCCAAGACTAAGCTTTCCTTGAATTTGATTTTATTTTCCATTTTATTTATATTCTCTTTTTATTTTTTACATCTCAATTTAGGGTTGGGGATCACTATGGCAAATGAAAGATAAGACTATAATCACCCTAGGTTTTCCTCACATCAACTTTACCCAAATTGACTTAGAAACCTTTTAAGATGTGAAATTTGTGCTTGGTTTCAAGAGGATACCTTCAATAAAGACCCTATTTTACCCAATAAGAACATTTTTAGGATGCATACATCAATCTCAACCTTCAAACCTAAATCAAAAACAAGATCTAAGGTAACAAAATAACTTAGGAAACACACTTTACACAAAGAATCACTTTTATTACATAATTTTAGACTTTCATTTCATCACTTGTCATTGACTAATGTGGATCCATGACAAAAAATAGTTGGGAAACAAACCTAACAAAGAAAAAAACAAAACAAAACAACAAAATATCCCTAAATTAAGCAACAAAAATAGAAAATCAAAACAAGCAACGAATAGAAAGCAAAGAAATCAAAAGGAAATTATTTACAATATCATTCCAAGTTATTTCAAACTTGGAAGTGGGGTTGAAGATATGCCTTATGACAAGAAAAAATATATCTCCAAATTAGTTAGACACCTAAAATAGAAAACAATCATGTTTAAGATTTTGATAACATTGGTAGGAATCTGACTAAGGTAAGACATATACTTGCATCTATGTTGTCCTTCTCATTGAAAAATGTTATCCTATAGACTCTTATTAACAATATGTTCATGAAAGTTAATAAAAATTATGTTAAAAAAACTAAAACATGTACTTAAATTCCATTAACATGAAGCACCTAGGATAGAGTTTAGGGAAAACCTCACCAAAACATTAAACTATGGTGAGGGGTAAGGGTGGGCACCACTACTTACTAGAGTAAATGGTACACCAAACCTAGTAGAGATATTTTATTTATGATAACCTATTATTAAATCCACTATTGGATATTATTTAATCAATATGTATACTTTGATAGTCTCCATATCATCATTTTTGTCATCTAAAAGATGTGGACTTGGTTCTTCCCAAGTTAAGATCTTATGGCTTTATCATCATTGCTTGAAGTATGTGGAGAGTTGCATTAGATCAGGCCATTTTATACTTCAACTCTCATTAGCTTCATTACTTCATTTAGGCCACTATATTCATTACTTCTCATGTTAAACTTGAATAAATTTGCTAATGAGAATATTTCATGAGTGTTACAGTTCCATTGTACAAGTTATTTCAAGGAGTCCATGTCTTCAAATATAAGTACAACCACTTGACTTTATTTTATTTACTCCATCTATAATGAAGGGATGAGTGTCAATTGGCTTCCACCAATATTTTGATATTCTAGAGATAACTTGTCAAATTTAGGAATAAAAACATATGACAATGGTATTTCAAATGCATAGAATACATCCTCTTCATCTATTTATTCCAACTCTTCTATCTCATCTTTAGGCTAACTATAGGATGCATCTGATTCTTATTTTTATTCACATAACTTTTTACTACTTAAATCTCCATGTGGGAATTTGCCTAAAATGATTAATATCTATTCATCATCATAATCATTATCATTACTACTCTTAGGGACTTGTTTTTGCCTTTTAAATGGGACATTCTTAGTTAACATGATTGCTTCAACATCCATCCCACTTCTAAATGATAGATTCCAAGTTGTGAACTTGGAAATGTAGTCTCATAAGCCATCCCATGAATTGATTATGTAGCACCTCCTACAACAAATGAAACTTGATTAGTAAAAAGACCAAAATATACTTGAGTAATAACACAAGTTGAAATAACTTATTGATCAAAATTTAAACAATCATGATTAATTGAATTAAAATAAATAACATGGTTCTATTTTATCATAAGGAAGTATGGTTGGACATAAGCTTGAGGCAAGGTTTGATTATAGAGCACACATTGGTCCATAAATTGAGTTATAGGCATTTATGTCTGAGTATTTTGGGTGTGGAAAACTATCTATTTTGATGAGAAGAGTGGATCACACCATAAACATGTGGCATAGATTTTTTTTCAATGATGAACACCTATTGATAAGTGGATTCCAATGGTGTGAGTGTAGATGGGGTCCTTTGAATAATCATATCACTTAGGGGATCTAATGTTCTCAAATAAATTTTAATAGTCACCACCTCTATTTTTAGGAGTGGGTGTTTCAAACTCCTGTACAACTAGTGAAAATGACTATTGAATGAACGTATGGACTCATTAGGCTCCCTAAAAACTATATAAAACTAATAATATAAGGTAGTAAGGTCAATAGGCACATGAAAATGGTTGTCAAATATATTTTTAAATATAGTCCATGAGTTTTGTATCCATTTAATAGACCCATGTACCAATGGTAAGCATATTCATCCATGGAATAGGGAAATAAATGGAAATCCGTAAATTCATGTTGAATTTGGGTTCAGATGATGACCTATTTAAATGTCTGGATGTGATCTTCAATACTTTAAATCCTACCATGGTTGTATTTTAAACATAAATTTTTAGGATTCTTAGGCAAGTCATGAGCAGGCCCTAGAATGTTCACAGGGTAGAAAATTCCACAAAACCAAGGTAAAGCCATGGATGGATTCAAAGGAAAGAAACAAGATCAAATTAAAACATAAACATTAGATAGTATCCTATTCAAGCTTCCTTATTTTACCAAGTCATTGGTGTGTTGTTTAGGTGCACAACAGGGTATGAAAAACATAACCACAATACTAAAATTAATTCTAAATATGCAAGAACATGTCCTCCTAACACCAATATTTTGATGGTTTTTTGACACACTAACTTAGACAGGGTGGAAATCCACCCAACCTCTCTTGAAAGGAGATGATAATATCCCCATGGCCTCTGTCTACCAAATCTTAGATTGTAGAGTAACTTAATAGTTGATGTAAAATTATTCCATTTCAAGGGAGATATTTAGAATAAACTCAACAAAATGATAAGTATGGAATTATGGATCGATTGCTTATATAATTAGAAAAAATAAACTTGTCATGAGGATACGACTGATTCATAATTATTCATTACACACATGGATTCAATAATGCATTAACAAAAATGAAAAGGGTTTGCAATCAAGATAAAGCTCGTAATAACATATTTCAAAATCAAATCTATTCTACCTAATCTACAAAAGGTATACAAAGAATAAAAGAGGAGGGTAAAGAATAAAATGTAAGCCTATTTTGTAGTTGAAATAATTCTTCTTCATTTGACTTATATGAGATCCATGAAACCAATATGTTGTTTGACTAATATGCACATAATCATGGACAAAGATGGTGCAAAAGTCTTGAGTATTTAGTTTCGAATAAATATGGACAAAATCACCATATACATACACATAAATTGAATAATATTATTCAATGCCTTTCAATTTATTGGATATTTGCTTGATGAATAATGTCTAGATCCAACTTAGCTAGTGGAATTATATAAAATGATTTATTACAACATTGATTACAAGAAAATATAGCCTATATAAGTAAGAAAATATAGGAAAATATGTCTAGTTGTATTCTATTATATTCTAATTCTTATTAACCAACCCTTAGTTCAATGTTATGGATGAATTTATATAGACTTTCAATATCTCAACCACTATCCAAGTGATTGAAAATATTTAATGAATCACCCATCCATTAAGTGGTTACATGCATTCAATATCAAGCCTCTCACCTAAACTTAAACTTTAATGTGTGCATATCTTTAAAGATGGCAGTTCTATCCAATGGATTATTGGTAATATTTTAGTATGGTACTGATGCATTACTTTGATTGACATAGGCTCAAATTGAAATCCATTCCATTCAATGGATCACCATTGTACTAAATGTAGGAGCACAAGTTTTCATCTTCTAACTATGAACAATCCTCTTGATAACTGACTATGTGTAGGAATTATTTGTCTTCTTGTGATCCTTATCTCAATTGATCCTAATGTGCAGATTACTATCTTATTTGATCCAATATCTAATTTACTTTGGGATCCATTTCCATGATATTTTGGACTAGGTGACAAGATCATTAGTTATTACACAAAAAAATGGTTGGACTTATAGTCTAGTTCCTATATTTTAATGGGCTAGGTGGGTGAAATGGGTGTCAACTTTAGGTTATGAATTGGTTTGTAGAAGTCCACATATCAACCATGGGAAGGCTGTCTTATGTGTCCACTTATTGTTAATGCATAACTTGTTGAGCCTTGAATTTTATGTGGACATGGTGCAATGACAAATTACCAAGTGGTGAGACCCCATTAACTTAGAGATTTTAAGTTCCTTTGTCCTTGTTTTATGATTTGTTTATCCTAGAGTCCTAAGATTATGCCATGTGGCATGATCTTGAGGACTTAATTATTTAGTGATTTGTCATAATGCTCCTATTTTTTTAGGTGTATGGGATGATGCCATGTGGCATCATCCCATTTACTTGGAAGGTCCCTTGCTTATTCACTTTGTTCATACTATCTTGAGGGCCTATAGATATGGGATCATGCCATATGACATGATTTCAAGGAGCTTGTAGGGTCAAAGGCTTGGTTTGATGATCAAAGTCTTTTAGAGGATTGAAGATCTAAGATGTTGATAAGTGGAAACCACTCAATGATTATGGACCTACATATAGAAAATGACCATTATATTTAAAATAAAAGACTATATGTTAGAGTTCAAATTCATAGACTAGTCATTAAATAGCCATTTCTAAGTAAAATGACTAAAGCAAAAAGCTGAACATAGAGCTCATAAAATTGACAATTCAAAGGGGATTTTTTATTTCCAAGAGAATAAGTGATCCAATCCATTAGATAAGTGAATAATTCCTTTTAGAAAAAAAAGAGAAAAAAAATTTAGTTTTAGATTTTTTTGATCCATTTAAGTGCCAAGTTAAACTCAAAATCCAAGAGACTTTATCAGTTTTAATAGTTAAGGCCCAAAGGGAAATGCATGCAAGTTAAATGATGGTTTTAATGGGATAGATGACCATCAATTTTAAGCCAATGAAAATTTGATGTGGATGTGAACATAATGTCTAGTTGATAATCGATGCCATGTAACATTCATTAACTTACTCAGGGCTACTCAGGTGCATGTTTGGATTGGTGATCTATAAGCTCACCTAGTGAAATGATATCTTGATACACATTTAGATCTTGTTCACCTAAGGATTATCGATAAACCTAAAAATATACAAACCATCTTGGGGCTTGGATAGATAGAATCATGCCACTTGGCATGATCTTGAGCATCCATATGATTGAAGGTCCTAGGAAGAATAAGGACTACCCAAAAGACTTGGTGAGATAGGATCACACCACGTGGCATGATCTCACTCATTTGGGGGGTCTAAGGTCTATTGAGGGAACCGAGGAGGCCCAAAGAAGGTGAATATGTGATATTATGCCATGCGACATAATCCCAGGTACCCAAAAAGTTAGGTATAAATGACTAAGGCCAAAAGAGTCCCAAGAAAGTAGGCGAGTGCCAAGTGGCAACTCCTCACTTGCTTGAGGACTCGTACAAAAGAATTGACTATTGGGTAGTGGATTTAAACAAGTATCCATTGGTTTTAAAACTCACACCCTAAGACAAAATGATTAAGTACAAGACTAAAAGAAAGGCAAAAAGGCATAAGAGATAAACAATTCTACGTGTATAAAATATTCATTTTCCTAACTTAAATCCAATATTTATCCATTTAAATTAAGTTGACTAAGACTTAAAATAAGACACTAAAAACACTCAATCCAACCAATTCAAAAGGAAAAAGAGAGACCTAATAAATGATAAAATCAAAAGATAAAATGATCCCATTTTAAAAAGACTTGGAACCAATTTACTCAAACTTTCCACAAAAGCAACTAAGCCCAAATATGATATGACACTTAAGAATTGAACTCATGAATGCCAAAGGGATCGAGGAATAGACTAAATTTCTCAAGGAATGGATATGTAAACTCTAAAAAATAGTTGAATAATATACACAAATCTAAGGTGAAATGGCCATAGAAGTGGATACTTTAGTGTTTTTCAGAATATGACTTAAGGTAGGCCAAGACTTAATGGGTACATGAAAATTCAAGTATTTGTATCAATGAGATATTTTATGCAAACTCCTTTAGGATAAGTAGATACAATAAATATTTTGAGTTTAGATTTAATTTAAAGAGTGAAACAAATACAATAGTAGGACTGTAACTTTTTAAATACCTTATTCAATTAGACCAACAAATAGAAACATGTCTAGACTTGATTAGATCATAAGACTAGATTCTAGAGAGAAAAAAAAGTTCCATGATTTTAGTAATGGAATTAGAATGTGTTGTACAAGCAATAAAAAATTTCACAAATTCTATCTATTTTAATATAAACCTATTATTTTTGGTGTTAATATCTTTTGATCACTTCAAAAAAAATATAATCTTAAATCTTATTTATTATTGTAAGTTTGAAAAAAAAATTAAATTAAATTAATTATTTTATATATGTTTTAGATGTAATTAAATGTTTGAATATTTTTAATTCATATTTAATAAAAATCCAATTATACATAATACATATTAATTATAATACATATTAATTGTATTTATAAAACTATTTAATGTGCTCAAATTAGTAAAATCTAAAAATGAGTAACAAATTTATAAATTCCCCAACTTTTAGCGTCTGTGTTTTTCAAACATGTTCATTCAACCTTCTTGAAGGGCACAGTAACCAATTCTCTCATCTCTCTCTTTTAATGCCCTTAAGAAAATACCAATTTTTGATGAGTAATGAGGTAAAGTGGCAAAAGGGCGCTCATATTCCTTGGATTTTGTGGGGGAATTATCTTCCCACTGTTTCCTTTTTGAGCTAAATTGGATTTATTTTTGTTTTGATTTTTAAAATATATTGGTAGATGTTAAACCTTACTTGTATGAAAAAATCATTTTTTATGTTATATTTTTTCTATAAGTTTACATTGAGATTAGTTAGATTTTTATGATGTATGTGGTTTGAAAAAAAATTCTCTTGATTTATTATGTATACCTATTTTTTGGAAGAATAATATTTTTTCTATTTCCTTGAAGATGAGTTTACATAATGTATGCAAAATGTTAGTTAATGTTTCTACATATATTATAAATCTATAAGACTATTTTTCAAAATGTTAGAAGTTTTTTGCTTGAAAGGCATTTTAAATTTTTTTTGGTCTTTCCAAATAATTTTAGGTAGGATTTAGATATCTATTCTTATTTTTACATCAATTAAAATGAAGTATTTTTATGAGTTTTTTCACATCCATCTATTAAATTGACCCACCATAGTAGTGGTTATGCATGCTTATGTATGGATTCTCATTTGTCAAAATACCTTACTCTACATGTATAAGATCTATGTGATGTTCAAAATTAAATAGTAAGAAATGAAAAGAGTAAATGGAATTTGTTTAGATTAATTTCTATATTTTGAAAAAATTCAATGAATGCATTTGATGTTTATATTTATCAATATGCCTTAGTTTAAAATTATGAAGAGGAGTTTCAAAACTTTCAGTATTTACAAATTTTTGGGGTATTTTAAGAAGTATTTTGTCTTATCATGTAATTCTTATTAAAAATTCAATGAATTTTCAATATGGGATATTTATTTATAAACTTTTTATCCCTTTAAATCTATATATTTATCAATATGCCTTAGTTTAAAATTATGAAGAGGAGTTTCAAAACTTTCAGTATTTACAATTTTTTGGGTATTTTAAAAAGTATTTTCTCTTATCATGTACTTCTTATTAAAAATTCAATGGATTTTCAATATGGGATATTTATTTATAAACTTTTTATCCCTTTAAATCTACATCAAAAATTCAATGGATTTTCAATATGGGATATTTATTTATAAACTTTTTATCCCTTTAAATCTACATCAAATATTCTTTGCATTCATCATTTTGTTTCTATTTATAAACTTTTTATCCCTTTAAATCTACATCAAACATTCTTTGCATTCATCATTTTGTTCAAGTTTAGGAGAACAAGAGGATGAAATGAATTAATGCATCACATTTTAATTTTATTATTATATGTTAAGTGATATTTTTAAAGATTTTTAGTGTAAAAATTTCCATACTATAAATGATAAATGGTATTATAGGTTGCATATTTGTGTATGCTCTCTAATTTTATAAAACTAAGCTTATTACTTTCTAAAATGGCTTATTTCTAGTTCAACATATTGAAATTTTAGTGGAATCCATGTATGCAAAAAATATGTGAATTTTTATAAAAAATTTATCATGCCTAATTTAGGATCTATGGATTTATATATTTTTTCTATGTACATCTATATTTTTAAGTTATAAATGATTTTTCTTATAAAACTTGTCGTTACATCTTTCTAATTGGGTACATGTCCTAAGGAGTGCACTAGAGTCAATATTGGAAAAAATAATGGTATTTATTAGAGATAGTTATAATATGACACCTATTATACCTATTTACACTCACTATCTTTCAAACTGGTCATCCTAGCCTCCTACAATTCTATTTTCTCTTCATTTTATCTCTTTTGCCTAGTTTTAGGTCTTTCTTGAGCTAACTCAACCATGTCCACTTAGTTTTGTTCTTCCCTATATGTTTAAAACTATATCAATCATGATATATGAAGTTAATTTTCTTGAATTTTAACCTTTATGATTACATTAGCCTCTTTCAATGTAGTATTCCCTGCTTCATGTACTAATTTGGCATGGCTGACATATTACTATTTTGTTTTGGATTATTATACTACATCGATCTAGATCAAGTCCATCATCATATTTGATAGGTAACTTTTATGAGTTAGATCCATATATAGGGATCCAAAACTCATTTTTATAATAAAAACACACCATTATGATATGCTTGTGCACAAAAACCTACTTTTAATAGAAGAAGAGGAATAATAGTATATAAGCTTACTCTATTAGAGGTTTAGTATTTGATCAAGGTATTTAAATTTAGAATGACGCTAAATCAAAGATGTTACATTTAGTCTTTAGATTCCCAAATTAAGGTCACTTAGGTCTTCATCCTTGACATTTGAGTCTTCGCCTACAACATCTCTCCTAAAGTACCATTTAAGCTAAGGTGAAGATTGATGTGCCAACAAGTCAACACAAGATAAGTATCCCTATCTCTATAATCTTTATTTTATTTCATTTACATGATTATAATAGATTAATATGTTGATGTATTCTTCTCTTTGATTATTTTATCTTTTGATTTTTAGTATATGTTATCTTTACATATCATTATATCCTAATTTAGATACCTCTTAGTTACAACCTTTAGTATAAATATCTTTTAGTGACCACTTAATGGAATTTATCTTGTGTTAGTTTATTTTATTATCATATTTGATCTATATTAACCTTTTTATTCAATTCCTTACATTTTGTTTCCTTATTATATCATTGATACCCTCATTTACAAACAACTCTTGCTTTCAACATGTACCTCACTTTGTGGTATGACTTTTTGTATGTAGTTAGTCACAATATGTTGTTGTTTCTTTCCTATTTTAAAGGACATTTATATTGTTGACCCTATTTTACCAACATACATTTTTATGAACTTGGTGTGAATTTTATCCCATCGTTGTTTGGATCATTTTCACATTTTATTTTCTTTTCTTTTCTTCCTTCTCAAATTTTCCTTAAATTTTCAATGGCATTCCATTTTAAGATTTTTACAGAAAGCCTCAATCACTTTATATTTTTCATGGGTTTCTCATTTATCCTTTCTTATTTCACCATTGAAGACAACTCCTCAAGGTGCAATTATATCTAAAAACTAAATCATCCCCTTTCACATGGTCAAATATCATATACATGATGATATTTCCATTTTTGATGATCCTATCATGGTCAAAGATGCATAATGATGTTTTCATGTATTAAAATTACAACATGGGTGAAGATGATAACATTCAAATATTTGAAACTTATAACATGGAAAAAGATCATATAGATGATTTTACCATGTATTAAAATTATAATATGGCCAAAAAATCATAATAATGGTTTTCTCATTTTTTATGATCACTATAACATGGGTAAACATTATGATCCTCCCATTTTTTGCACTTATAACATGGCTGAAGATCCCTATGGTGATATTACCATTTATGAAAATCCTAACATATTATAAGAACCTTCCATTTTACCTACTTATAACATGGAAAAAATAACTATAACAATCTTTTTATCTTTGATGACTCTAACATAATAAAAGAACCCACATATGGTCTTCTCATTTTCAATGACATTAACAAATATTCATACAATAATTTTCACATTTGTGAAAACCCTCACTTTGACTCAAGAAATGATGAAGATGATATCAAATTATCTCACCCTCCCACTCTTCCACTCTTGTAAAATATTAGGTTGGAAAGACATCAAACCTCAGTTCACATTCAAACCTACCCTCTTCAACCAACTTTTGTCAACTCTTCAACTCATGAAGAGATATTAGTTCACATGCCTAAAAAAAAATAATTATAGGTCATGTCTAATTTTATATGAACACTCAAATTCATCCAAAAACCACTCCCAAATTTTTTTAGACATATCATACAAGTCCAATTGTAGTCTTAATCCCCTAAAATTCATTAGAATCTGGATAATTCGAAAAATATGATTAAATCAACTGTGCCGATATAATTTAATTTTTTTTCTAAGATTTAATTTAATTAAATACAATATTTTGATCAATTCAACTATACTGGCTAGGATCAAAAAATGATTGATACATTTTATTCTTCCAAAATAACTATATAAGCCTTGACACAAAACATGTTAATTTAGCTCAAAATTATCTTCTTGTCAAAACTAACTATGTTAGTAAGGCATAACAATGTCTCAATATGTTAGGACCCTCTCATTAAAACTCTTTTATTTTAAATCATTGTTATTAATAAAATATTAAAATGTATATACTTTATAATTCATTTATTGAGCTATCTAGGATAATCCCACATGCATGAGTAGTAGTTGGCTAGCACAAACTTAGTATAAATTAGGTGCATAAACTAAAGTAAAGGCATTCAAGGATTATATTGTATTTATCTTGATCAAAGGAGTTTTCTCCCTAGAAGAGGCCAAAGATATTGTAATTCAATTCTACTCTCTTTTAGTTAAATCTAGTTATCTTCTATTTCATTTTTAATATATTTTATTTGTATTTTAATAATCTTTTAATATATTTAAAGGAAAGTTCATATCATCTAGTATTAGAGATATTTATAAAGACACATTATTTAACATCAATATCAGTTTAGGGTTATCTATAACTTCCACTATATACTCTTAGCTCACACTAAGCAAGACCTTGGTGATAAAAAGTGGTTAACAAGTAGTGTCACTAAGCCTCCTCACCTAAGCCTAGTCATTTTTTCGCTAAAGTAGTTATTTTATTTTTTAGGTTTAAAACCCTATGCTAGGGGTTTTAGAATATAACATAAAACCATTTTTACTTGATAAGAATATGATATCATTATGTGAAGTGGGGTGGTATTTAACCACCATCACCATATGATCTTAGACAATAATTATACATAGAATTGAGCTTCCTGCACCTTCAAGTATATTGAAAGACCACATAATTATTTCTGAAGCTTAACTATTAGAATCCTTCAATTTTTGTTACATATGGTGCACCAATAATAGGATATTATTAGGAATATACCCATAATTAACCTTAGAGGTAGATAGTGGGATATTAGTATGGTTTACCCTTCAGAGTTAGTACTCTAAAACATTGAACCAACACTTTTCATAAAAGGGATGATTCTGAACATAAACCCATAAACTAGACACAACATGTAGAATGTCAACCCTCTTTTCACATAATTTTGTTAAATAATGGTAACTTGGAGCTAGCATAAACTATCACTAGTTTATCCTTACCTAAAAAGTAAAAACATAAATTGAATCCATATAATAAGGATATGATTTATAGAATTAAAAATATTACAACAATCTACAAAATTATCATAATAGGGGGGTTAAAGAGTAGAGATACAATATTTCAAGCCATTTAGTTTTGAAATGGTGTTAAATAAAAAAAAATGTAAAGTGAATTTTCACCCATATGGTAACTTTATAGTAGAAAAAAGTATCATTTATATTGATTCCATAAGAATAATTATATTTTTAGGACTGTCTCATTGATATTTTTGGGGTAATTTTTATGCACCATTAGTTTTATGTAGCTTGCACATATCCCAAACACTTAACACTCACCACACTAGCATACCACACAAGATACTTGTGTGCTCAATCAAGGCATAGAGACAACCAATCCAAAGTTGGGTTAGTTTCAAGAAGATGTCATACCAAATATATAATTCACTCAATGTGACAAAATTTCCAACCAACACTTATACATGCATGAATACAATGTTGCTCATATAGTATAAACTTATATTAACATGAATACTCTTAACATCTGCATAGTTTGTTTTCATAAAACCACATCTAAATTTAACATAGAGACAATTGATATATATAACCATAGAGATAATAATTACCATAAATAAATCTTAATTCTCTTTTCATTAATATCCATAAATTTATGTGTATGTAAACACATTTATTTTACAAAGTGGTAACAAAAGCTCAATATAGTTCACCATGAAAGATAAAAATAATTATATAAATAAAAATGAATTAATAATCAATGACATAATGAAAAAAATCTCTAAAATATATATTCTAAGAACTAAGGGTGGATTTTATAGTTTTAATTCAACACCTTGTAGATACAAATATTCTATGTGTGCCTTGTAGGATGCATTACTACTTTCTATAATTGGTAGTGTTAATTAACTTAGAATATATATTATTTATTAGAAAAAAACCTTATGTTTATTCCATGCTACCCTATATTCAATTAATATTAATTTATTACAATAACTTGTCTTAATGTCTTCCCATGTAGACTCACTCTTCCAGCTTGGTATGTTGATCCTTATTTTATGCTTTGTGGTCTATAAATCCTCTTTCCCATTCCCTACACTCCTATTTATTCACTGACCATTTTTTCCATCATTGGCATGTTCCAAGACTTTTCCAATAATTTTTTTTGAGTTCTCCTAGTTTTAGTGTTACATATATGCAACCTCATCTTCACATGCCTTTGTTTTGATTATGCACTGTTATACTTCATCAAAATTGATATTTAATTTGTTTTGCTTATCATGCACCTCTTACAATTTTGTGCCAAGTATTTAAAATATATGCATCCGTTGCACCATATTAGGGTTATATATCCATGAATTTCTATACATATTAAAATATTGGGGGCTAACATCAACCCACACTAATTTGGATTCCCACCCCCACATAACCGTTCGAGAGTTATTTGTATCACTAAAAAATCATTCTCATACCTATATATATCTTCCTCAAAACTATTCCACTTGAGATAACAATATTAATTACTTATATCCTCTTGGCCATATCAATAGATAAACCTTTTAGCATTGGAGGTTGATCCTTGAGATCCTTAGCCTTCAACTTAGCTACCAAGATCTTTGGGGAAACTCCCTCTAATCTTTCCATAATGGTGTTCTCTTCATCCATTGTTTTACACTAAAGAGTCTTGAATCTATTTAATAATTCTTTGTACATTTCATCTATTTTCTCTCCCAAGTTATCCACATCCTTGAATAATTTATTCCTCTTAAGCCTATATTTTGTTTGGAAGGATTATGTGACCATTTCCATTATTTTATTTTGATCATAAAGAAAATGTATGCTAGTTATTCATGTTTGGTGTGATAATTTTAGAAACACATTTTTATCCTCTGATTTCACATGGGTTTCATTTAACAACTTTTCATAACTTTAAATTTATTCATCAAATTAAAATTTGCTTTATCTTTTTCAATTTGTGTTTCCTTATTTATGTTGGTCATTTTCCCCTTTTCTTTAGGAACCTGTCAACCACTAAAATCAATTAATCTACGTATTTTATGCCTTCTAGGTTGACTCTATAAATTAAGTTTGTCTCCTATTTTGTGATGCATTCATAAATACTTAGGAATTTTAAATCCAAAATATTTTTTTTTTCTCAGCCTATCCTCACCTATTATCAATCTCCTTTGGTTTCTTATTATCATTTCTAGAAGATGTGTTGTTCAAAATGTTTTAGCATGACACCTTAGAAGCTAGTCTTACCAACACACATGTGGAATCAAATTCACTCATTTTGGTGGGGTCCATTTGTAAATTTTATTCCTCTTCATCCATAGTGTTGGGAATTCCCCTATGTACACAAATTATCGATTCTTCAAAGAATGATTTGTCTACATATGTGTAAGGAATGAATGATTTTTTTTGAAATTGGATTGAACTAATTTAATCTCATATTTGGCATAAAATAATAAAATGTCCTCATCTACAATTTTCTACACTTTTTTCCTTGATTATTAGTTCCTCCCCTCTAATGTTATCTCCATTTGTTACTTCATATTTACCTAAATTCATGTTGAGAGTGTAAGTCCTAGATTGACCAACTTTTTGAACCTTATCGCATTATCATTAGGTTTCTCATCATCAATTTTATTGATTTAAAAAATTTATTTCTCCATTTTTCTTTCATTTCACTCTTTTCTTCTTAATCAACTAACTTATCTTTATCTTCTTCTCCTTCCACTTATTTTTCTCTTTCATCACCCTTCTCTATATACCTATCTCTCCTCCTCTTAAATCCTTTACTTCTAGTTCATCAAACCCTAATTCCTCATCTAAAGTGGATATTTATTTAACATTATATGCCTCATACTTATTTTATGTACTCAGTTTTGTGCCCATGGGGCCATATTATATCAAAACTCCTTCCTTAGAATGATATTTAGAATTAAAGGCCTACTCATAATCATGATAAATGACATCTATTAGATTGTAAATTAGGTCCTAGGCTATGGGTTATTTAGAGGCATATTTATTTGGTGAATGCACAAAGCTACCCATGATTATTTATACTTTTATTTGTAGTGGGGTAGGTCCTTGAGGTAATGGAGACATGGGATACCATGGTGGAGAAGGCACGGGATACTTTGGTGGAGTAGATGTAGGCTATCTTTGTGGAGTGTGTTTTTTTGAAGGGAGATGGAGTTAGTGTGGGTTATTTTTTAGAGATGAAGGTGGTGTATATTTTTAGGTGGTGATTCTATGTATTTTATATTCACACACACATCAGATGTCATCATCCCATCTACACCTATTCTTCCACTCTCCACTATGTAATTATTCTTCAAATACAAATCATTATTTGTAACCCATTGGTTGTAATCTTAGACTCTGCACTCATCCACCTTCGATACCCATTCTTATCTATACAAATAAGACTAAGGGAATTACATCTCTATGAATTGTGTTTACACCTCTTCATTCTTACTTTGAATATTTTTTACAGTCTCTTCTTTGATGAAGATGGAGTCTCTTCCTTTATATCTATGAACCTTGCATTATTTTATCTAATTTATGCCAAATTAGTTGATTTAATAGTTATAATAATTATGGCTCTAAATTTGCTTTGGCACACACTTGGGATATTGATGTCACTAAAACCCATAATTTTTTCTTTGACAATAAAATTCATCAAAATTTAATGGAGATTATCTTTATTTATAACCATAAATTTGTTTATTTTCACTTTTATCTTGCTTATTTTACTCAAGTTTTTCATGCAATCATATTCTCAATCCTTTATAGCTTCAAATTATGGACTCAAATTACCTTATTTTTGTAAATTTCATGTGAATTTGTTTTTCCTAGTGACCTTAGTTTGTTATGTGCTTCTTGGCTCTAAACCTTTGTGATAGTGACAAGTAATGGAAAAAATGTGTGTAGGTAAATTTATAACATCTATATACATTTATATTTCCTTAATAGTGTATGTTATACCTTTTGAATAGACATTATGACCACTTCCATACATTTGCATTAAATTCTAGTGACATCACCCCTAGGTTACTTACTTTGGGTGTGACTTAAGACCTTGCCAATTTCCTACATTATTGAGCATATCGTGTATACCTTTGTTTCATGCCCTTGTGACTTGTAGACATCATGTATTCATATACTTGGATAATTTAATGTACACATCCACTAGTCTTCCTTTTTTAATATTTGATCCTTTTTCCATCCTACCTCACACTAATTTTTCCCATGGTCCTCCAGTACATTAATTTATTTACCTCAATTTATGTGCCCACGTGTGTTTTTAGAGATCCCTTTACATTTTTATTTTCACATGTGAAATTTTTATATTTAAAAATTATGAATCAAGTTTCTTAATAGTGCAATGTTAATATGAATATTCTATTTAAAATTATGCATAATGGTAAATTTTATATGTTTTTATTGTTTTCTTTTTGAATAAACTAAGTGTTACATGTACACATTAAATTGGCACAAAAAAAACATTGAAAATATTATAATCCTTAAAGAAACCTCTAACCAACATAATTAGATAAATATTTACAACAAAAAAAAGTACAACAATACCTTTCCAAAAACACTTAGACGTCTGACATAAAGATATTAGTAAAATACCTTGATTGACTCATCTGAATGGTCATATAAGATTGTCTTATTTATTACTAAATATAATGGTGCAACAAAACTATTTATGCTTATTTGAAAGAAACAAATCTAAAACTAAAATGGAAAATAAAGCATGAAATGAAATTACACCATAGAATCTACCTTATTATTGAATGGATTATTTAAAAATTACATCTCATAGGATTAAACCTACTACCATTAAAATATACAAAGATAATTTCACCTTCTTATGTAGATAATTTACATGCTCTAGTTTCCAAAATATCATGTATAACAAAAGGTCACATACAATAGATATGCAAATTTCCTAGATTTTTTGCATACTTAGAATCACATAATAGAACATGGCCATGCTTGCATAATTTTTTTTCTTTGATATGCCTATTATTCTAGGATTTCAACCTAATCCCAAAA
Organism: Torreya grandis; assembly: GCA_037957365.1. Lineage (NCBI taxonomy): Eukaryota > Viridiplantae > Streptophyta > Pinopsida > Cupressales > Taxaceae > Torreya > Torreya grandis. The sequence goes on along the minus strand of JARHVA010000206.1, from coordinate 269,053 downwards.
TTTATACCTAGCCTTATTGACCTCCTAGCTCTATTTCAGAAGAAAACATTTTTCATCAAACTTCATTATTTCATCCAATTGTGCATCTAGTGACTCTTGGTCATCAATCCTTCAGACACATGTGCTTCACAAGGAAGGTAATTTTTTTTATAAAAGTAGAATTAATTCTTTCCTAAATAGTAATTAAAAGGTCATGGACTTGTTTAGTTTATTTTAGATTGTCTTGTATTCCCATAACACAACAGAGACCTGGACATCTAAATATTTGTTCCCTACGTTGCAATTTTTTTAAAGGTTATTCTAAAGATCTTATTTTGTCTTAAATGATTATATTTTTTGTGGGTGATACATGGTAGTTTTATGGTGCATAATCATGAACTATGAAATATGAATGTGCACCTTTCCATTAAAAAATTGTGTATCTGGATCATTGGAAAGGCTTAAGGGACACCCATACCTATTTATTTGTTGTCTAAAATGAAGTGTGTTACTGTATCTAAAATAAAATTCTTTGTTGGTATCTATATAGCCTACCTTTTTAGATAATATATGGCCATGATAATGTAACATGCATTGTTCCTTTACTCAACCAAAGAGATTGGTCCAAAAAAATAAATTACCCATTTTACAAATGGTTCCTAACTATTGACAAGAACCAAAGATATATCTTATAATGGATTGGGCCTCCAAATCCTTTGGAAAATAACAAATTTTCTGAATTAATCCTAAGCATATTTGAATAAAGTTAGTCACTAGAGTCTAAAAAAAAGATATTCTAAGTGGTGACCTCACCTACATAGTGGCCATTAACTATCCCTTCATGACCCTAAAATAATACCTCTATGTATTCATGATACTAAAACACCTATGAAAGACCTCATATCACCTCTTTTTATATAAATCATAATCAATATATTGGTATGGAGTAGTGTAGACTACCAATTATTTACTTTATCTCAACTTCTAATCACTAATGGAAATTCTAGAAGTGATAAAAATAGTGATATAAGATAGGTATTTAGGTTCATTTTTCACTTTGTACAAATTTACATCATGCATATGATCTTCAATGTTCCCAGCTTATTTGAATAACGTGATCTAAGATAAATGATTGAGACAATATTTTTTCTTACCAAGATTTATAAAAAAATAAACTAAAACTCTTTAAAAAGGACAATACACATATAAAGGTGCCCATGCATGATTTAATTATTAATAAGGTACCTTAACTCCTTATGGTCCATCAAGAATAAAAATGACATGGTCAGGAGATATTGTCAAAAAAAAATAGAGTGTATACACCATTGCAATGACTTCATGCTCAGTGGTTGCATAGTTTCATTTAGATAGGGTGAGCTTCCCACTTGTAAAGTAAATAGGGTTGTTGATCTTATCATTATCTAATTGTGCTAAAATAACACCAATAATTGAACCTGATGTTTTTACATGGACATGGAATGGATTATTATAATCTAAAAACTAAAAAATTGGTATGCTAGCAAACTTCTCCTTAGAGGTGTCAAATGCATCCTACTAATTATCTATCCAAATGAATGGAAAATCCTTGTATAATAATTATTCCAATGGTGATTAAATATTCAAAAATTTATCGATGAACTTGTGAAAATAACCTACATGGCCCAAAAATGTGCACATATCTCTCTACGTGTTTGGTGCTTCCAACTATAATATGACAAAAGCCCTGGGAAGATCCATGAACATCCCTTCCTTATAAATAGCATGGCCAAGTAATATAATGAAGTGAGTCATAAAGACACACTTCTTCAGATTGAGTGAGATTTAGAGTTATCATTAACATTAAAACATCAATCACATATTGTTGTGATTATATTTTACCAATCCATAAATAGTCCAGTAATCAAGGTATACTTATAGGAAACAAGGGATAAAGTCTTTGAACATGCAAACCATAATGTTGGAGTACATAGCTAGTATATTTTTTTAGACCAAATGGCATTGAATTATATTGAATTAATCCCATTATATTTAACATTTTGTCTTTGTCTTGTATTCATCATAAATCTAAATCTAATGCTATCTAAAAAACCATTAGTGAAGGTATAAATTTTTCCTTCTTTTATGCCATCTAAGATCTATTTAGTGAAAGGAGTTTGAAACTAGTTAGTGATACATTTTGGATTGAGTAACCTAAAATAAACATATATCCTTATGTGTTCATAGTTAATGCTACTTATCACTAGGGGGTTAACTCAATAAAAGTATTTGATAGGATAAAAAACTCCAATAGCTAGCATGTTGTCAATTTTCTCCTTAACATTTGTGCACAATTTAGAATTAATTCTATATGGGGTTTTCTTAAATGGTCTCATGCAATCAACCAAATTAATTTTCATCTTCTCCAAGAAGGGGTAAACCCCTTTAATATCTTCATAACTACATGGGAACATATATTGGTACTCATGTAATAAGTCAATGATTTGTTCCAACTCTTCATTAGACCAATAATCTCCAATAGTTGTGATATTTGGTTCTTCCTACATGTCAATGTTCATTTTTATTATTTTTAGTGGCTCATTGTAATATTTTTATTGATCATGTTGTGTGTTCACAATTCCACATGTTCCATAAGAAATTTTATCCTTCAAGTGATCGCCAACATCTTGATGGGGTGTTTCCTCTACTTAATGTACCTCTTTATCTTTATTGAACTTATATTTCTAGTTCGATCCATCCATACCTCATCATCATTCTCACTATATTATTTGTTTATTCTTCATTCCTAAAAAAATTTAGGTATTTCAAGTTACTTATTGCTACATATTTTCCTTACAAATTATTCCATGATGGTATCATCTTCCATAATGGCTTGACGCATCTATAGAAATAGTTAATAAAGTTTAGGCTTGGGAAAATAGAAGGAGAAGTTATAGACAAAAGTTTCATTCACTCCCTCACACTCAATATTTTTTTAGTGCATCTCCTAGATAATGTACCATGAGTGAGCTTAGGTTTATAATACTACATAAAATGCATGGACCCACATATTTATTAGAAGACAATTCACACTCATAATCCATACTTCCTTAAAATTCTAAATATGCCTTTTTAGGGAACAATTCCCACCTTAACAAGGCAATCCATGCTTTCCAATGCTTCATGTAAAATGGGTGTAAATGAATTCCTTGATGAATACCCATGTTTTAAGGATAGGATGAGGCATCTCCCACCAATGTCCAACCATGATTTAAAAATTATATACTAATACATGCATTTTATCTTTCCCCTTTAGTACATAACCCTCCATATCATTTAAATATTTGTTTACATTTTCCAAGTTGTGTTGATAGTGAAAATTATCATGTCAATGAATAAACATATTCTCCTATCATGAAGGTCAAGATGGAATCAGACCAATTTTATAGTAGGGACTTATGGGACTAAAAGATTTATCTTTAAGGCATGTAAAGGTTTTTAAATAATTATAGGAATATATGTGTTCAATCAAAAAAATAAATCAAACCTCACTATTTATAAAATCAATTTACTTGCTTTAAATGTATATCAACTTAGAATCATATTTCAAGATATAATCTAACCTATGCAACATAGTAGAGTCTATGAAAGAGGCAATCTATTGAAAGAAATATTTTTGATTCTCTATAAATTCAAATTAACAAAGGATCTCTCACAACCAATTTTTCAAGGTCACAACAAAATAGTAAAATAAAATTAAAAAAATAAATCAAACGAAAGATAGGATAAATGGAGATGAAAATCAAACCAAAAAAATAGTAACTATAACTAGCATTAATCTAATTTATATCAACTAAAGATAAGCAAAATATATTATAAATTAAACAAATCAAAGACTAAGTTAATCAAGTTAAGATTATTATTTAAAATTAATACTATTGTAAACAGTTATAAACTATAAAAAAATTAAACAATTATAGTTGTAGCAAACATAAAGCTATTAAAGTCAAGAACTAAATCATAAACTCCAATTAACTGACTATCTAAAAGAAATTATTAATTAAAGATAATAAGAAAGAAATATAAAAAGCAAGTAAATAATATAATAAATAAATGGAATAAGATAAATTAAAATGATTTAATAAAATAAATTAATTGAAACTAATAAATAAAAACTTAAATAAAGAGATTTGACTCAAGATAAACTAAAATAAAGTAATAAATTAGAAAAATATTTATAAACAATTGATTACAATCATATCATCCATTTAATAATCACTATACAATTGAAGTTCAAACAATTTGTCATAAAATATGAAATATTCATCATTATTCAAATGAAGTACAATGGCTTCTACACACATGACTATGTATCTTCAATCATCAAAGGAATTCATACCTGAAAACCTCAAATATTTAGTTATAAATAAATCAAGAAAATATGAATATACCCATGTTATTCAATAAAAAGACCTCATCATCAGAGAATATTTTGTCAATCTATCTACAAGTAATGATCAATTTCAGAGATGTTTGCACAAAAATAAAAATATGTAAAAACTTTGAAATCAGAGAGCTCTTAGTACCTGTATGTTTTCTCTCATTTATAATATCCTTCAAATTTTTCTTAAGAATCATCCTCATAAGAAGTGGTTATGTTTTGAATTCATAACTAACTTTTAGTTAGTTAATGTGTTAAAGTTTAACAATTTATAATCAAATACTTTATGAATTTAGTTATAACTTAAATTTATAAATTTTGAATTTTATTAATAAATTTCATAGAATTGATAATAAATTTTATAATATAGACCAACGCAATTATCTATAATGGGTGGGGGCCCTCATTAATTTTTTTTTAACAAAACTAACAAATATTTCACACATGAATATAATTAAATGATCAACAATACTATGTTAATGGTTTAAACAACATATAATCACCATAATCCATAAATTAACACAACATCATCTAATAACATGATCAAAATTCTATATAAATAAATTAATCCAATCATCATAATATCACTACATAAGCACATTGAAACCATCATTATCAAAACTAAGCATGTTATCAAAACTAAAAGTATTAAAATTTACCATGAAAGAAGTGTAGAGATAGAAAGTAACTAGTAAATAGTATAAAAAAAGTCTTAAAAAACTAAAGTATCCAATAATTAAACACTAGAACCAAATAAAAACATGATTTTTAAACTACACCATTCTTAATCAAAATCATCTTTAGAAACCATATCTATCAATTAAGATCCTTTATATGTTTCATACTTTGTATACTCAAGTGATGAAATATGAAATTCAACTATATTGGTAACACCAAAATCATCACCTATTATATCTTAACTTTATTCATCACATGAGTGACCATAGGTTGTGACATAGGACTACCAATATGCTTCTTATTAGAATATGCAAAATTATCAAAAATCAATGTAGTAGGCCTAGGACCAATAGCTAGAGGAGGATTAAACTTTTTGAGATTGGGGCCAATTTAAAAAAAGAACTCAACATGATTGTAAAAAGGGTTGGTATTAGGTATAAAATAAAAGTTTACATGTGTATACTAAGAATATTCACTTGGCATATCTCATCCAAATGGACGAGATTGACAAGTGTCCTATCTTAAACCTCTATTAAAAAGATTACCTCATATATTAAAAGAAGAATATGTATGTTTCCAAAAATATTAAAAAAATTTAGATCATTCACAACAAAATGGATGAAGACATGGGTTTAATAGTGAAAGGGTTGAGAGAAAGGTATTGGTAACAATACAACTTCAAAAAGGCCTATTATGGTTACTACTCCATGAAAGAGAACCACCACTCTATTTGGAATTACCTCTACTCCAAATTTTTTTGTCAAATTCCCACAAGTCTGGAGTTCATCTTAACATGGATCTAAATTTGAACAAAATTGAAATAATAACCTTTTTATATTTATTTAATCTCAAATTACCATTATGAAATCAAATTTCATCCACAAAATCAACTTGTCAAAGGAAAAGAATTTTGAATAACTTATCACAAAACATATTGCCAATGAATACCACTTCAATAAGTTATTAAATACCATCTATGAATTATTTCTAATTTTCCATGTTTTATAAGTCAATTTGATTAAAATTAATTGCATTTATAATAAAGGATCAAATATATCATTTTCAAGAAAACATGCTACAAAATCATCTCAAGCTTTCAAATAAACCAATCAATTGAAAATACCTTTTAAATAAGATTCCTTGTGAATATATTTCATTATCAATAATGTATCCATATCACTACCTTTGACTCATAAATATATATTAGAGTGAAATAAATTTCATATTCACAACATGAACACAATGATGAAGTGACTAAAATTCCATGAAATAATTTTGATTTCAAATCGAGTCAAAATTCCACCATATATAACCTTCTACATAAATTTGAAACCCTAAACATATTTTCACTTTTGATAAGTTTAGAAATTCTAAAATTTACCACAAAAATGACAAATAGACTATACTCAAATAGAGAAACTATACACCCTTTTACCAAACATTCCATATGATTATAGTGTTATTCAAAATTTATATAAAAATTAATAGTCATGCCATATAGCCAAACTAAATGAAACTTAGAAAGCACTAATCATTCCCTTTCAAAACTAATTATATACATAATGCATTTGGGAAAGAGTGAAATCAAATAAATCTTGAGAGTCAAATAATTTAAAAGACTGATTGTACTATTTAGTTTAAACCCTAAGAAAAAAGTGAACCAAAATGCAAACCATCCACCAAAGCTTCACATGCAGTCTATATTGTTTATGTAATAGTAGTAAATAAACATGTTATATACATAAAATATTTAAAAACTTTATCATTTATTAACACTTTCTCTCTTATAGGAACCTATTGAGTTTTAATCTCTTTGAGTGCATGCCCGAAAAGGTGTATCAAGAAAGGGTTGGGAAGACCATTGGTGTTTTGCATGATTTTTTTAATCATATAATTTATACTATTAGTCTAACTTCCTTAGAGTGTCAATCCATTTACCTCTTATGTTATCTCCCTAAAATATTGAAATCTTAAAATATGGCCAAGTCTAAAATATAGTAGGACCCTCCAAAACCTATAATTTATATTATAGATCATATAAGTCTTAAACCACTCTCAAACATCCTAAAAGTATATATAAATTATAACTTAAAGTATAAAAAACCTATACTTGAATGTCAACTTATACTTAAATGTTTAATATATAAACTATCTATTTCAGCCCCTTTCATGCCTTAACATAGGAAATTCTCCCATCAATATCCCCTAACTAATAAAAAACCCACTTTTCCTACTAGGTCAGCCATGGTCGACCCAGTTATGAAAGTTATAATACACTTTATGTAACTAGGTCACCTGTGGATGACCTAGTTCAAGGCTGAAGGATAAATTTTTAAAACTAGGTCATGGTGTGATGACCTTGTATGGTAAAATTTTGAAAGGATTATGACCTATCTATTGTTATAAATACAACCTACACTTCAATCCAAAGGAGAGGAAAATTCATTTTCACATTATGACAACTCACAATTCTACTGCATCTATATTTGAAAGAGCCATTACTTAGGGTTTACCTTGATGAAAGATATCTTCTCTCTTGTAAGAATTATTGGATGCAAATAGGAAATATTTTATCTTAGAGATAATTTTGACTAGTCTTATCCTTACAGAGCCACAATAATATCTTGAAAAGAACCATTGGCCAAGGGAGAAATTAAGACTCGATAGATTCACTCAAAGGTAAGTATCTCTAACTTTTGATATTTCATTTGATAGATAGATATTGCATAAATAATATATTTGACTGTATAAATCCTTTCTTAGATTACTTCTACACTTAAAATTAGTGTAGATATATGGTTTTCTAGGCTTTGCATCTTCCACCTCAAGTGATCTTTGCCCCCATTTGCCTACCATGATCCCTTGTTTATTTTGTTTATGTTAAACCATCCCCCTTTGTGTTATAAGCTTTCTTAATAATATACTAGATTTCATTTTATACATTATAAGACCTATCTAGGATTATTGCATGATATTATTTTCTTAGAGACTTTGGAACCCTCTCCTTTAGTGTTGTGTGATAAGTTCTTCGTTAGTTAGGCTTAGTAAATCCAATTTGGTTGTGATCCTAATATACAAAGTATCACAATAAATGTTAGTTTATTACCTTATCCAACTTAGAGTTACTAATTAGGATAAGTTTTAGATATATCTTAATCTATTACACACATTTTATTAGACACAACTATTACACCTCATTCACCTATTCTCTTTCTTCAAATTTGTGTCAATACCACCATTCTAAAGCTGACATGTTGAAATAAAACAAAGTAATCATTTTAAACATAGAGAAAATAGTGATTTTCTTCATATTTATATATAAAAATAAAACTTCAACATGTAACATGAAAATGAAAAAAATTCAAGAGCATCATAGACTGTTCCTTGGAATTTCCTTTCAACATACCCCACATAAGAGTAACCAGAAATGGAACACAAAATACTAATAAAGAAAACAACGTGTCATTTTCCAAGTCTTTGATAATCCATTGAACTATATAACACTAGTTTAAAACCCAACTCACATGCAAATAATATAACATAGATACCTCTAAAAGATATAAATGGAATGAAGTCTTTTGGAATACACAATCTAACAAAAGTACCAAAACATCAAACCTTCCTTCATATTTTTGTTATAAAATATAAACCCAAAACTCAAAGAACAAAAGAAATAAAACCTTTCATGTATCCATCCCACAAAAATTATTACATATATTGCCATCCACAATGAATAGGATTGTGCCATGCATTTGAATTAAGGAATTTATACCATTGATTGAAACCACAACCTAGACACTTAAATGATAGAGCTAAAATCTCAAAAAAATAATGAGAACCCTGATTGAGTATTCAAGATTGTAAATTCATTAATGGAAAACATGTGTTTACACTTTGCCAAAATCAAATAGTGAAACCATAATAAATTTCACAAACTTCAACACATATCCACTATATTTTTGAACTAGAACTGGAAATAATCTCTTAAAAATGAAATAAAATTCTAAAAGTTTGCCATTTTACTAACTCATTCATAATTATCAACCATATACAGATTATGATATGAAAAGAAGAAACATGTAGAGAAAGTAATACCATTTTATTTAGTCAAGATGCATCTTATTTCATTGAAAAAATATGTCATTGATTATCCATAACTGCTAACAAATGAAAAAGCTAAGAGACATTGAATCTTAGAAGTCTAAGCCAAACAATGTTATCTACTCTTAGAGAACCAATTATGTAGGGTTTTCCTTCCACCAAGGAGATTGAATCAAATAAGGGATGAATAAAAACAACTATTAGTCTTATGATAACTTCATTTCCAATGCATGCATTCAATGCAGTTATGACTAAGATGTTACCAAAGTTGGTAGGACAATAGAGTCCACTAAACAACATCACTAAACAATGCATTTAGTATCAATTGATATTCTTAGCCAAAATACCTACCAAACTTAACAAATATTTCCACTATATCACTAACCAAAACTACCAACAACCAAATCAATGTAAGGATGAAAGTCCTTTAATGTCAATTTTTTGTAATATAAACCATGATCTCCATAATCTTTAGCATTTTAATTTAAAAGTGTCTAAATTAATGTGATTCATAGACCCAAAAAACAATTCCCACCAAATAATATAATATCATGTTGAATATCAATTAACTTAAATTCATTCATATGACAAAGCTTTGTCATAAACAAAAGATAATCAAATAATCCCTGAAAACATAACTCATGACAAAATTTATTCAACGATGTTAAATAAATTATATATTTTTCAATGTTTCTCCAAGTGAAGACCATAGATTAATCACCAATGCAATATCAAGTTGTACAATGCAGACCAAGTATAACATACCATTTGAAATATGATAATGACACTTATTACCAAATTTAAGCCTAAATTATAAAAGTAAACCAAATAAAATTCAAGTGTGCAATCAATAAAATAAAAATTTACATCATTCAAATATTTTCACTAGAAAAGGATGATTTATACCAAGATCCATCATAATCCAAGTGTCACTGGTTTTCAATTATCTATAATGTATTATTACATGGATACTTATAAGTCCTATGATAATTCTCCAGACATTAAACACAACCTTATTACTATGGGAAGTAAAATCATTTCAAAAATTGATCAAGAAGGCTATGCAAACCCTAATTTAATTAAATGATATTATGAATTTTTGAAATCAATTAACACAATAATATATAGCATCCAATCACATGCACAAAGAATAATTATCAGCTATTTTTAAACAACTTGGCTCCCACCACAGTTTTAGATTTCATGGCATAAGCAATTATATGTGAGAATTAAGATATTGCAAGTTTTTATTGATGGGTAATGATATTAGCTATAACACTAGTGACCTTGCTAGCTAGTTTCATTGATCAAATTGGGTTATAATTAGAATTAGAATTTAAAAACTTAAGAGTGTGATCTAGGTTTATTATTTTCTAAACAGAGATACATGAATCCCTTTCAAAATATTTAAAAAATAAATAAATGATGAATTATTTGGATATCATGGCATGAATAATAAGAATATTAAACCAGGGTAATTTAGGCTGGATTAAAATCACTACATCAACCTAAAACATTAATTATAAATACAAGTAATGTTTATAATGACTATAATTTAGTATTTACTTGATTATAAAGGATTAATCCATAATTAACAAAATAATTAAACTTTTGATAAAATATACTTATAATTATATGCCAAAAATGTCTTACTTATTCATAATGATGAATACCTTGTAGGTTAACAACCAGATAACTAGACACAAACCCCCCAAAAAAGGAAACAAAAGATAAGACAAAAAAAAGATTAAAAGGAAAGCAAAAGAAATAAAATAAAATGAGAAAAGAAATAAATAACAACTAATTAAAGAAAGGCTTCAAATTATGACCATTGACTAAATGATGCAACCAATTACCATCAAGATCCTGTAAGTGAAACTAATTTTTACTAAGAATAAATACTATTTTATAAGGTTTAAACCATAATGAATCAAATTTATGATGCTTTTCAGGTTTTGCATGGGCCTTGTCCCAATAAAACATTAAATTACTACCTTAAAAGTATTTTTTATAAATTGTATTGTACAAAATTTTCTTAATTTTTTCCTTAGCTCTTTTTATTTTTTATAAATCTATTGCCTTAGTTTCATCAAGAGATACAATATCATTAAGTCTTTGTTCTACATTATTGGTATCTTCAATTATAAACTATAGGCTAACATGAATGGAGAATAACTCATAGTTATTATCATTGTATGGTTAACCCATAAATATTTAAAAAAATTAACATATCAATTTATTTTGTTTTCATAGACTACTTTTTTCATAATGGAAATCAAGTTTTTGTGTATAGATTGAGCCTGCCCATTCCCTTAAGGTAATAGTTTGAGGAATGAATGAAATGATCAAATAATGACCTAAAACTCAAAATATTTATTATAAATGAATTGAGAACCATTAGAAAAATTTATTTCATAAAGAATGCCAAATATTTAAAAATTTTGATTTAAAAAGAAATCTCATCTCTTCAAAATTAACATAACTTTGTAATATTATAACTTTAGGCCATTTAGTAAAGTAATCCACAATAGTTAAAATGTATTGATGATAAACAATTAAATAAGGAGGATGGATATCTAAAATAAAGTCAATACCCCATTTGGTAAAAGGATTCTTAGATATGACATGGTTTAAAGGCATAGATGGTATTTTATCTCTACTAGTGAAAAGCTAACATGACATGTATGACCTTACTAAATTATAAACATCCCAAAAAAATGAAGGCCAACAATATTTTGCACACAAGATTTTTTATGCAATAGTTTTTACTGCATAGTTTCCACCATAACTACCTTTGTGAAAAATCCTAAGAACCTTTTGAGTTTGATCATGGGTTAAATAATGAAAGAGAAAACCATCTCTATTTCTATATAAAAAAATTCTAAAAAGACAAATTTTAAGGCCTACAACCTAAGTGATCTTATTTGATGCATATCTAATGAATTAGGACAGCCTTGGTTTTAGAAGTAATAAACTAGTTTTTTATACCAATCACCCTACAAGAATAAATAATCCAAATCATGCATCTCAATTCCTATTTTAAACTATTTTAAAAGATCAATAACCTTCATGGTTTGGAAATGAGGTTTAGCGTTAAGATTGTCATCTATTGAAAAAACTCACACATCTATTATGGAGGTCAAACATTGAACTAAATGTTTAGCTAACTCATTTCCCTTAATAGTTTTTGAAGTTTTAAATTCAATATCAAACTCTTGAATTTTCAAAATCTACTTTTCTAATCTACCTTGAATGGTTGATTGCTTCAAAAAATATGACAAAATAGATACATTATAATGAATAATGACTTTATTTCCCATTAATAGACATCTAAATTTATTTAAAGATAAGATTAATGGGAGAATAAAATTTTCAATCAAATGGCACCTAATTTCAATGTCTTGTAAAACTTGATTCATGGACCAATAGGTCATTTTTCATTATCATGATCATGCTGAGTGATAACAAAACCTATGGCTTTTTGGTTGCATTGACATATAAGATTACTAGTTTTTTAACCTTGGGTTTAAAAAACACATGAATACTTTCAATAGAACTTTCAATCTCATTAAATTTTGAATATAACCCTACATACTATGATTAAGATTGATTTTAATGAAGAAAATTTTATAAGGGATTATATTTTTCAGTAAAATCAGAAATGAATTTACACATAAAATTAATTTTACTAAAAAAAGATCTAAGATTGGATTGGCCTTAAGAGGTGGTAAATATTTAATAACCTCTATGTTTTCAAGATTGTTTTAAGCATAATTTTTCAGAATGATATGACCTAATAATTTAACTTTGGTGACTCCAAATACTAATTTCTTAGGATTAAGAGAATTACCATACTTTTTACATCTAGTGAAGATTTCATGTAAATGATGAATATACTTATTTATCTTGTTTGAATGTATAACAAGATAATATAAATAGACTTGAATGTTGATGCCAATTAGGTCATAAAAATATACATGCATAGCTCTTAGGAAGGTGGCACCTTCATTCATTAAACCAAAAGGAATTCTATTATAGGCAAATGTTCCTCTATATGTGGTAAAATTAGTATTGTGTCAATCTTTCAGATCTATAAAAATACAATTATAACCATAAAAACCATCAATAAGTGAGATTATTTCAGACCTTTCAACCTATTTTTATATATGGTCTATACTTGCTAAAGTAAAATTATATTTAAGACTAGTTCGATTTAAATATTTGAAATCTACACAAAGACATATATCACCATTTTATTATTAATAATAACTAAGTTAGCTACCCATTATGAATGTCATATAATAAAAATGACACCACCATCTAACATCTTATCCAACTCCTTATTTATGGTGTCTTCTAATAAAAGGTTGATTCTTTATAATTTTTGCCTAATGAATTTTATACCAAGTTTAATAGATATATATTGTTTTATAATCTCAGTATCATAACCCTTTAGATTTTTTTAGGGTCAATTGAATATATCTACAAAATCTTTAAACAATTTAATAAAATGAACATTTTATTTATAATTACAATGAATACCTAAATAAAAAAGTTAAGATCCTCTTTAATGCCAAGATTAATGGGAATAATTTCAACTATGATTATTCTAAATGGTTGCTCAATTCATGAGATCTTGGGTTGATCATGAAGCATAAACATGGATTCCAAATAAACTAAACCAACAAAGAGTGTATTAGTGCTTAAATACAAATAATCACCACTATTGAGCACATAACCATCATGATCAAAATAATTATCCTTTAAAAATGCATCAATATGCTCATCATAATAAAATACATGCCAATTATTATTTAGATAAGGAAATTTAGGTCTTAAATTTTCTAAAAAAGAGCAATATATAGTTAGTTCAATGTCACTTAAAGTAGGATTAAAAGAAAAAATAATAAACTTATCAACACATGAATTAAATTCTCTAATAATATGCATGATATTAAATTCTTCAAAGCTTTCAGTTAATGACAATACCTTTTGAGTATACTTGTGAAGACAAGTCTAATTGATTTTATTAATTTTACTAACTTGTCTAACAATTAAATTAGAATCTCTAAAAACATCTTAATGTTTGATATTCATTTTTTTAAGACCTAAACAAAGAGCTTCAAATTTAGTTGTGTTATAAGTATTTTCATATGATAATTTATAATCATATTTTAAAGAATTTAATTTAGGGAGAAATTAAAATAATGAAAACACTACTACCATGCCATGAACAAGCTCCATCAAAGTATAAAGACTAGATGGTTTATCTGTAAATGGTTTTTATTTGTAATTGATCAGGGTCATCCAATGTTAACAACTCATAAATACCAATTCTAGTTTCAACATATGGAACATTAATTAGTAAAAAAACAATTTTATTACTATTGCATTCTTTTTTATGCATAAATACAATTTAATTACCAATAGGGACGGATGTAGTATCCTTACCTATGAAAGCACCAGTTGTTTTAGACCAATATTTACCTAATAGAATAACATAGTTAGTAAGGATATCTAAAACTTTTAAATTTAAAATGAATTTTATTATTTCATCCTAAACAATATTAATAACAATATCATGAAACTTACTACAACTCTTAGTTTCTAGAGAATAAAAACCAATAAGTTTATTATTGTTAGTTTTATAATAAATGCCTATTTTATTAGCGATAAACTTAGGCATGATGTTCTTGGAAGCTCATATATCAATAATAAAATTATGGATAAGCTTATAAAAAATCTTCATAGATACATAAAATAAAGGAATATAATCAGTAGGGGGATTATTCTACTGAGTAAAAATAGAATCAGTTCCATTATTATTAGTTTCTTTCTACAAACTTACTACATTATTTGGATTTATGCTTTTAATGGCATCATTGATCTTCTTAAGTTGACTGGGTAAACTAGCATCTTGAAGCAAAGAAAACCCCACTTTAGTGGTTTATAAATAATCAATAATGTTATAATTTACAAAATATGGATGATTAATATGAGTAGATTTGTTGGGACTATAAGGATGATATTAATAATTTTTAAATCTAGTAGGTAAAGGGTTAACTTGCTAAAAATTTGTAGTTGTATTATTATGTGTAGTGTCTTTACCTTGATCCTGAGAGGAAGGTTTGGAAGTAGATGTGTGATTATTAACTATTTTTAAATTATCTTTTAAAATAAAATTATAATCCTTTTACCTTGTTTGAATAGTATAAGCATTAGTAATTTTTATGTCATCAGAAAATTCATTAGAACCACACATGTTTATATTATCATCCAAGTTAATAATAATACTATCTTTTCCTTGGATAAATCATTTAATCTTTTGAATAATTATACAAGTATTAAGATCATGATCTATATCAAAAACATGACCAACATGAATATTTTATTTGGTCTTACCTTTTTTAGGATTGAAATTTTTTCCTGATGTTAATGATTTGTCATTCAACTACTGCTTGACAACAACCAAATTATTACCAAGATTTTGAATGGCTTTCAATATTTTTACATTTTTAGATGTTAAACTATATAATATCATAATTTAAATCCAATACATTTTATATTATTTTCATATTCAATATATAAATTAACTATGGCATCATATTCAATAATGTCCTTACCTTTTAAATCCATTTTGTACTTTAATGGTAAAACATTTAAAAAATAAAATCTTGATATATTTTTAGAAGGTCTCACCTCATGTGGTATTTTATGACACAACTTAGTAAACCTAGTAATAAAATGGTAAATAGTCTCACCTAGGTCAATGAAAATATTTAAAAATTCATTGAATAACTTTGTATCTTCTTTTAGGATTACCAAAATGAGTTCTAGCCAATCTTATATATTTTTCTTATATAGATGATTACCAAGATTTTTAATGGATTTCAATATTTTTA
This sequence comes from Torreya grandis, assembly GCA_037957365.1. Classification (NCBI taxonomy): domain Eukaryota; kingdom Viridiplantae; phylum Streptophyta; class Pinopsida; order Cupressales; family Taxaceae; genus Torreya; species Torreya grandis. The sequence continues at coordinate 252,976 of JARHVA010000206.1, read as the reverse complement.
CATTTTTAGATGTTAAACTATATAATATCATTATTTAAATCCAATACATTTCAGATTATTTTCATATTCAATATATAAATTAACTATGGCATCATATTCAATAATGTCCTTAACTTTTAAATCTATTTTGTACTTTAATGGTAAAACATTAAAAAAGTAAAATCTTGATATTTTTTTAGAAGGTCTCACATCATGTGGTATTTTATGACACAACTTAGTAAACCTAGTAATAAAATGGTAAATAGTCTCACCTGGATCTATGAAAATATTTAAAACTTCATTGAATAACTTTGTATTTTCTTTAGGATTACCAAAATGAGTTCTAGCCAATATTATATATTTTTCTTGTATAGATAACCTTTGCAGGTAGAATAATAAAGGTTTGGTATGCATTACCTTATAAAATTTATGAGAATACACTAAGAGAAACCATTTCATTAGTTATGTCGAGAGTTACACAAATCAACTTAAATGCATCTAAATTATCTTCCCAAGAGTCACATGTGTTTCCTACAAATTTTGGTAGATTAAGCCCTTTAAGTGATGGGAGCTTATCAAGATGATTACTAACAATAATTGGATTTATATGAATCCAAATATTTACTAGTTGGTTTTACATTTTAAACATCAAAGTCAACTTTATTTTCATTAATTTCTACATGGTCTTTATCATTCTACATACCAAGGATGAGGTCCCTAACTCTATTTATGGGTTGTTGTTTCATTGGAAGATTCAATAGGATCTACAATTTTATTAGGATTTATTGGTTTTATTATTTTATTAGGGTCAACAAGATCAAAAAATCATCAAAGGAAAGTTTCAGTAAGAAACCTAGTTTTAGGTGGAGATTTAGCAACAAAGGTTTGTTCTCTTTCTCATTGAATGCAATGATTTTGTCTCTTAATATGAAATTGAGTTTGAAGTATAAATATGGCATACATATCTATGTAAAATGATTCATATTATTTAGAATCAATAACCTCAATGATATGATGAATTTATTGGGGTTTATTAAATTAGGAAAAGCAGACAAGATTATAGGTTATATAACCTTTATTTTCAATAATATCAAACCCAAAATGGATGACAGGGGGATGATCATTAATGGTCATGGACAAGAAATGCTGATTTTAAATTAGGAAAAATAAATAAATTGATTTATAAACTCCCTAGTGAAGTCACCAAATTTGTTGATAGTAAAAAGTGTCATGTCAACCAATCAACCCATTTTCCTATCCTGACAATCAAGATGGAATCATATCGGTTTATAGTAGGGACATATGGACTAAAATATTAATCATTAAGTCTTACAAGGGGTTTTTAATAGTTTTTGGAATATATGTGTTCAATCAAAATTTTAAATCAAACCTCACTATTCATATAATCAATTTACTTGTTTCAAATGTATATCAACTAAGAATCAAAATTGAATATATAATCTAACATATCCAGAAAATCAAAGCCTATGAAAGATAAAATATCTCAAAATAAATATGTTTTATTCTTTATAATTTCAAATCAAAAAAAGATTTCTCATAACCAAATTTTTAACATAAAATAAATAAATAAATAAACAGACTAAAAAAAGTGACATAAGAAACTAAAGGAAATATAAGAAGAATGAAGATGAAAACCAAAAAAGTATATACTAACTATGACTAACATCAATCTAATCTACTACAACTAAGGATAAGCAAAATGCAATTTGAACTAGACAAAACAAATTCTAAGTTCATAAAGTTAACATTATGATTTAAAATTTATAGTATTATTAACAATTATAAACTATAGAAAACTAAACAATTATAGCTACATCAAGTAGAAAGCTATTGAAGTTAATAATTAAAGCACAAACTATAATTAATTGACCATCTAGAATAAAATATTAATTGAAGCTAATAGGAAATAAATTTATAAACCAAGTAACTAATCTAAGAAATAAAAAAAATAAGATAAAGTAAACTGATGTAAAAAAGAAATGAAATAAACTAACTAAAAATAATAAATAAAAACTTAAATAAAAAGAATTGACTCATGATAAATTGAAATAAAGTAATATACTATAAAATTATTTATAAATAACTGATTACAATTATATCATTGTTGGCTGTAATAAGTGTCAAACACTTTAACTCATGCTTCACAATCAACAATATAATGGGATAAAGTCCCTTTTTTATTAGTAGGCAAATCTATCTTTATTCAAAAGTAGGGAAAAATATAAACCTAGAATATTTACAAATATACATATTAAATTTTTTGTGAGATTTACATGTATAGAGAAAGAAAATATGATAAAAATAGTAGATAAGAGAGAATAGAAAAAGTTAATTGAAAGGAAAAAGAAATAACATGAATAGGTGAGCAAACATAGATTTCACCTAAATATCCCATTCATTAACTCAAAATAAATTTACTATAAACTAATATCTTTTATTTAGAAGAGTAAAGATATCAATAGCATGAATAAATGAATATAAGAGAATTCATTCAAAACTAAGAACACACACAAAGTCCTACGATAATTTAGTTTTATTAATTACTATAAAAATACAATGTTTTTTCTTCCTTTCTTTTTCCTAAAAGTTCTCTCCTTACAAAATATTAAAAACTAACTACCTCTGGCAAGGCAGGCAAGCCTTCTATTTATAGTAAATACAACTCCTAAGACTTAGGAAACAAATTCCAAAAATATAAAGGGTTTCACATTTCAAGGTGAAAATTGACTTGTTCAAATTGCATACAAAACTTTAAAAACCTTCAAACCAAAACACAACCTTTGATATGTGAAGAAGGTCATGCCAAAATGCATCCTTGAGTTGTAAATCAAGGTGTCTCCACCATCACCTACTCTTCTTATTCTTCAACATCAATTGTGAAGACTTCATTTTACCTTGATTATTGAAATGTATCCTCATATTCCTCAAACTTCTATAGTATCCTCTCAACTTTCCCATGATCTAAGCCTTCAAAGTGTTGATATGGAATTTTGGCCTCCATTTTTATATTTATCATCTATTGAGGAATTCTTTGAAATGCCTTCAAATCTTTGTCTAGTTTATTAAAAGAGTTATGATAATTTATGAAAATTTGGATGGATTTGAAGTTGAAATAACTTCTTATCATATCAATTACTTGAGTTATTTTTTTATATATTCAAAAGGAATCACCTTTCCTCCATCTCTAAGGAATGAAAATTGAAGCTTATCAATTATTTCTTGGATATCGCATGTAATATTAGTTGTTAAGGATCAAAACTCCTTGAACTTGCACAAGAATTATTCTATTATCCTAATTCTAAATTTTGTTAAACCCCATAAATGAACTTGACCTCCTTGGTCTTTTTCTATCATGACCCCTTTGCTGACTAAAATACCCTCATCTACTTTGGAAAGGGATTCAAACCTAGCAACCAATGTTTTAGTTTATAAAGCTTTTTTTTTGTAAACAACCATGTTCTTGAAACCAAATTAAATTTATTCATCATTTGAAGTATATAATTCAATAGTTGAGGCTATTAACTAATTTTTTGACTTAAGGAGCTTCTCTAATCATTATTTAGTGGATCTCCCCATGTTCCTAATTTTCTCAATTATTTTTAGATTCCTTGCATTTGGTGTGTTATGCTGGAGTTGAGGTTGAACTAGGCTCACTAATTTCTAGATCACTAATGTGAGCCGATATATCCTCTCCTTAAATTGATCCTTTGTAACTTTGTCTTGATCATATTTATTGATCAAGGACCCAATATCCATCTACACATTCTCTTTTATCCCATCATGATTAGAATTTGAGATGAACCTATGAGTTTTGGTAATCCTTGTTATGATTTCATCCTTAGATTTATTTGGGAGGAGAACCATAACCTAAACATACATTTGCTTTCATTCATCCATGATGATATGAAAAATCATATTGGGTTTCTTGGAGGCCTAAGGGGTTGGTGTAGTGAGATTACTAAAATCAATTACCAATGGTGGAACTATCTTCTTCCTCTTCCTCATAACATCATTTAACCATTGAGGTGCCTCTATTTTAGGAGCTTGTTGTAATGATGAAGACTCTTATTGAACCTAAACCTTCTCTACCATAGGTATAATAACTAAGGATTTACCCATGATAATATCAAATTTTATTTCTACTTAAGGATGTGGTCGAGTTTATTCTTTTTCCACTACTTTATGTGCTTTTGATTCCTTTTCTAGGATGACAAGTGGCAGTTCCACCATTTGAGGAAAAAGTTTCTTTACTTATATAAAATGTGCCTCTTTCTCTAGGAGGGTCTTATTCATCTCCTTCAATGTAACTTGAGAAGGTACATCAAACAGTTATATGGAAAGTGTAGGATCCACCACCTTTGAAGAAGGAGCCTTAGGTATCACCAAAGAGGGATCTAACATCACAAATTATAGTGTTGTATTTTTAGTCAACCTCTATGAATGGATGACTTATTTTAAAGTCTCATTCAATATAGTTAACACCCTAGGTGTTCAAGTGTCCCTTTTCCACTATTTTAATTATGTATCTTGAACTTTAAAGACCTTTTTTATAATTGAGGTGAAGGCTCTTCTACTTCTATCTATTCAATAATAACAATATCTTCCACATTGATTGAAGATGTCACTTGAACCTTCCCTTATTTATTCTTTTTTGGATCTAGTAGAGGTATATCTATAGATATCAAGGGTGGAGGAAGTCTAACGTTATGTATATATACCCCTTTACTTTTAATCCATGCAAGAGTTATCCTAAGGACTCCTTGGGTCTGATCTTCCAAAGATGTTAATTTAGGCTATCTCCAATCCACTCTAGGAAGAGATTTCATTTTTATGACTTAGTGGAATAATATATTATCTATCACATAACATCATATTCAAAGTCTAGGTCTTCAGGAAGATAGACTATGTTGAACTTGATTACTTGCTCTAATGTGAAGCAATTATAGTACAAAAGCCTCATAATAAGGAACATGTCTATATGTAGAACTTAAAATACTCTTAATCATCCCTCTAATATCAAAATAGGACCTCCTATAAAATTTACCAATAGTGACATGTATTATTTCTACTTATATAGATTTTTATTTGTGAAATATGGCACAAATGTACCTACCAATGGTCATGGAAAAGTGGGCCCCAATAGACTTATGTTTGGTGACCCAAAACTTATGATCCTCCATAACTATTATATTAAATCTATATGGCCTATTTATCATTGATGTACTAAGGTAGCATGTAACAATGTAAGATAATATGGTAAACTATATAAACCACTCTCCCCATCTATCTTTGTGGTGTTTACAATTGATATGCACTGATTATATGGTTCCTTCTCAAATGTCTAAATGAAAAAGTGAAGGAAAGAATAATTGACTCTAAGGAATAATTTGACACTCTCCTTTAATTTCAATTGGGGGTAGTACTCATATATGTGGGAGGCAGACATCAATCCCACTATGGTCAACCCACTATAAAACCTCCATCACATAACTACTTAAACTAGGTATGACATCATGTAGACTTTTTGAGTTGTAACCACATCACATAATTACCTATGAATTAGGTCACTGATTAACTTAGCCTAGTTGATGTACTACTTATTAACATGTATGATTTGGATTTATTATAACATCCACTCATGGTAATCCATTGCCATGGAATTTCTTACCACTCTATTAAGTAGAATGATAATATCACCAATTTCTAACTTAAACTCCTAGAAAATAATCACCTTAGGGACTCTGGCTATGTATGATTTAGATTTAATAAGCCAATTCTTAGTTAGATATCTGACATAATCATCCTTTTTCTCCTCATAAAATTACTAAATTGTATCTGGAGTAATTTCTATGAAATCCTCATGGTCTAGAATATATAATATTTATTTAATATGATCAAACCCAAGTCTTCATATGGTTTTTCCTCAGGAGGTTCTGATCTCCCTATTCTATCTATTATAATGACTTGCCACCATCATGACCACCTTCAAACACTAAATAAAAATTATGGTCTACGGTAGCCCATTATCATAAATTCTCTATGTCTAGTCATTTTTTAAATATGTGTTCACTCTATTCTAAAAGTGACCCTTATCAACATGCCCCAAATATATATATGTGACCTATATATGTTATAAATAATGTTTGAAGGAGGAGTAACCCCATGGAATTACTATTTCATCTCACCTACCTTCTCTTTTATATCTTTCTTTTTGGGTGTTCTAGACATATGATGTTTGTGACATTAATGAGAGACCAAAGAGATCGAAAGTGAATCAAAAGTGGAAATAGGTGGATCTCAAGTAGTCTAATAACTCTAACATCAGAGATGGAGGGCTATCGATCAGTCAAGGAAATATATCATCAGGGTTAGAGGGTTATTGAATAGTCTATGAACTTTTAAATTAGGAAGAGAGTACTATTGATTAGGGGTAGATCTATGATGTGAAGGAAAATAATAGTCTAAAATAAGATATAAATCCATATGGGTGTTAATAAATTCAACAAATTTAACCATGGAGTTAGGCAGGTGTAAATGAGGTTATAGATTCCAACTAAACAAGGAGTGAGAGAATATAATAAATCAATCTACAAGTATTTTTTTTGAAATGTCTCCAAAACCCTAAGTGATCTTGTCATGATGAGAACACAAAAACACAGTACAAAATCTACCCAAACCACCAAGAAACAAGTAAAATTGAATAAGGCTAGAATAAAATTGGACCAAAACTCCAAAATAAAATGTTAAAGTGAATAAAGTGAAAATAGGAGGGCTCTATTAAATAGTAGGGGTCAAAAAACCTTACATGTGTAAGTAATATAACTCATTAATAATTTTGAATCAGGTTATGAGGGATGCACTACAACCCTCAAATTTTGATGACTACACTGCAACTCTCATAGTCTGACAACTACATTGTAACCCTTAGAGTTTAATAATTGATCTATAGGCCTCAGAGTCCCACAACTACACTTTAGGAATTAGAGTTTGATGCCTTTTGAGTAGCTACCTAACTCTAATAGTTATAAATAAAATCTATCCATGTATTTAAGTTTATCCTTTTTCTTTGGATTTCTCTCCCTTTTGATTTTGTTTTTGAGAAAATTAAAATGGGGTCCCCTAAATTTCACATTCTAATCAAATTTTAGGACAATAACTATATCTGACTAGGGACTTGCATTTGATGAATGCAATGATGGACTCTAGAATCTCTAGGTTTAACAGACAAGTGGGCCTTATCCATTAGGATACAAAGTCATTGTTAGCTAAAAAATTTTACAAGAAAATACTAGAAATAAAGACAATAAAGAAGAATAGACCACAAACCAAAAATGGGAAACAAAGAGGAAGAAGTAAACACAACCAAAATCCTAAGGCTAAACTATATACATGATAGGTGGGAACCAGTCTCTACTACTTAAAAACTTCAAATAATAATCGCTATAAGGAAGAAGGAGATGAGTGGAATCTAGGTAGGTTAAATAGTATGTGTTTTTCTCATAAAAGTGATGAATCTTGAACAAACCTTTCCATAGAGAGTCAAACTTTCCATGACTACCCTTGGGTTCATGCCTTTTATCCCATAGAAGGATATGATCACCAATCTAAAAATCCATTTGATTGGCCTTCTTGCCAAAAATTATCTTCACTTTCTATTGATGTTATGCTATATAATATTGTCAATCACCACAATTATTTTTTGTTCCATCTTATTCAAGGATAGGATTATTATATCTAAAGAATCTTTGAATTTTTAATCTTTGACTGCCTCAGCTAAATGAAGAGCTAGTAATTATAATGAGATAAGAAAGACAACATCAGTGTCATGTATTAACTAAAATGGATACATGTTGATATCCCTCTTTATAGTGATGAGATCAACCTAAAACACATCATACAAATTTTTATGCTGATTTCACTAGTTCTCATCCATAAGCTTATGGATAATCATGACTATATTCATGTTGCTTGATTCTACTTTATCATTACCCTAAGGGTAGTAATATAAGGAATGGGATAAGGAAATACCATAACCCTAACAAAAAAATCTTATAAGAAGATAATTTTGAGGCATTGTAAGTTACTATCTTCTAAGGAACACCATACCTGACCAAGATATTATACTTAATGAAATTGCACACTACTTCAAAAGTAGTATTCTTGAATGGAATAGACTAAACCAACTTTATGAATTAATCTATTGTAGTGAGGGCATGGTTGTGACCGAAACTAGAATGATAATTTAACACACCTATGAAATGAAGAACCCATTTCTAAAAAAATTCTTTAATTACTACCTATTTCAAAGGGAGGGCTAAAAATTTTGTTCTTCCCACAAATTATTGATAGGCTTCACATTTGATACCCACTCTTGAGCATCTTTGAAAGCTGTGGGCTGATAATAATTATCCCTGAGGATCTTGTGTGTTGTGATAGGTGATGATAAATGATCAACACATGCTTTATTGTGAGAAGCTTATAACAAACTCTTTTATTATTCCTTATCAACACACCTCAGGGACATGCCATCAATAGATATCTTTAATACTTATTGTCTAATAAGACATACCTCATAATTCTCAATTTTATTTTATTTTTTCCTTGGCACTGAAACCTTCACAACACTCTTCATATGTGAGAAAGAGAGATATGGTTGAGTAACATTCTTATGTAGTGACAACAAAAATAACCATAGGTGTTTCATCTAATTAATATTTCTCTTGACCTTCATTGGTGGTGTCTTTAGTATTATTCTCTATAAATAGCTGACACAAATCATGACATCAGAATAGCTTGGTAAGCTTGATTTCTAAATCATATTCTTGGAATTTTGTTATCCATTCTCCTTGTTTTAAACAAATTTGTTGATGCATTAATATGTATTTGATGGTTGGATCTAACACCATGACAATAATGTGTGAGTTTAGAATGTATTACCTAAATTTCTTAACATCCTTGAATACTATGTAAGTGTGCTTCTCAATTGGGGAATATTTGATCTCATAATTTTTTAATCCACAACTCATGAAGACTAGAGAGGACTCAATGTCTTGATTATTCTTTTGTACTAGGATCACTGGCAAAGTATGCTCAAATGCATAGCAGTAGATCATAAAATCCTTATTAAAATTAGGGTAAACTAGAATTAGTTATCTTAAATTGGAAGTCTTAATTTAATCAAAAGCTTATTTCCATTCCTTACTCTGTTTATAATTTGGTATATTTAAGTCTCATCATAATGGAGATATTTTAGATAAGCTCAGTAAAGTTAATTATGAACCTCCTTAAGAAATCCACTTTACCAAAAAAGGACCAAACACATTGTTTTCTAGTAAGGAGAGAAAGGTTTGAAATTTTTTGAACCCTCTCCAGATCAATTTTCATCCCTTCCTTTGATGTAATATGACCAATAATATTTCCTTCAATCATTCCAAACACATTTATTAGGATTTAGTGAAATCTCATGGGTCTAGCATTTGTCAAAAAACTTTACCAAATGATCATAATGATCTTCACACCTTTTAGAGAAAACTGTGAGATCATCCAAGTAGACCATTATGATACTATTCATAAGATCACAAAAATACAAATCCATCACCCCTTGAAAAGTGGCTCTGGCATTGATGAGGTTGAAGGGTATTCTCCTATATGCAAAATTTCCCCAAGGCATCGTGAATGTTGTCTTATGTTGATATTCAACTAAAACCTCAACTTGGCTATACCTTGAAAACCCATCAAACATATAAATAATATATTATTCAATGATATCTTGAAGTATTTGATACATAATGGTCAAAGGACAATTATTCTTAAGGGATGCTTGATTTATATTCTTGAAATCAATAAATATGTGAATTTCACCATTCTTATTGTAGACTAGTACGATATTGGCAACCCAAGTAGAGTGATGGATATGGAAAATAATACATGTGTCCAACATATTTTGTATTTCAACATGAATGGTTGTAGAAAAATCTGGATTGTAATGCCTCTACTTCTAGCGATAAGGTGTTGTATTTGGTTTCAACAAAATGTTGTGTTCCATTTCTTTAGGCCTAAAGGGTTTTATATCATCATAACTTGAGGTGAACACATATTTACATATCTTAAAGAGATTAACTAACCTATCCCTTTCCTCTTTAGAACAATACTTCTCAATGTGTACATATCTAGCTTTTTAGAAGTGCCAATATTCATCTATTCATATTTAGAAGAATATGAATATTGATGCTAAATTTTACCTTTTATATACCTATATGCTTGTCAAATAGGTCTTCAAGGGAAACCAAACCTTTCAAAATTATATTTCACTTTAGCTGAATTACCTTTTCATGTTCACCAGTATTTAGATTCTTAGATCTTTTGGCTACTTTGGTGGAAGAGGCAACATTATCCTGGTTCTCATCTTGTGGTGCATGTGATTCACTATAAGCAGGATTACTACCTTTAAATACATATAGTTTTATTCCTTTTCCAAGAATGAAATTATTTGTTCATCACTATTAAAAACCTGCCAATGGTCAACATTATCAGTCATGTTAAGCCTAGACACGATCTCAATGGTGTATTTATCTTTTTCAATCTCAATGGGAGGAATCATAACTAATGCTGAAATGGAAATTGCATCATCCTTGACATTATCTTCTCTTGGAACAAACACAATAAAAAAAGTGTCAAAAACCTCAATACAATCCCAAACTCTATTCTTGTAATGCCTTGAGTAGTCATTCTTCACCTAGTATTGATTTTTAAACTTTTTCATAATAAGCTTGACATACTCTTATGCCTTTAAGTTCTAGATTCCCATTTCTTTAGTTTTATGTAATCCATGGAGAAAGGATTAATATTTTATGGTGATATTAGTACACTCAAATTGTAATTTGAAATAAAAAGGAAAAAAATCCTTATTTGGAAAACAAGAATGACACTTGATCTAACACAAACTAATGAACAACTTCCATAAAATTCAAGAATCCAAACATCATTATAATTACTCTCCATTAACTTTGGAATATCTATTTATATTTTAGACATCATCATGTAGTTTCCCAAACCTACATCTTCATAAAGAATATCAGCCCTTGGATTTTCATATTTACTTATAGTAAGTTTAGCCTTTGATTTGGATTCTAAGATATGCTTAATACCATTGAATGAAAAAGTGGCATGAGATAAGGTCATATATATTTCACCACCCAACTCATTGAAAAAAATTCATCCTAACAACAGATCATATGTTTCTAGAATGTTTACCACAAGGATCATCATTTTAATCCTTTTCTACAAGAAGGAAGCTAGAGAAACTTGCATATCCTTTATGTATCCAACTAAAGGGACTTATTTTGTATCCATGGAGAAACACTGACCAAAATTACTCATACAATTAAGACATAGAGCATGAGTGATCTTAGCTATCATGATGTTATTTGAAGATCCAATATCAACAATGCAATTGTTCAACTTGTAACCTTTTAAGAAAAGGGATATATAGAACAGATATTGCTTAATATAAGGAGATGTATATGCGCCCATGGTAGTAGTTGAAGGTTTAGAGTTTAAGGGTGTAACTAGGATCCTTTTAGATTTGGGTTTGTTTTAATTACCTAGGCCTCATTTAATGAAATGGTAAATCCAATTTAGTTGGTTTGAATTTCATCTTAAATATTCTAATTGAGACATCTAAATCTTGGATTTGTTGACGTGGTTTAATATGTCAAATGAGGGAATGTGCAAAGAGCACATGGTTTCAAGGGTTGCATGCATTGATGCCAAATTATTTTTAAAATTTGCACTAGTATTTTGAATTTCTAAATTTTGAGTGTGAGTTAAAATGATCAATTTAGCTTCTAGATGTTTTGTATTCATTTGACGTGGTATAAGAGATCCTTTAGGAAGAATTATAAGTGTAGGGGACATATTATAAGCATCCTTACTCACAACCTTATCATTTTGGTTCACCTTGTTATCTTCATGATTATTTTTGGCATCTTCATTTAATCTTTAAGATCATGTAAACACCTAATAGGCTAACCATTCATATCTATAACTAAATATTCATACTCATCATATTCACACTCATATTCTAGGAAATAATTATTAGAGTCACCACTAGGTTCTTCAGTTTCATACTCCTAAAATATTAGGTCTTCTATTTCAAGTTCATCATCATCATAAACATAAACCTCATCTATTTCCAAAAATACATTGACTATAGGAGCCTCAATATCCAACTTTAGTTGAGTAGCTGGTAACCTTGGATGGTTATTATTGGGTACATAATTCCTTCTAGGGATATCCTATTATGATGATGACAACTACCTTTGAAGTAATTTCTTCTTTACACTAACAATATCATTTTATAGATTCTAGATCAAATATTTAGTGGACTCACAATTTGAAGATTGGCCCCTAAATTTTTAAGAATCCATTCATAACCTCCTAGCCATAGCCATATCATATTCAACTTGAGTATCAAACACATGTGTTTAATATATATCAAGAAATATATTTCTCCTCAAGATAAAATCAACTTCTAGTAGTTAAGAGTTGATAAAGAAACATTTTTGGTTTTATTCTGTGGGTTTGGCCACTTGAGGAATTTTATTCAATAACTTGTTGAATTTGGTGGCAAAGTCATGCATGGGTGCATGATCCTATTTTTTTCATTTATGTTAGTTGAGAGAGAAATGCATGCATGTGCTTATTTGGTTTGAAATGACATTCAAACTTAGTTTTCATAGTGTCCTAGTTGGTAATAAAAACTACATCAAGATGATATAACCAATCAATAGCTCCATTTGTAAGGATTTACACAAATAGTGTTATAGTGAAATCTTCATGTTTAAATCCTAAAATCCCACATGTGGTAAAAAATGTAGTAATGTGTTCACCCAAGTGTTGTTTCCCATCACCATAAAATTTATGGAAGTTATTACATGAACCTCTTGGTAGCTCATGCAACTATCCAAGAGCTAGTGGTCCGATGGCATTTTTCCACAACATTGCCATTTTTAAAAAAAATAATTTTTAAGGTATAATAGTTTTGGAAAGAATGAGATATTGACTCACCAAGGTACATATTTTTGTGTGTTTTTAGCTTTTATACTTGTATGTAAACTCACAGACTCCCTGATTCTTATTTTATTTTCAAGATTCAACTTGAAAGTAAGTGATTTTTATAGGTAAAAGAAAGGATTGAATATTCTTTTGAATTTACTACCTTTGGTAAAACATATTTTTTCCAGAATGAAATAACAAGTCAATCTTGTGAATATTTATGGGTTGAATGGAAAAAGCACAAAATGTTCCCCATCGTGATTGTCAAAAGTTGTTGCTTATAAAAAGTGTCAAACACTTCAATGCACACACCACAATCAACACTATAACAAGATAGAGTCACTCTTCTATTATTAGGTGAAATTAGATATCACATCAAGTTCCACTCTAAAAAACTACCTAAGAATTAGTAGGGATTATATAACTAATGATATGTAGTTCTTATTTTTTGTCCAACCTAGATATGTATGTTGTATGATTGACAGTCATATTATTTATTATGTTTAATGAAATTTTCATATGTATATACTATGTTCTATGATCATGTTAATCATGATTTCATTTTTAAATTATTTAAAATAAAATATTTTATTGATGTTTATATATCAATTATTTCTTATAATCTTAGGCTAACTACCCTTTATTTGATCGAGGTGGTTGCAAGATTGTACCACCCTCATAGGTAGTACAGAGGGAAAGTATCATCATAGGGGGGATGAATATACTAACATTGGAGATTAAGAGAATTAATCCAAACCCACACACAACACATTTTGGTTTTCTTGGGTGAAATGAATGTTAGTTAGTATGCTGCTAAAATGATAAATGTTGTTTGCATTGTTCATCTTTTTAGGTAGTAAGGCATGTTTCATTCCTTTTAAATGGTTACTTGACTAGATTTTTTGATTAGCATTAGATTTTGTGTTGGATATCTTGATTCCATTAAAATATCATCATGAATTAGATCATGTTGTATTGTGTGTAAGGAAAAATCAATTATGTGTTTTAACACTAGGAGAGTGTTGATTGTTTATTGATATTTTTGAGTTTGTCATATTATTCCCCTTTTTGGTGTTATAGTGAGGGGTGGGAGGGTAAATGCACTCAAAATAAATTTAGTTAAAAGGAAATTTAATGAATTTAAATATATTGTGGTTATTTTTATTGGCAAATGCCATGAAGTTGAAAAGTAAAGAAATTAGGTTATTTGTGAATCATGAAAAGGAATAGGTTTATTTGTTAATATGATGATGGGAGTCAACCTCAACATTTTTATAAATTTAGGGTTTTATGCATATGACATGCTTAAAAATAGGTTGAATGATTGAAGTTAACAACCAATGGTTTAGTTTGTCATTGATGAATTTGAGTTTCATGATGATGAACTTGTAGAGTTGTAGGAGAGTTACCAGGTCATGCAAAATGTGCATAGCTTTTGGAAAAAATAAGAAGAGAAAAAGGAAGAGAATGGGAGGATGATATAAAATGAAGATAGGAGTATTAGTGAGAAAAATATGGAAACTGCCAACATAAGTAACCATAATGGTGTGTATTTATATAACCAAGCAAGTAAAACTTTGAATTTTGTGTGTAGAAAATGAAAGAGTTTTGATTTACAGTTTTAGACTTGTTTGGGAGAAAAATAATAAATATCAACCTAGGTTTAATATAAAATCCATTTGGTTTTTATTATTGGTAGATCCATTTATGAAAATGTAAGGCAACAAATGTATAGACCTTCGATGTAGATCATTTTGGTTTATGATCTATTTTTAGACTCCTTGGTTTATATTGTTGATTGAGTTTATACCATTAGATATATATGAATTACATTTAAAGAGGGATATGTTGTATGGATATAATGTACTTGTATTCTTGTTCTATTCCCTAATACATTTTTGGTTTTGAATATAATTAGTTTGTTAAACCTATAAATATCCCTATCGAGGTTGATTGAATGGAAATAAGTGATTGTTGAATTATGATTGTCTATACCATAAATTCTATTTGGATTTGGTGCATGTTATAACATGTATTTACTATGCCTTGGATTTATATGTAAAAATGACTAGACTTATTTCATAGATAATAGGTGATAGATACATGAGGGTGCTAGCATGTAACTTATATACCTACCCCTTGATATCACCTATTTATTTATGATTCATTAGAAGATAGTTTGTATGAGTGGAATCGATTTAGATTCATGTGAGATGTGATTTTGATAATGAAAACTTTGGCCAAAGTTATGTTATAGTTGAGACATTATCATTCCATTATACTTTTTAGTTTACATGTGTATGCTCATGTCATATTAGATAAAGGATTGGTTTCCAAGGTCTATGTGACTATTACATGTATTAGTGAATGTACACACATGAGTTCAAGTTTATTTCTTGATATCTACACTATTATTATTTACACTTATGTGAAGGGTAGGATCAATCTCAATGGGGAGGTGTGTTAGAGACCAATAGTCTATGGTTGGAGGTAAAACACTCATATGATGATATCCATCTATTTAGCCAGGATCATGCTCATGGATATATTTCAATATATACTATATTGTATATTTGAATTTTTACTAAAATGTAATATGTAGTACATTATTATTTGATGGATATTTAACACAACAATGGATGTGAGACAATAATTTTTGTGTAATTCTAAATATTATGGCAACAGTGGATGTATGATTATTAACAATTGTAATGTGGATTATATCAATGATTTGTTGTACCTAATTTACTTTCACTATTCATTCTATGTGAATTATTCATATTGTAATATGTTATGGATTATTTGAAAACTAAATGGGTCATTTTATTAACCAGCAGGTTGATATTTTTATATATTTATTACTTAGGTGCATTTATTAGTCAAAAAATGGTTTTACATATATTTATAGATGATTTCATAAGTAAACCATATGGAATTTTAAAAAAACTATGTAATTCTTGATTACCCAATGGGGTCCTAACATTTCAGTATTAGAGTGAACATTTAGTGTTTAGACCTAATGCATCCACTAACATAAATCTATTCTCTTATTTTTAGTAAAGATAATGGCATGAGGTAAAGTGAGTAGTGAGGAACTTCAAATGTAAACCCTCAAGTTGATCCTAATCATCTAGTAGCATAACAAACTATAAATCTTAATAAAATAATCATTTCCATGAATGAGACTAGAGACAAGATAGAAACTCCAAAGTGAGAAGTTCATGGAACTAAGGAAGAAGATGAACAAGAGATTCTAGAGGAATAACCTATTGAATAGGAATAGACCTAGGATTAGGATCACAAGGAAGGTTAATAAGTAGATAGAGCTCAAGTAGCTACAGATCTTATGCATGATATGAAGAGAGTGAACCCACCCAAGTTTTATGGTATGGTATTGGGTGATGGATCTTAGTCTTGGCTCACTAGAATGGAAAAATATTTCAATATTTGGAATTATTATTAGGTTACTAACATTATTTTTGGAGTTTACCAACTAGCTAAGCCTTGATTTCACTGACACCACTTGGGAGTAGTTTGTGATCTGGCACGATCATTATCCTGGTTATAATTTGACTAGAAATTAATAGATTTATAAAATTTGAAGCAAGGGGATTTATTGGTAAATGAATACTAGAATAAATTCACAAAGCTCTTTCAGTGTGTTATACTATATTATAAAGATGAATGTTTTTAGATCAAGAAGTTCAAAATGGGATTAAAACCTCAAATTATATGTGAATTGTATGTGCATGGACCATCCACTATGGATCAGGTCTTTGAGAAGGTGGTTAAGAA
Organism: Torreya grandis; assembly: GCA_037957365.1. Taxonomy (NCBI): domain Eukaryota; kingdom Viridiplantae; phylum Streptophyta; class Pinopsida; order Cupressales; family Taxaceae; genus Torreya; species Torreya grandis. The sequence continues at coordinate 236,125 of JARHVA010000206.1, read as the reverse complement.
AAAAATTTGAAATCACTTGTTGAGGTTAGAGAAATATTCAAAAGGAAGTTTGGAAGTTTGAAGACACCCTTCAAGAAAAAGAACTGGAAATAGAATGGGAATTCTAATAACTAATTTAATAGCTAGAATGTGAGATTTAGTAATTCTTTAGGGAACAAAAAACTAGGAGGTAGTTTTAGAGAAGGATTCAAGAGTGATAATTAAGCCGAGAGGAAAGGATTACCTAGCAGATGCTTCTCATATGGAGGAGACCATTATGCTAAGGATTTTCCTCAATGGAATATAGATGGTAGAAATAAGAATTCATCTACCTATATATCATAATAGGGAACCTTTTAACTACATATCCATGTAGCAGTTGATAATCATCAAGAAAATTTTTAAGCTTCTCCCATCTAAGTATCATGTATTTTTTTTGGGCAACCCATTTATATTTTCATGGATATAAGAACTACTAAATGTTTGATCTCTCTTAGAATATTAAGTAAATTATTTATGAAAACTAATTTTATGGAAAATGCTTAGTCAATTCAGTATGGGAATGAATCCAAGGTCAAGGTTGATATATGTCTTGTTAATTTTGAAATAAAGTTTCCATAATTCACCATGGTTTTTAAAATTTAAGAAACACCACTAGGGTCATATAATGTGATCCTAGGAGTGAATTGGCTCTCTAAAGACAAAGCCAAATTGGATTGTTTTCTTAATAAAGTTGAGTGTTTAGATGATTTGGAAAACCAAACATAAATCCAAAGAGATCAAAGAGAATTAAAACTAAGGTAAATTTCAGCTATTCAGTTGAAAAAGGATTGACAAAAGGGATGTCAAACATTCCTAGTCAAAATGGATGAATTTGATGAAGCTAAAGAATCCTGCTTAAAAGACTATCCTTTCTATAAGAGTTTTAGGATATTTTTTCAAAGGAATTACTAGGCCTACCTCACAAAAAAGAATTTGAATTCACCATAGATATCATTGTAGGCTCAGAACCATAATCCAAAGCTCTCTATAGAATGATAACAACCAAGTTAATCGATTTAAAGGCCCAACTTTAGGAGATGTTGGCCAAAGGGTTAATTCAACCAAGTGTTTTACCATGGAGTGCACCTATAGTATTTATAAAAAATAAATATGTAGCCCTTCATATGTGCATTGGATACTAAATGCTTAACAAGGAAACAATAAAAAACATGTATCCTTTACCTCATATTGATGATATTTTTTATCAAACATGTGGTGAAAATATATTTTCAAAGATTGATATTCATGTTGGGTACAATCAATTGATAATTAAAGAGTAAGATATTCCTAAAACAACTTTCAAGACTCATTATGGTCATTGCAAGTTCACAATACTTCCTTTTGGCCTAACGAATGTATTTGTAGCACTCATAAACCTCATGAACAATGTGTTCAGAGATTACTTGATTATTTTGTGCTAATATCTTTAGATGATATTCCCATCTAATCCAAAAGTCATGAATAGCATTTTAACATTTATGTTTAGTCTTGTAGTAGTTGTAAAAGCATAAAATTTATGAAAAATTATCTAAGTGTGTTTTCTTTCAAATAAGAGTACAATACTTGGGACACATTAACTTAGTAGAAGGAATTTTAGTGGATCTAGCTCAGATTAGAGCCATTATGGAGTGGCTAACACCCAAAAATGTGTATGAGGTGCATAGTTTCATAGGTTTAACAAGGTAATATAGGAAGTTTTTACCAAAATATCTAATTTAATCACCTATATTTAGTGAAAAGAGAATTATTTTGTTTTACTTCGATAACTATGAAGAAACCTTTTAAGTTCTAAAAAAGAGGCTTACTCAACACCAATGTTATGGATTCTAGATCCAAATGGTCAATTTTTAGTTATAATAGATGCATCAATATATGGTTTAGGAGGAATAATTATGCATGATGATTTAGTTGTAGCCTATGAGTCAAATCAATTAAAGCCTTATGAGGTAAATTATGCTCCTCGTGACCTAAAACTAGATGCCATAGTTCATGCTTTACAAGATTGGAGGCATTATTTGTTGGGAAATATTTTTGAACTTAAAACTAATAACTTGGGTCTCAAATATATATTTACTTAACCTAACCTTAATATTCATCAGAGACAGTGGTTAGAATTTTTTTTAGACCATGATTTTGATATTAACTACATTAAGGGAAAAGAGAATAGACTTGAATATGCCCTTAGTCATAGAAGGTACATTATGGCATTGGCCATGATAAGAATTAATTTTTGAGATCAAGTAGTAAAATTCTCACCCATAGATGAATTCTGTGAACATGTTAAGAAAGATTTAGTTGATAATTATCAAGATAATAGTTTCTATGGATTTCAATTTGAGAATGATGTGATTTTAAGGTAAAATGGTATAATTTATGTGTTTGATAGGGAAAATTTCATGAATACGATGCTAAAGGAATTTCACAATGCTCTATATTCAAGACATCCTAGAATGACTAAACTATTAGCAGAATTAAAACCATTATATTTCTAGAAGGGAATAAAAAAAGATGTGATATAATTTGTGTCTAGATGCTTAGAGTGTTAGTGAGTTAAGGCTAAACATGTGGATCTTATTGGGTTGTTGTACCCACATTCCATACCAAAATGGAAGTGGAATGTTATTAGCATGGACTTTGTCTAAGGATTACCTATGTTTAGAAATTATCATCAAATGATTTTGGTAGTTGTGGATAAACTTACCAAGGTATCTCACTTCATTTCAGGTAATTTGATAGATGATGCACCAATTCTTGACAAAATGTTTGTGAAAGAGGTATATTGACTACATGGGTTTCCAAAAAAGATCATCTCAGATAGAGACCCTAGGATGACCTCAAGATTTTGAAAAAATCTTAATTTAACTTTGGGTACACAGTTGAACTTCAATAAAGCTTACAATCTAGAAATAATTGGGAAAATAGAGAGAGTAAATCAAGTTTTGGAGGATATTTTGAGGATATACTGCATGGACTAGAAATAAAAATGGGAGGAATACCTACCATTGGTTGATTTTTATTATAACAACTCATTCCAATTAGCTTTGAAAATGGCTCCTTTTGAGGCATTGTATGGTAGGAGGTGTAGGGCACCAATTAGTTGGGATAAATTATAAGATAAAGTAGTCTTTGGACCTAATATAATTATAAATATGGAAGGGTAAGTAAAAATAATAAGACAAAGATTGGCTAAAGCCAATGATAGGTAGAAAAGTTATGCTAATCTAAAAAGAACAAGGTAGTTCTCAGTTGGAAATAAAAAATTTCTATGAGTCATTCCCCAAAAGAGTGCTATTATGTTTTGAAAATCAACAAAATTATCACCAAGATATATGATAACCTTCAAGGTTATATAAGTAATAAATCCTATAGCATATAGAATTACATTGCCACCAGATTTAGTTCAAACAAATACTATTTTTCATGTATCTTATCGTAAGAAGTATATTATTGATCCTATACATGTTTAGATTGAAATGCATTCTAGGTTTAGGATCTAAGGGCAGTCATAATAGAACCAATTGGAATAATCGATACTCACAAGCTTAGCTTTCAAAATAGATAAGTATCATAATATAAGGTCTATTAAGACTAATATTTTGAGGATAATGCTACATGGGAGGATAACAAGGAATTTTTTAAGCTGTTTCCTCCTCATTTATTTAAATAATTTCTATTGAATATTATTTTTATTTCCTAAATTTTTGTTTGAAATAAAATTCCTCCAGGCAATGACCTATTTTAGGAGGGAGGGATGTCACATCCAAATATGCTCTACAAAACTACTTAATAATTAGTAGGGATTATGGAACTAATGATTTGTAGTTTTGATTTTTATGTCTGATCTATATATGTATGTTGTATGATTGACAATAATATTATTTGTTTCATGATCAATTATTATTTTGGAGGACATTTACATATGTTTATAATATTCTCTATGATCATGTTGACTATGATTTCATTTTTAGATGATTTACATTACAATATGTTATTGATGTTTATATATTGATTATTTTTTATAATCACATACTAACTACCCTTTGTTTGATCGAGGTGGTTATAGGATTGTATGCCCTCATAGGTAGTGTAGAGGAAGAGTATAATTAGAGAGGGGCTAAAGATACTATCATTGGGGATTGAGAGAATTAAGCTAAACTCACATACACCACATTCTAGTTTTTTTGGGTGAAATAAATGTTAGTTAGTATGATGTTAAAATTCTAAATGTTTCTTGCATTGTTCATCTTTTAATATAGTAAGGCATTTTTCATTCATTTTAGATGTTTACTTAAATGAATGATTTGATTAGAATTATATTTTATGTTGGTTTTCCTGATTTAATTAAACCATTGTCATGAATTATTTCATATTGTATTGTGTGTAGGGAAAATCAATTATGTGTTTCACCAATAGGAGAGTTTTGATTGTTTATTGATCTTATTTGATTTGGTCACATTATTCCCCTTTTTGGTGATGTAGTGGGGGGAAGAGGGGTACATGCACTCCAAAACAATTTAATTAGAAGGAGATTTCATGAATTTAAATATATTGCGGTTAATTTTATTATAAAATGCCATGAAGTTGAAAGGTAAATAAATTAGGTTATTTTAGAATCACAAAAACTAATTAGGTTTGTTTGTTGTTATGATGATGGAATTTGACTTCACCATTTATAGAGATTGAGGGTTTCATGTAGATACCATGCCTAAAAATATAGTGAATGATTGAAGTTAATATCCAATGGTTTAGTTTGTGAATTTACGAATTCAAGCTGCATGATGGTGAACTTGTAGAGTTTCAGGAGTCTTACTAGGTAATGCAAAACATGCATAGATCTTGGAAAAAAATAAGAAGAGAAAACGGAAGAGAATGGGAGTATGGAAGAAAAATAAAAAAATTATTTATTTGCAAGAAAAAGAGGGATTCTACTGACATCTACAACCAAAATGATGGATATTATTATAACTAGACAAGTAAAACTTTGAATTTTGTGTATAGAGAATGAAAGGGTTTTGTTTAACAATTTTAGACTTGTTTGGGAGAAACATTATAAATGTATACCTAGCTTAAATGTAAACCTTTTTTTTTTATATCCCTTTAAGAAAAAATAGGGAGTTGTATTTATAAACCTGGGGATAAAATTCAATTTTATCCCCAAGCCTATAAAAATGATACTAAACCTTGTTATTTGGCTGGTGTATTATAGATGGAGTCGACATTGCATTTTTACTTTATCCTAAACCAAGTATTGGTTAAAATGACATCAAAATGCTCCTTTCAAACCCATTGAATTGTTACAGGTTTAAGGGTCTTGTTTAAATTATTAAAATCCATGTATACTTTGCACATAATTATTTGTTATATATTTTAGAGGGATTAACATTAAAGTCATGTGTGTTTTAACATGAACCAAAATGGACAAAAATATGATTACATCTTGTCAAAAGTCATAATTTGGAACTTGTGTAAGTGTCAAGATGTATATATACAATTAAATCTTTCAATGAAATTCTTACAAAAGAATTAAATAATACATGATAAATCTTATTGAGGGTATTATGCAGACTTTATTACATAAGAGACCTATAGTTATAATTTGTTTTATTCGTTACTCTTATGTTAAGATATTCAATTTATGAAGCAACCAGTACCAAGTTATTAGTTTCCTCTTGTATTAGAAATAAATGTATATACATATATTTATATATAAATATAAATAAATATATATGACTCTATGTAAAAACATGATTAATTTGTATATCCTAGTGACTTGACTAAATGAATAACCTTAAATTAGTTCATTGATGTCTATAGGAAGTTAGCCGAATGTTTGAAAATGCTATCAACATTGACCTATGTGGTAATATGATACATTTGAAACCAAATCTAATGTAGTGGTTAAACAAATATTGAGATATCAAACCTGAGCATGTATTGGTTAGGATGAACTAGTTCAGTTGTAGGTTATAATGAAAATGATGCATACCTATAGATTAATTATTTTTACAAATAAATATGAACATATACATAATTGATAATCTAGTTCAAAAAACTTACTTTAATTGTATGCATAAATGAATGTATGTGTATATATATTTATATGTACAAATGAAGATAATTACATTCATTTATGTAATCAAATATATCAAAACTGAGGTTATACTTGTCTCCTTTTGATTGTATTGAATATCCATAGGTTATAAAGGAAAAATTATAAGTATGAATTATTTAAGTGACTATGTTTATTGAAGAGGATGATTGTCCATAGGTTATATGAATGGTAATAAGATGTTAAATAGGTAGAATTTTGAAGATCAAAATTATGTATAATAATACACACACATTATCATATATTATAATATTTGTATGGCCCTTTATTATATGTGATCGATATGGTAAATCTTGTTATGAAACATATTTAGACTGTAACCTTATATGAATTAAAATATGACATTTTCTTATACAATAGAACATGATGGAATAAACTAGGAGAGATGTATAAAGGAAGATTAGAGACTTGATTTTGGTTTATGAGATATATTGAGACTCATCAGTTTATATTGTTGACTGAGTTTAGACCATCAAATATATATGAATTAAATTTAAAGAGGGATATGTTTTATGGATATAGTGTACTTGGATTCATGTTCTAGTCCCTTATACATTTTTGGTTTCGAATACAGTTCATTTGATAAACCTATATATATCACTATTGAGCTTGAGTGAATGGAAATAATGTGATTATTGAATTATGATTATTTGTGCCTTACATTATGTTTGAATTAGGTGCATGTTGCAACCTGTATTTACTATGCCTTGGATTTATATGTAAAAATGACTAGAATTTTTTCATAGGTAACATGTGATAGATATATGAGGGTGCTAGCATGCAACTCATATACCTACCCCTTGATATAAGTTGTTTATTTATGATTCATTTACAAAGAATTTATGTGACTGGAATTGATTCAGATTCAAGTGAGATATGATTTCTATATTGAAAACTTTGGCCAAAGTAATGTTATAGCTGAGAAATTGTCATTCCACTATACTTTTTAGTTTACATGTATATGTTGATGTCATATTATATAGAGGATTGGTTTCCATGGTCTATGTGACTATTATATGTAATAATGATTATGCACACACATATTCTAATTGAATTCTTGATATCCACACTATTCTTATCTTCCCCTCCATGAAAGGTAGGGCCACTCCCAATGGAGAGGTGTGTGGGAGACCGATGGTTTGTGGTTGGAGATAAATCTCTTGGATGATGCTCTCCCTCTATTTAAATATTCAACCATTTAGGATCATGATCATGGATATCTTTATGGATAATTGAGTTGTTTGTGAATCTCATTTGTATTTTTATACATACTATATTGTATATTTGACTTTATACTAAAATGTAATGTGTAGTACATTATTGTTTGATGGATAGCATAGCAAAGGTTGTGAGATTTGTAATTAATTCTAAATATTATGATAATAGTGGTTATATACTTATTTAAAGCTATGATGTTGATTGTATCAATGATTTGTTGTACCTGATTCCTTCCACTTTTCATTTTATGTGAATTATTCATCTTGTAATCTATTATGGGTTGTTTGAAAACTAAATGGGTCATTTTATTAACCAGTGGGTTGATTCTTTTATGCATTTATTAGTCAAGCAATGGTTTTAATGATAGTTATAGATGATCTGGGCCTTCAGAGTGTTCATATGTAATTTTGGCCTCCACTTTTAGATTTATCATCTATTGAGGAATTATTTGAAATGCCTTCAAATTTTTGGCTATTCTATCAAAAGAGTTTTAATAATATATGAAATTATGAATTGATTTTTAGTGGAATGCATAAGATGAATTGGTTTCTTATTCAATCAATTGCTTGAATTATTCTTGTATGTATTAAATAGGAATCACTTTTCCTCCATATTTGAGGAATGAACATGGAATATTCCAAATTATTTCTTGGATATCAGATGCATGAATAGTTGTTAAGGATCATGACTCCTTGAACTTGTACAAGGATTATTATATTGCCCTAATTCTAATTTTTTTAACCCTCTAATTCAACTTGATGTCTTTTGTCTTCTTCTATCATGATGTTTCACTAACTAAAATATCTTTATATACTTTGGTAAGGGCTTCAAACGTAGGAAACTAACATTTTAGTATATTGAGATATTTTTTGTAAACAACCTCATTCTTGTAAGTATATTTTATTTCTTCATTAATTAGAGTATATAATTTAACAACTGAGGCTATTGACTTATTTACCTATTCAATGAGCTTCTCTTACCATTATTTAGTGTCTCTCCCTATGTTCCTAATTTTGTTAGCTATTTTTAGAATCCTTTCTCTAGTGTGTAATGCTAGAGCTGAGGTTGAATGGGGCTCACTAATTTTTAGACCACTTATGTGAGCTGATCTATCCTCTCCCTTAATTGATCATTTGTAACTTTTCACTAATCATATTTATCAATCAAGGACCCAATAGTCATCTACACATTCTCTTTTAGCCCCTCACAAATAGACTTTTTGAGATGAACCTGTGAGATTTGGTAATCCCACACTATGATTTCATCTTTAGGTTTATTTGGGATTATAAGAATAACCTCAACATACCTTTCCATTTTTCATCCTTTATGATATGATAAATTATCTTGGGTTTATTAGAGGCCCAAGGGGTTAGTGTAGTGAGGGTACTAAAATCAATTACCAATGGTGGGACTGTCTTTTTCCTCTTCCTCACAAATTCATTTAACTTTTGAGGTGCCTTTGTCTTAGGATATTGTTGTGATGATGAAGATTATTCTTGAACATAAACCTTCTATGTCATAGGTAGAATCACTAAAGCTTTACCCATGACAAGATCAACTTATGATTCTACTTCAGGAGTTGATTGAGCTTCTTCTTGTTCTATAAGTTTCTATGCCTTTGGTTCCTTTTTTGAGAAGATAGATGGGATTTCCACCATTTTAGGGAAAATTTTATGTAATTTTTGAAAATGTGCCTCTTTATATGAGAGTGTCTTAGTTGTATCCTTTGATGAAACTTGAGTAGGGACTTCATGCAGATTTGTGGAAAGTGTAGAAGCTACCACCTTTGAAGAAGGAGCCTCAAGGATCACCAAAGATATATCTAATGTTACAAATTATTTTTTTGTATTTTTAACCAACCCTTATGAATGGATGACTCCTTATGAAAGTTCTTTTAATAATATTGATATCTTATGTGTCCCTTTTCCACCTATTGAATTCTTGATCTTGAATTTTATAATCCTATTTTCTAACTAAGGTGGAGGCTCTTCTATGTATATATCTTCAATAATTATAGTATCTACCATGTCAATATAATATGCCACTTGATCCTTCCCTTATTTATGATTTTCTAGCTCTGGTGGAGGCATATATATAGATCTTAGGGGTGGAAGAAGTTTCACATTTTATACATATAACCATTGATTTACATGTCATGTAAGGGTTCTCCCAAGAATCCTTGGGTCCGATCTTACAAATATTTCATTTCAAGTTGGCTCCCATCCACCCTTGGAAGAGGCACTATTGTGACACCTTGTTAGAATTATATGATCTCTACCACTTCACCATCATATTAAAAGTCTAGGTCTTCAAGAAGATGGACTATGTTAAACTTGATTACTTACTCTAGTGTGAAGTGAGTGTCGTTGAGAAGCTTGACCTCTCTTTAATAATTATAGTCCATCCATAAATCCTCAAAATCATAAGTAACATAGCTATATGTTAAAATTACAATACTCTTAATCATGCCCTTAACATCAAAGGAGGGCCTACTATGAAAGGGATGAAAAGTGACATGTGACATATCTGCTTATATATATGTGTGTGTGTGTGTGTGTGTAGTGTGGCACAAGTATTACTACCAATGGTAATGGGAAAGTGGGGCCAAACATACTTATGTTTAGTGACCAAAAAATTATGATCCTTCATTAAATATCCTATTAAATCCATAAGGGCCCATTTATTATCAATATACAGGGGGAACATGTGGGGAGTGTTATCATACCCACAAACCCTAATGTATGAGAATATGGGAAATTGTATAAACCACCCACCCCATTTGGATATCTTTGTGGTGGAAAAATTTTATAAGCACTAATTATATGGTTCCTTCTGAAACATTTGAATGATAAAGTGGAGGAAATCATCATTAACTCTACGTAAGTGTTTGACACTCTCTTTCAGTGTTAATTATGGGTAGTATTCATATATGTGAGAGGTAGACATCAAGACCACTATGGTTATCCCACTATAGAACGTCCTTCATGCAACTACATAAAATAGGTACAGTGTCATTTTATGTGTGGTAACCACCTTACACATTTTTTTATTAATTGAGTCATTGATAAACTTAGCCCAATTGATGTACTAGTTGTTAAGATGTATGATTTAGATGTATTGGAACATTCACTCTTGTTAATCCCTTGCCATGGGATTTCCTACCACTCTATTGAAGAGAGTGAAAATATCACCAATTTATAACTTAAAATCCTAGTGGGCAATCACCTTAAGGACTTTAGCTATGGATGCTCTAGATTTAACAAGCCAATGCTTGTTTAGAGATATGGCATAATCATTCTTATTATCCTTATGGAACTAACAAGATGTCTCTAGATTAATTTCCATGAAATCCTCATGGTCTATAATTTATAAAAGTTATTATATATGATCATCCCTGAGTTGTAAGATGGTTTCTCCTTAGGGGGTTCTAACCTCCCTATTCTCTCTGTTATAATGACTTTCCATTGTTATGACCAACTCCAAACATTGCACAAAAGTAAAAAAGTGGTAACTTAAGGTAACCCATTTTCATAAATTCTCTATGTCCACTCATTTTTAAAATATGCATTCATTCCATTCTAAAATTTACCCATATCAACATGCCCCAGGTCTGTTTCTATAACCTAGTCTATGTTAGAATAGATGTTCAAAAATGTAACCCACTGGAATTGTTATTTCATCTCACCCACATTCTCTTGTCTGCATTTTTTCTTGGGTTTTCCAAACATATATTGAATGTGATGTAAGTGGGAGATAAAATAAATTTTATGTGAATCAAAAGTGGAAATAGGTGGATACTAAGTAGTTTAAGATTTCTTATGTTAGAGATGGAGGGATACCAAGCAATTGAGGAACTCTAATGTTGGGATTAAAGGGTATTTTATCAGTATAAGAACTTCACTATCAAGAGGAGATAAATATTGAGCAAGGGTAAACCTATGATGCGTCAAAAAAGAAGAGTATATAACAAGCAATGAATTCAAAGGGGTGTTGAGTAAGTCAATAACTCTAACTACAAAGTTAGGGAGGTGTAAATCAACTCATATATTATGACTAATTAGGGAGAAATAAGAGATAATAAATTAATTTATAAAAAACCTTTAAAATAACTCCAAAACCATAATTACTCCTACCATGATGAGAACATAAAAAGATAGTGAATACTCAACCCCAATCACCAAGAAATAATTAAAATTAACCAAGGCTAAAATAAATTGGACTAAAACTCAAAAATCAAAATCTTGGTGAATAAAATGAAAAGGGGTGCTCCATTAAATAGCAAGGGTAAAAATACCCCCACATGTGTAGGTAATGACCCTCATTAATAAGGACTAAGTTGGGCTATAAGGGCTACACTAAAACCCTCAAAGTTCAATTTTTTAACTTTTAAATATGAATAATAACTAATTTTAGTGGCATTTTTATAGGTTTTTGAATTAAGGCATCTCACATGATCAAGCTTCACATATAAATACAAAGTGTGTATAAAAACTTAGGTTCAAATATACTTTACTCTAGTAATTCCATTTTTTGCATCATTAGAATAAAGTGGAAGAAAATTTAAACACATAAAATTAATCATTTAATTATTGAAAATGTTTATTCTTAACATCTTTACCATGTTTCTCCTACTCACCATTTTTATAACTTACAATCTATAAGAGAGTCTTCACTAAATTTTAAAAACTGTAAACATCATACATACATCCATATTACAACTTGATTCATTCCTAATCTACTTAGAGACACCTTATAGACCTTTTTTAGTAGTCTTTGTCCTTTTGGGACATGACTATGTTAGGTCAGACAATGTCATACTATGGCCTTATCCACTAACATTACCTTGTCCCCCACACTCTAAAAGTTACTTTTTAAAATTGAGACATTTCACAACAAGTCTCCTATATGTTTTGTAAATTAAATTAGTGAAATTATTGAAAATATTTCCATATAAAATCACACCAAGGCATCCATTTGAAAATACATATTAAGATAATTTTAAATTACTAATACTGAGCAAAAGAGCATTATTTTTTCCAATTTAAATTTTGATGCTTTCTAAAGATCATAGTCCAAGTCTAAATATATTTTATTTTAGGTCAATGACATCCATTTTCAATCATTTTAATCGATTATATATGATTCATGTATATAATCATAGGGTTATTGTGTGATTCATGATTATGAAACTGTATGAATATATATGAATATATATATATATATATATATATATATACAGTTTCATAATCATGAATCACACAGTAACCCTACGAGGGAGAACTACATCAACTTGAGGCCCTTTTGAGCTATGTAGGTAGCATTGAGATTACACAAGGCTTTTAAGGATATCTAAGTGATTAATCTTACCTATTTATTCCCTTTTAATTTTATCTCTATTGTGTTTTTTTTAGGACTAGGGTTTGTGTTTTTTGGTCTTCAGTGCATATATTCAGCTCTTGTCCATAATCAATGAAACCTTAAAAGTATTCACATAGACCTAGATCAAGAAACCAATAGCATGGTGATACAGGTGCATCACCATAGTAGATTTATTTTTGTAAAATTTTATATAATTTTGGTGGTTTTTATGTTTATATAGTTGTATTTGGTCATATTATAGGTGTTTCAATAATTAGATTTTAATAATTGGTCATTTTGGTATGTTTTAAAGTTTTCTCCTCAAAACTGTGTTTTTGAATATTTGAATCTCTTGAAGAAAATAAATATGAGGGGATTTCATGTAAAGGGATTAAGGATGTATTAATACATGTTTTAAGTGTTTTTAAGTATATAACCCTTGATTTCCCATGTGAACATCAAAATGAGGTTAAGGCAAGAGAAGTTAAGAGTTAGTTGCATGTAGGAGAGATTGTAGGAAGTCATTTTTGCATGAAAAAAACATGAATATAAGGTGATAATTATTTGAAGGATACATGTAAGAAGTTATTATGCATATATATAAGGATTACATAAGGTGAGATAATCTAAGAAACTAAGAATATTCCAAATAAAAAAGAAAAGAGTTCAAAAACATAGAGTTCTACAAGGTTTTGGAATATTGTATGATAATTTTGATATGATGAATAATGAAGGAATGCTTATATGAACATTTCACTTAAATGGTAACTTCATGGTGTATACAAATGAATTGCATTATTTATTTCTATTTATATTTTTTATTGCTACATTAGTTTTTTGTATTAAATGGATTTGAAAATTTAATACTGGTTACACACAGTCAAGAAATTAGCTATGAACAGTCAAGAAAAGAAATATTTTAATGTATTTAAATCCTATTCAAATATAAATATTTATTTATAAGATTATATATATTTATAAGATTATATATATATATATATATATATATATATATATTTAATAACTCATTAAAGCTATAAATAAGTCAAAATACTATGTAAATTTTAAATTATCCACAAAGAGAGATCTCGACGTACTAACCATAGTTCAAGGTTTAAGAGGACTAAAAGTTTTATATCTCAAAAAAGAACCATACAAAACCTCTAAAACTTTGTGTATATGACAAATAAGATATATGAGAAGTAATGAAACTTCTTTCATGATTTAAGATAACTAGTGATAAATATATTGATAAATCACAACCAACAAACCTATAAGTGAGTATTTTAGAAGGGTTTAGCAATACAAAAAATAAAACTTTAAAATTAATGGGCCAAAGTGTATGAAACTTTGTATAATGATAAAATAGGATTTGTTTTTAGAATTCAATGTTATTTCAAGGTAAAAGGAACTTATTTATGGGATTTATTGATAAATCTTAGACATCACACTTGTTAATAAGATTTAAAATTTGGATTACTATGTTTCTTGCAATAAAATATCACTCTGAAGGTAGTGCTTGTTGGTTTTGATAACATATATATCAAGATTATAAACTGATGTAGGGGCATCTTATAAGGACCCCAAATTATCTTAATATAGTACATTAAGTGTCTAATAGGTTTTAGAGGTCATAATTAGTCCATATGTGAAGTCTAGATAGTCTTAAGGTGCATGAGATTTGAATTTTGGATTTTCCCACCTAAATCCTTGTTTGAATATTTAGGAAAGTTGTGAAAGGTTTTTGGATGTTCTTAGCTAAGAAATTTTTGTCTAATATTTATGATAGGTCTATGAGGGGTTAGTAGAGGTCATACAACATGTGGTCAAATGCCTTTAGTCATAATTCATTCGTAATCCCATATGAGGTACTTTTCAAGAATGAATTAGAGGCTTACAAGAATTAGTTTTGGTAGTTATTTGTGTTATAAGCTTGTCATTTTTGGATTTTGGAGTTAGTTATCACCATGTATTTGAAGAAACAAGAATTTCAGACTCAAGGAATAATGGAGATATGCTCTCAAAAGGTTGGTGAAAGTCTTATAGCCCTATTATTTGTATACACACAAATGTTGATAGTGTTTCTCTTTAAATGCTCAATGAAGGCACATGTGACTGTGCTCTATTTTGGAATTCATTATGAATTGGTGAGTATTTTTAAATTGATTGAATGTGATATATAATATATGTGGTTGCATGTTTTTGAAAGGAATACTTCCAAGAAATAAAGGAAAGAGAGAACCCCTGTTGAAGGTAGTAGAATATAGACCCCTATTCCTGTATAATTTATTTTGTTGGTAAAATTTGTAGTCAATGTTTGATGAATACATATCTTGGTAATTCATTCCAAGTTACTTGATTGAGTTTGAACGTGTTTTATCATATATGTTACATGAAATAAGAATGAGATTCCTATTTTGAAAGCTAGTTCTTTAAACCCCTAAGTTTCCTATCTATTTTTAATGACTAGGCATGGATTGTATAATTGTATGAGAGATTGGTGATGGAATCTATTTTCAATGAAATTTGAATGCTTTGGTAAGTATGGGAGAGTCTATTGAATGTTCTTAGAACATTTTTTCTAGTCAATAATGTGGTATGTGCTTTTGAACCTTGATACAAGCCTATAGGATATATATTTTACTACACATTTGAGACATTTAGAGTTAGAAAATATTGACAGTGGATAGAAAAGTGGAAACTAATGCTGGGATAAGTTACACAAGGTCAAGACAATCTTGTAAAACCCTTCATAGTTGCTTGAAATATTTTAAAATGTTTTTAATTGATTTTTGTTGACTCTCAAGCTTTGACCGAGGTCTAAAAGCCCTAAACTAGGGTTTTCTTCCATATCTCCTATTCTAACTATCATAAATTACCAAAACTTTGTAGACTGATCATATTTGAGGTACTTGAATTGAATAACAAGGTTCCATCATGGTATGGATACATTTGTATGTATTTAATTTGACTAAAGATGATAATAAGATAGACATGCCTAATATCCCTAAACAACAAGTAAAAAGATCCTTGAAAAAAATGGTCTAGAAGCGGAATTGGACATATAAACTTCATATACAAAGCGATAAGGATAGTGGAGTTATGTAAAGGGAGGAATTGAGACTTGGAAGGTGTTGGCAGAGTTTATGACTAGGAAGAGAGGGTTAATGAGGCCCTTATATGCAAGATCAAGACTATTAAAATCATAAGATCATCAAGGGAACCTCAGTTTCTTGTATGAAGAATGAACAAAGGAGCCTAAGCAAGAAGTGGTAAACCATAGTTCAAGTAGTAAATCTTGAGATAAGTCATAAAGTGAGATAATTTTACATATGATCTACATCATTTTAGTATCAGAGAAGGTAAATTTCTTAGTATATTGTGGAAAAGATTAAAATCATGTGTTTTAAGGTGAGTTGTAAGACAGGGAGCCAAGAACAGTGTTCCATGGAGAGATTAATAGAGATGATGATTTGGTCAAGAATATGATAGAATAAATGACATAATTTATTTCCCCATTTGTCATAAGGATGGAATCTATTTAGGATGCTTTCAAAGAGACAATAGAAAAAGCAGTGATAAAAGAAGAAGAAGAAGGAAATGGTAGGTAGCAAGGTCAAGTAGCACCTTTACAACCAAGAACAAATGAGAGAGGAAATGAAGAGGTGGTTCACAAAGGCCACAAAGTCATGAATTAGTAGTTCAAGAAAGCATGAGAGTAAAATACCATGCATGGGATATTAGATCATTTGTAATAAGTAGATTAAGAAGAAATGAAGGTCCTATATGAAATGGACCAAGATAATGTTTTCAAGGACAATGTTGGCAATTACATAGAAAGGGACATAGAGCAATAGAGTGTCCATTGAGATTGATTAGAAGTATGCAACATCAAAGTATAGGAGAAGTGAATTAATAAATAAGACAAGAAATATATGAGTCTTTACTCATTAGAAGAATATTATTGCAGTAGAGGAAGTAAGTCAAAGAACTAGCCCAAAGAAAAAGCTTATTCAAGAGAAAGTGAAAATCAAAAGGTAAGGTTTGTAATTTAATTATTGATGGAGGAAGCACTAATAACATTATGTCTTTAGATATGGTGCATAAATTGGGCTTGAAGAGGATGGCACATCCATAACCATACAAGGTTGAATGGGTTCAGAAGGGACATCAAATCCTAGTAAGTGAGAAAAGTTGGGTTTAATTACATATAGGAGGATATAGAGATAAACTTTTGTGTGATATTATGCCCATAGATGTTTGTCATTTACTATTAGTGAGACCATGACAATTTTATAGACAGGATATACATGATGGTCAAGTTAATACATACACCATAAAACCAACATGGAGAGATACACATTCTTGTCCCATTGAAAGGTGAAGAAGAAAGAAAATATGATGATAATACATTAATATTGGAGAAAAGCAATGGAAAGTTTGGGTTTGGTCAAGGTACCAAAGAAAGAAGCAAAGGTAAGATGTCTTGAGATGGTTAATATGAAGATTTATTAGTCCACAAAGATGGACATAAGAGAGGATGAACAAGAATACAAGGTGACATCAAAGGTCATAAAGAGGCATAAAGAGAGTAATATTCAAAAATAAGAAGCCATATCACCTATGAGAGTGCTCAAGAAAGAAGATAGCTAGAAAAAGAAGGGCATCCAAGCCTATGAAAGAGATGACAATAGAATAGTAATAGAAATTGTAGTTGATATGGATAAGAAGTGGTTTAGGAATGACACCAAGCAAGATAAGAAGATAGACAATGAAGTGTCCAAGAAATAATTACAAGAGAGAGCCATGAAGGCTCCAAATTTTATTTCCAATATGTTTTTTTATGATCTAAATGCAAGTAAGGAGTAGGAAATCATTACACAAGATTGGGAAGTGAGCAAGAAGATATATTTTTAGGTTTAAGGAGCTGAAACATAACCCATTTAAGAATTACCTTGCCAAGGGATGAAGATTGAAGGAAAAGAACCAAGTTCCATAGTTCAATATAGAGTAAAAGAGCAAAGTTTGGAACAAGTCAAGGAAAAGGATAATATAAAGATGAATGAATAGCTGAAAGTGACTGTGGAAACCAAAGAAGGAATGTTAGATAAACTCAAATGTTTGAAAGAGATTCTTGAATAAGAAAAGAATGTCAATGAGCTGGGTAATATGCAGTAGGCTCATGAAAGATAGTCAAGTGAATTCCAAGATAACCATGTAATAATGACCAATCAAGGAGATGGGATAGTGAAAATGAATACACAACCCTTGCATATGTAAGAGATAAAGAGCAGTCATAGTGGTGATGTACAATAGCAAACCAAGAGTCTATACAAGTACGAGTCATGCAAGGACCAAGAAGATGTTGTACATGAGAAGAATTTGATAGAATAAGAAAAAATGATAAAAAAGAAGACTAATTATTTTTATCAAAGGTTAATCCTAGAAATAAGAAAAAGGTGGATTAGTTTTCAAAAAGGGAAGAGTGGTATACACCTTCAAGGCAAGAAAAAGATAACAACCACTATGTTTCTCTTAAAAAAAATATTTCATGTGCAAGTATACTATTTAAGAAGATAAACCAAATAAGGCCTAATACTGGGGCCCAAAAACATGTTCACCTATATAAGAGGAAAGTAGAAGTAGATACATTCTATAAGGAGGTTCATTGCACTCAACCATGAGCATACACTAAGTACATCAATAAGAACTTATGTCAAACATTTTTTAGCTTGGTAGTATGATGCAGGGGCATCCTATAAGGGCCCTAAATTTGATTCATTTTTGTCTTAAGGTAGTTTATTAAGTTTCTAATAGGTATTAAAGGTCCTAAGTAGTCCATATGTGAAATCTAGATAGTCTTAAGGTGCATGAGATTTGAATTCTGGATTTTCCTACCAAAATCATTGTTTGAATATTTAGGAAAGTTATCAAAGGTTTTTGGATGTTATTAGCTAGGAAATGTTTATCTAATATTTATGATAGGTATACAAGGGGTTAGTATAGGTCATACAAAATGTGTTCAAATGCCTTTAGTCATAATTCATCCGTAAGCCTATATGAGGTAGTTTTCAAGAATGGATTAGAGGCTTGCAATAATTAGTTTTGGTAGTTATTTGTGTTATAAGATTGTCATTTTTGAATTTTGGAGTTAGTTGTCACCATGTATTTGAAGAAACAAGAATGTTAGACTTAGGTAATAATGGAGAGATTCTCTCAAAATGTTGGTGAAATTATTATATCCTTATTTTCTATATACACACAAATGTTGATAGTGTTTCTCTTTGAATGCTCAATGAACACACATGTGACTATGCTCTATTTGGGAATTCATTATGAATTGGTGAGTCTTTGTAAATTTATTGAATGTGGTGTATAATCTATGTCATTGCATGTTTTTTAAATCAAGACTTCAAAGAGATAAAGGAAAGAGAGAACCCCTGTTGAAGGTGGTAGAACATAGACCCCTATTCCTGTATAATTTATTTTATTGGTTGACTTTGTAGTCAATGTTTGATTAATAAATATCTTGGTAATTAATTCCAAGGTACTTGATTGAGTTTGAACATTATTTAGCATATATGTTACAAAAATAAGAAGGAGATTCCTATTTTTAAAGCTAGTTCTTTAGACCCCTATGTTTCCTATCTATTTTCAATGACTAAGCATGGATTATATAATTGTATGAGAGAATGGTGATGGAATATATTTTCAATTATTTTTTAATGATTTGGTAAGTATGTGTAAATCCATTAAACTTTCTTACAACCTTTTATCTAGTCAAAAATGTGGTATGTGATTTCAAACCTTGATATAGGCCTATAGGATATACATTTTCCTACACAATTGAGACATTTGGAGTTAGGAAACCTTGACAGTGGATATAAAAGTGGAAACCAATGTTGGGATAAGTTTCAAAAGGTCAAGATAGTCCTATAAAACCCTTCACAATTGCTTAAAACCTATTAAAATGTTCTTAATTGATTTTTATTGGCTCTCGGGTTGTGATAGAGGTCTAAAAGCCCTAAACTAGGGTTTTCTTTCATATCTCCAATTCTAACCATCATAAATTTCCAAAACTTTGTTTACTAATCATATTTGAGGTTATTGAATTTAATAACATGGTTTCATCATGGTGAGGATTCATTTTTACAGATTCAAGTTGATTGAAGATGCTAACAAGGTAGACATACCTAATAGCCCTAAACAACAAGTATAAAGAGCCTTGAAAAAATCATCTAGAAGTGGAATTGGACCTATAAAATTCATATACAGAGGGAGAAGGATAGAGGATTTGTTTAAAGGGAGGAATTAAGACTTGGAAGGTGTTGGCAGAGTTTATGACTGGGAAGAGAAGGTTAATGAGTCCCTTATAAGCAAGATCAAGACTATTAAAACCATAAGATCATCAAGGGAACCTCAATTTCTTATATGAATAATGAACAAGGGATCCTTATAAATAAGTGGTAAACCATAGTTCAAGTACTACATCTTGAGATAAGTCACAGAGTGAGATATTTTTACATATGCTCTACATCATTTTTGTATAAGAATAGGAAAATTTCTTAGTGGATTGTGGAAAATATTAACATCATGTGTTTTGAGGTGAGTTGTAGGATAGGAAACCAAGAACAATGTTCCATAGAGAGAGTTAGTAGAGATGAAGATTTGGTCAATAATATGATAGACCAAGTGACATAGTTGATTGCACCATTAGTCATAATTATGGAAGATATTGAGGATGCTTTCAAAGAGAGTACAAAAAGCATTGATAGAGGAAGAATAATGAAATGGTAGGCAACAAGGTCAAGTAGTACCTTTACATCTAAGAACAAATGAGAGAGGAAATGAAGAGTTGGTTCAAGTGAGACCACAAATTCATGCAACAATAGTTCAAGAAAGCATGGGAGTACAACACCATGCATGGGAGATTAGATCATTTATAGGAAGAAGATTAAAAAGAGATGATGATCCTATGAGAAATAGACCAAGACAATGTTTTAAAGGATAATGTTGGAAATGCCATAAAGAGGGACATAAAGTAGTAGAGTGTCCATTGAGCTTGATAAAAATTATGTAGTAGCAGTGTACAAGAGAAGTGAATGAGGAAAGAAGACAAGAAAGAAATGATTCTTTACTCAAGAGAAGAATATTATTGTAGTAGAGGAATCAAGTCAAAGAACCAACCGAAAGAAGAAGCTTATTAAAGAGCAAGTGTAAAGTAAAAGTTAAGGTTTGTATTTTAGTGATTGATGGAGGAAGCATTAATAACATTGTGTTTTTAGAGATGGTGCAAAAACTGGGCTTGAAGAGGATGCCACATCCATAACCATTCAAGGTTGCATGGGTTCAGAAGAGACATCAAATCCTGGTAAGTGAGAAAAGTTGGGTTGAACTCCATATAGAAGGATATATAGATAAATTCTTGTGTGATATTATGCCCATATATGTTTGTCATTTACTATTAGGGAGATCATGGCAATTTGATAGACAAGTTATACATGATGGTCAAGAAAATACATACACCATAAAGCAACATGGAGAGATACACATTCTTACCCATTGAAAGGTGAAGAAGAAATAAAATATGAAAGGATAATGATGATGATAATAAAAAATTATTGGAGCAAAGCCATGGAAATTTTGGGTTTGGTCAAGGTACCAAAGAAAGAAGCAAAGGTAAGATGTCTTGAGATGGTTACTATGAAGAGTTGTGAGTCTACAAAGATGGACATAAGAGAGAATGAACAATAATACTAGGTGAAAGTATATGCCATCAAGAGGCAAAAAGATAGTAATATTCAAAAATAAGAAGACATAGTACTTATGAGAGTGCTCAAGAAAGAAGATAACCAGAACAAGAAGGGCAACCAAGCCTATGAAAGAGATGACATCAGAATAGTAATAGAAATTGTAGATAAGATGGATAAGAAGTGGCTTAGGTATGACACCAAGCAAAATAAGAAGATAGACAATGAAGTGTCTAAGAAAGAAGTACAAGAGAGAGCCATGAAGGCTCCAAATTTTATTTTTAATATGTTATTTTATGATCTAAATGTAGGTAAGGAGTAGGCAGCCATTACACAAGATTGGGAAGTGAGAAAGAAGATAGATGTTTAAGTTTAAGGAGCTAAAACTTAGTCCATTCAAGAACTACTTTGCTAAGGGATGAAGATTGAAGGAAAAGAACCAATTTTCATAGTTCAAAATAGAGTAAAAGATCAAAGTTTGGAACAAGTCAAGGAAAAGGACAAGATAGAGATGAATGAATAGCCTAAGGTGACTGTGGTATCCAAAGAAAGAATGTTATATAAATTCAAATGTTTGAAATAGAGTCTTGAACAAGAAAATAATGTCAGTGAGTTGGGTAATATAAAGTAGGCCTATGAAAGATAGTCAAGTGAATTCCAAGATAACCATGTAAGAATGAACAATCAAGGAGATGGGATAGTGAAAATGAATACACAACCCTTATATATGTAGGAGATAGAGAGTAGTCATAGTAGTGATGTACAACATCAAACCAAGAGTCTATACAAGTATGAGGCATGCAAGGACCAAGAAGATGTTGTAAATGAGAAGAAGTGGACATAAAAAGAAATATTGATAAATAAAGAAGACTACTTATTTCTAGCAAAGGTTGATCCTAGAAACAAGAATAAGATGGATTAGTTTATAGAAGAGGAAGAGTGGTATACACTTGCAAGGCAAGAAGAATATAACAATAGCTTTATTTCTCTTAACAATTTTGTTTTATGTGCAGGTATACTATTCAAGAAGATGAAACAAAGAAGGCCTAATTATGGGTCCTAGGAACATGTTCACCTTTATGAGAGGCAAGTATACTTAGATACCTTCTATAAAGAGGTTCATTTCACTCAGCTAGGAGCATACACCAAGTACATCAACAACAACCTATGGCAAACATTTTTTAGCTCGATAGTATGATGCAAAGGCATTCTATAAGGACCCTAAAGTTAATTCATTTTTGTATTAAAGTAGTATATTAAATTTTTAATAGGTATTAGAGGTCATAAGTAGTCCATATGTGAAGTATATATAGTCTTAAGGTTCATGAGATTTGAATTCTAGCTTTTCCTACCAAAATCATTATTTGAATATTTGGGAAAGTTATGAAAGGTTTTTGGATGTTCTTAGCTAGGAAATGTTTGTATAATATTTATTGAGGGTTTAGTAGAGGTCATAAAACATGTGGTCAAATAACTCTAGTAATAATTCATTTGTAAGCCCATATGAGGTAGTTTTCAAGAATGGATTAGAGGCTTACAAGAATTAGTTTTGGTAGTTATTTGTGTTTTAAGCTTGTCATTTTTGGATTTTGGAGTTAGTTGTCACCATGTATTCAATTAAAAAATAATGTTAGACTCAAGGAATAATGGAGAGATGATCTTAAAATGTTGGTGAAAGTCTTATAGACCTTTTTTCTGTATTCACACAAATGTTGACAATGTTTCTCTTTGAATGCTCAATGAAGGTACATGTGACTTTGCTCTATTTTGGAATTTGTTATGAATTAGTGAGCATTTTAAAATTCATTGAATGTGATATATAATATATGTGGGTGAATTTTTTTTAAATCAAGACTTTGAAGAGATAAATGAAAGAGATAACCCCTATTGAAGGTAGTAGAACATAGACCCCTGTTCCTATATAATTTGTCTTATTGGTAGAATTTGTAGTCAATGTTTGATGAATATATAGCTTTGTAATTAGTTAAAAGTTGCTTGATTGAGGTTGAACATGTTTGATCATATATGTTACAATAAACAATAACGAGATTCTTGTTTTGAAATCTAGTTCTTTAGATCCCTATGTTTCCTATCTATTTTCAATGACTAGGCATGGATTGTATAACTGTATGAGAGATTGGTGATGGAATCTATTTTCAATAATTGTTGAATGATTTGGTAAGTATGGGTGAGTCCATTAAACATTATTATAACCTTTTTCTGGTCAATAACATGGTATGTGCTTCCAAACCTTGATACAGGCCTGTAGGATATATATTTTCCTGCACAATTGAGACATTTAGAGTTAGAAAACCTTGACGATGGATAGAAAAGTGGAAACCAATGCTGGGATAAGTTTCATGAGGTTAATAAAGTCATGTAAAACCATTCACAACTACTTGAAACCTTTTAAAACATTTTTAATTTATTTTTGTTGGCTCTCAAGCTGTGATGGAGGTCTAAAAGCCCTAAACTAGGGGTTTCTTCCATATCTCATATTCTAACCATAAGAAATTGCCAAAATTTTGTAGACTGATCATATTTGAGGTGTTTGAACTGAATAACAAGGTTTTATCATGGTATATATTCATTTATATGGATTTAAGTTGACTAAAGATGGTAACATGGTAGACAAGCCTAATAATCCTAAACAAGTAAAAAGAGCCTTGAAAAAATGGTCTAGAAGTGGAATTGGAACTATAAACTTCATATACATAGGGAGAAGGATAAAGGAGTTGTGTAAATGGAGGAATCGAAACTTGGAAGGTGTTGGAAAATTTTATGACTAAGAAGAGAGGTTTAATGAGGCCCTTATAAACAAGATCAAGACTATTGAAACCATAAGATCATCAAGGTAACCTTAGTTTCTTGTATGAATAATGAACAAGGGATCCTTAGAAAAAAGTGGTAAACCATAGTTCAAGTAGTGAATCTTGAGATAAGTCATAAAGTGAGATATTTTTACATATTATCTACATCATAAACCTTTAAAAGTTCTATTTTAATTGAATAAACATTGATAATAGGATATACCTAGTGTTTCAAGAGATTAAGCCCTAATTGATGATTTTATTGTACAAGCATAACTAAGAAAAGAAAAAAAACTATTTATTGAATGAGATGACCAAGAAAGGGATATTTTAACACACTCAAATCATAATGATTTTATTAAAACCCATTTAGAGTCATAAAATAATGGTTGCATGTGATAGAGACCTAATCAAGCCTAAGAGACCTATTTGTTGGGGATCAACCAACAAACTTGATTACTATGTATAAGCAACTAAACATGAAATTAAACCAGAATGATAAGTAACTAGAATCAAAAACAACAAAGAATAAGAGATACAAGAAACCACCCTAAAAACTTGTATTAAACTATTCTAGAAGGAAATACAATGAAGAAAATCACACTTTCTTCTCACACCTCTCAGATGTACAGATCTCTTTCCCTCAAGAGTTCTCTCAATCAATTCCAACAACCTGGATTGATACACATATACAATATGTCTTGTACTGTTCTGTCTTACACACAAGCTATGAAGATGTATCCCTATTATATAGAATTAGGAAACATGAGCATGCATTCTCCACCGTTAGATATACCTCTTAATCAAGGGTTCAAAACAGTCCTACCAAAAATAGAAATGCGGACTCAATACCAACAGTTAATCTAATCATGCAAACAATCTGTTTATCCATGAAAATAGACTTTCTAGACGCACAGGTAACTGACATCGGTCCTTGCCTGTCTGCACATGACCGACATCGGCTGATCAATAACCGATGCCAGCAGATCCCAGTCAACACCTGACTGATGTTGGTCGCTCCTAACCGATGCCGGTGACTATGTAACTCTAGCAACCTGCAATTTACTCATTTGGTGAAGCTTTTAGCTCCACAACTCAACACTAGTTACAAGATAAAACTAACTTTTCTTACACCAGTTTGGTATTAAAAATTAGAAGATAATTAAGAGAGGAAGATAAATTAAGGTTTGGTTGTCAGAGGAGAATTAAATAAGATAATATATCAGTGAATATAGTGAGAAAAATCTACAAAAAAATAAGCTTGTAAGGATGGAACTTAAAGGAAGAGGTGCTAGAGGAGGTCAGAGGAGGCAACTGATAGTGGAAGCATTGTTGATAGAGATGAGGAAAATTTAGGCATGTATGCAAGCAATGGATATTTTTAAAAGAAGAGGGGTTGAATTAGGTTACATGAGTGATGGATAAGATTAACCACAAAGAGATGTGGTAGAGTAAGAAGAACATGAAAGTGTAGAAGAAAGACTCATAAGGGTAGTCATGGCAGTCAATTCAAAGCCTAAATTGGAAGTTTTCATGTATAAAGGTAGCTAAAATGTGGAAGATTTCATTGATTGGATTAATTAAATGGATAAGTAATTCAAGTCTGAGGAATTAAATGATGACAAGAGATTTAAGTTTACCTACACCAAATTAAAAGGGCATGTCACACTTTGGTGGGATGGATTTTGAGTTCAAGATTAGAGAATGAGATAAGGCAATCAAAAGATCAAGAGTTGGGATAGAATGGTAACCAAGCTAAAGTGAAAATTCATGCCAATGGATTATAAAATACAATTATTTAAGAGACTTTAGAACTTAAGGTAGAAGGAAATGAATGTGAAGTATGTATATTGAATAATTCTACAAATTAACAATCAAGATAGGTCATATAGAAGAGGATGTGGAAAAGGTGAAATGGTATGTCAGTGGCCTAAGGTTTAATACACAATATGAAATAAATATTTTATCTCTAATATTAGTGGATGAAGCCTACCAATTAACACTCAAATTAGAAGAAAAATTGTCTAGAAATAAAGTTTAACATTTTAGGGGAAGAAGCAACAATTTCAAAGTTACAAGGAAATAATATAACAAAACTCAATTGTAAGAACATGATGAAGAAATAATCAAATTTCATGATCAAGGTTAAAGTCCAAGATAAAATGTCATATTCAAAAGGCAAAGAATAATTTTTTTTGGGTAAGTGTTTTCAATGCAATAAATAAGTAGGCCACAAATATTATGAATGCCTAGAGTATCTACAACTAAGTTATAGAAATCAAGTGGTGTAAACTAAAGAAGAGGAGAGTGTAGGATATTATAATGAATTTTAGGTGAGAGAATTTTTTTTGTTGAAGAGGGTAATACATAATCCAATAACGGAGGTCAAATAACTAGCTCAAAGGAATACCTTATTTAGAATCACCTACAAAATCTGAATGTAAATGCTACAAATTGATTCTAGATAGTGGTAACACAATTTATTTTCATAGATGGTGGAAAAAGTAGGCTTAAAGAGATTAATGAATTCCACTCCTTATAAAGTGTTGTGTATTAAAAGGGATCATCAAGTCTTAGTCAATTAATATTACAAGCTTGAATTTCATATAGGTATTTATAAAGATGAGGTTGTCCATGAATTTTTACCATGTATTATTGGGCAGACCTTGGCAATTTGATAGGAGATACATACATGATGGAAATAATAATACCTACACTTTTGATAAGTGTGGAAAGATAAATATTTTTAAACCATAAAAGGATAAAATTACAATAGTATAAAATAATAACAAAGTGTTATTGATGAGAAAAAAAGAGTTCTTGTATTTGTAGCAGGTTAAGTAAGAAGTTGATGATATGGAGTAGAAAATAACTTTGAAATTTTTAGACAAGGAGTCATTAGCAGTACATTATGACAAGGAGTAGTATGTGAGTAAAGAGAAAGAGTCTTTTAATTTTCCATATGAAGATCCCAAGGTTGATTCTAAAAATAGTGAGGAAAAAGGAACAGTTGTGAGTAGTCCATGAAGAAGAAGATAGACATGAAAGAGGAAATATATGTTTGGTATTAGAAAATGGTGTTTTATATGAAGGATATTCTAAATAAAATGAACCAATAAAAGGTAATAAAATATACCATTCCAATCACTACATTTCCAATAGTAATAATTGTTTGGAATCAAGAATGTGAAGTCTTAGGAAAAGAATCAAGAGCTGAACAAAATAGTAAAGGAGAAGATAGTTGTGAATAACCCAAAGAGGAAGGAGTTCTTATGAATAAGGAGACATATGTGGTAGTTATTGATGATTGGTAGAGTTTTTAGGTGTCTCATAAGTGAGAAGGAGAATAATAATCTTTGGATAATGAAGGAGGTGAGTATACACATGTTATTATGTAGAAAATAAAGAAGATGGATGAAGTGAAAATTCATGCACATAAGGAGAAAAACATGATTATGAATCATCCATATGTGGAAGAAGAAAAACATAATAAGAAGAATGAGTAGAAAACCAAAATAAAATTATTTAAGAGTATACATTTTTGATCCCATCATGTGAGTGGAAGTCATGAAGATACTGCAAGAAATGCAAGAGAGTTGAATGCCATATCTTTGAGGCATAATGCAGTGGATAAAAAAGTGTTTTGGGGAGCTTTTGCTTCCCTTAATGAGTTTGTTTCATGTATAGGTAAAAAAATGGATAATATATACAAGAAGATACATAAGTGTGGTTCATTTGAACATGTGCTTATGTACAAGAGAAAAAGTAAAGAATACATACAAGAATAAGGTCATTTGCATTAGTTAGAGTAGTATTGAAGACCTCATGAGTAGGAGCTCATGAACATTTTAAAGTTAGGGAGTCTGATGTAGGTGTATCAACTTAGGGGATTCATTTTTTTTAAATTTTATATGATTTTTGTGGTGCCTAGGTTTATATATTCATAATTTTTCATATTAGAGGTTTTTCAATAGTTATATTTTCAAGAATTGGTCATTTTGGTATGTTTCTATGTTTTTCTACCAAAACTATGATTTTGAATATTTAAATCTCTTTAAGCAAATAAAAATGAGAATTTTTATTGTAATGGGAATAATTATTTATTAATAAATGTTTTAAGTGTTTTAAATTATATATACCTTTATTTCCCATATTAAATTTAGAGTGAGGTTAAGTCAAGAGAAGTTAAGAGTTAGTTGCACATAAGAGAGATTGTAGGAATTAGTTTTTTTTGCATGAGAAAAACATTAAGATAAGGTTATAATTATTTGAAGGAGACATGAAATAAGTAAGTATAAATAGATAAAATGAGTAAATAATGTGATATAATCCAATAAATGAATAATATTCCAAATAAAAAGAAAAGGAGTTCAAAAACATAGAGTTCTGATACGATGAATACTAAAGGAATGTTTGTATGAAAATTATACTTAAATGGTAGATTAATAATGTGTACAAATTAATGTTTCTATTTATTTATAGTTATATTTTTTATTTTATACATTGGTTCTTTATGTTATAGGGATTTGAAAATGCAATACTAGTTACACACAGTCAAGAAATTAACTATGCATAGTCAAGAAAAGTAACGATTTTAATGTCCTTCAAGATTATTAAAAAATAAATATGTATTAATTATATATATATATATATATATATATATATATATATATATATATATATATATATATATATATATATCATTCAAGTTATTAAATTTTAAAATAATTTTTAGAATTTAAATTATCCTCAAAAGAGAGCTCTTACTGTGCTAACCCTAGTTTAGGGATTTAGAGGACTAATCTTTTTTATATTGAAAATGAACAACACAAAACCTATGATTTTTTTTTAATATGTTAAATATGATTTACGGGAAGTAATGAAACTAATTTCATGATTTTAGGATACCTAGTGATAAACATATTGATAAAACATGACTAACAAGCCTGTAAGTGAGGGCTTTAAAAGGGTTTAACAATACTAAAAATAAAATAAATCCAAAAAGAATAGGCCAAAGTGTATGAAACCTTTTATAATGATAAAATATATGATTTTTTAGTATTTAATGTGATTTAAAGGTAAAATTAAATATGTGATGGTATTTATTGAGAAATTTTAGACATCAAACCTGTTAAGAAGGTTTAAAATCTAGATTATTATGTTTCCTATAATAAACTCACTATGAGGGTTTTATAAATGTTTTTTGGTTTTGATAACATATATATCAAGCCTATAAAACTTTTAAATTTAAATTTTAAGTGAATTTTAATTGATAATAGGATAAACCTATTGTTTCAATGGACTAAGCTTTGATTGATTGTTTTCTTGTACAAACATAACTAAGAAAAGAAAACAAATTATTTATTGAATGAGATTAATAAGAAAGGGATATCTGAACATGTTAAAATCATAAGGAAGTTTATTTAAACCCATTGAAAGTCATCAAAGATTGAGTGCAGTTGATAGAGACCTAATCAAGCTTAAGAGACCTAGTTACAAGATAAAACCAACTTCCCTTACACCATATGGTCAACCAATACATAGCCATGGTAAAAAAATGAGGACATAGTGAGGCCATGCCCTTCTAGTTTAAGTTTTTTCCTACACATGTTGCAATTCTATTTTTAGATGTGATAAAATCAACAAGTATTTTTAAGCAATTTTTAGTCATAGTTAGCCTACATAATTAGAATTAAATATTTTTTAGGGAGGTTTATATACCCTTAGGATAATTTAATATTTTTATTTAATTATAAATTCTATAAAATTTTGTAACATATTATATTTCACTATATTTACTATATATACTAGCATTTAAATTTTAATATTTAAATTCTATTTGTTTGGGTTCATTCAATCAAAATAGATTAAATAGAATCCATGAAGTTTGAGACTTATTTAATGTGAACCTTATGAATATGAGAAACATGCAAATATGGAATGTGTTGATAAATCTAGCTGTAGAGGTCACTAGATAAAACTTTAATAAATAACAAAACTTGTAGGAACTAGAAGTGCATGATAAATAAAGTATCCCATGCACTTGAAGAAGATAATAAATGATCCAAATCATCAAATAAAATGAAGGAAGATAAGGGAAATTTATCAATAGTATAGTATCACTTAATATCCTTGGATATTAAGGCCTTAAAGCTAAGTAAAAATTTCATGAAGGATCAACCAAGCCTACTCAATGGAGTAGATGGAGTTGATCTAGCCTAGGCTAAGTGCCTGGAGAAACTTGAAATAATAATTGAAAAAAATTGAATAATATAATAAGTGTATGATACACATAAGAGGAAATAAATAAACTCCAAATTATGAATAAGCATTTAGTAATCTCTAAGAGCATAGTTGCGATGTAATAATTATTTTTAAATTTATCTAAAAAATAATAATAATCAATGCATGTCTCTCTAAATAATAACATGAATATAAAGTGATAGCTACCTATTTATACACCAATTAAAATAAGGAATATCACACAAAATTACTGCAAGATGTGGAAGATCTAGTCCATGCAATAAGTATGAAGAAGAAGAAGCTATATCGATGCTTCTTATAGATACAACCAAATATTGTTCATAAGGAAAGATTTCTCAAAGATGTAGTAAAAGAAGATATTGAAAATTTTAATAACATAAAATAGTAGGCCATTCCCCTCCAAGATTATCCTCCATTAATGAAGGTATCTGGCACCCAAACACTTATTTTCATGAAAGCCATTTAAAGCATGCCCAAAAGATGGGTTGATTTTGAAGAAGAGTTTAGGAAGTATGCCCTAAAATTAGTTGATTCAAAAAAATAGATTTTAATTATTTGAATTCTTTTCACTCATTCATTCTTTGACTCTTTTATTCCTTAAGGTTCAAAATTTTGGCCATGTATGGGTACATGCACAAAAACCTAGAGTTTAGAAGGAAAGCTAATGCATATGATGGCACTAATACTGAGAAATAAACACCCAAAACCACTTAGATAATGTAGAGAGAAAAATTCACAACAAGGGGAGATATGAGGAATCAAAACATGGAGTGGATAATTCTTAAAGGAAGGTCATTAATACCCATCTAATTAGGTAAGTATTATATATCTCATTTTAACAATTCTAATGAATACACAATTATATCTTGGTAAGTGATTTCACCCTATTAAGGTATTAAGGGTTTCCCAGTCAAACTAAATTATTCAATATCAATGTATAAAATCACTTTCAATCTCATGGAAAGGTTTAGTAACTAAATGGGTTTCCTCTCATCGACCTCTCATTAGTCATTGACTATGTTTTCTTATTTAATTAATTGAATTAAAACATATGATTCAAGTTGACATTCAAATAGTGATTTATAATATAACATACTTAATTCAATGCCCAAATTAATATTTATTAATATCATTAACATTTAATAAATTAATTTAGGATTAGATTTCAAAAATAGAACTCACCAAAACTATCTTAATCCCAATTTCTATCATGCCACTGTTTGGGGGATTTTTTGCAATGAAGGGATTAAAATTAGAGTTTTGGATTCCATTTTCCACCAAAATACATTTAAATCAAAAAATAAATTATCACAAATACCTCATTCATTCCCAATTAACATTAATTCACCAAAATAAATATATAATAATAATCATTTATATGTAATCAAGTTTAGGACTACCTTTAGTAAACAAACAGTTTATAACTCTCAAGTGCATACCACAAATGATCATAATAAAACAAAGACCAATTAAAGATTACACAAGAAAATTATTAACCAAAAATAATACACATAATCAATAATGAGTTGATGACAAACTTAGGAGTTTACCATAGTTATTACCCAAATTAAATAACTCAACAATTACATAATAAGCTAACACAATTCCATGTTAAGGAATCAAAGACAAACTAAATGCATTGTTGCATTATATTCAAATGTCAATTATTCAATAAATCCAATCAATGCATGTTGACATTATATCATTTTAAATCAATGGTCTATGAAAATAGAATACAATTAAATCATCGCCTATAGCCAATCATGGCAAATTACTATATTCCAAATTGATCAATATAGGTTTTTCCATCAATGCCCAGTCAAATATGACTTAAAAACAAGTTCCAAAATAGATAAACACATAATTTACATTAATGA
This sequence comes from Torreya grandis, assembly GCA_037957365.1. Lineage (NCBI taxonomy): Eukaryota > Viridiplantae > Streptophyta > Pinopsida > Cupressales > Taxaceae > Torreya > Torreya grandis. Next base: position 203,718 of record JARHVA010000206.1, on the reverse strand, counting down.
AAAATTGAGTATGATTAAACCACATTAAAATTTTATAAATACAAATGTAGACTTGAATGCTCATCAAAGAAAAAACTATATGCAATCAAGGAAAGCATATAATGTTACTTTATACCAAATTTCCAATATCAAAATATTGAATTAAAATTGCATCTATAATAGATAAGGATGAATAATTTTTTTTATCAATATATGATAAATCATAACATTAATTAATTCAACATCAATCATTATAAATTTAATTACATGAATCAATGTAGTTAACTAGTTTTAAAAAAATAAGTTACAATGACAAAGGTTAAAGAATTTCAAATAGGAGAAATATTAGAAATAATGCCATATAATTTAAACTCTGTATGCCTCCATAAATCATAATCATGAGCTAAAGGAATGGATGATATCACTATAATTATCTCTCCTTTATAACCAAAATAAGATAAAATAGAAATGACACTAATGATTTCATCTGTGAGGTAGGAAAGATACCTACCCACCCCAACCATCAGTCTAGGGATAAAAGGAGTTATCTAAAATCCATCCACATAAAATATAGGAAACAAAACCAAAAGTGTAAGATCAAAACCATGTATACCAACCAAGGACTCAACAAACAAAAAAAAAAGGCTCATATCATAATATAATACACAAGTAGACTCACTCACACTTGCCAAATGAGTTTGTGGTTGAGGTTTAGGTTATTTATATTCCATATATGGGTGAGATTGGCTTTAAATCTATCCACATAGTCAAAAAAGTATTCCATGATTTAATTTCAAACATATTATTGATAACCCATAATGAATTTATACAAATAAGAACACTTACTATCTTGTGTTAGGGTTTCACCCTTTATGTAACAGAGTGGCTAACATATCACTTTTCCATGAAAATATATGTAACCCAAACAAATTATAGGTTCCATCATGTTCTCAATCAATATAAATACCAAATGTAAATTGGAAAAGAGATTCTAATCTTACATTCACATTTCTAAAAAAAATGAGAGAGATAAAAACAACATGAGTTTTTTTTTAAACTTACTCTTCTCGATTAGAATCCTGTAAGTTTTCCTTTCCTCAATTTGTTTCTCTCTTTTTGTGATCTATTATAGATTCATTATCTCTTTCCTACCTTAATTTTTTATAGTAGTTGACAAAATAACTGAAAATAATGGCTCATCAAATACACCTTTTTTCCAAGTCTTTGGGTCAAATCATTTCAAAACCCTGATCATTCCAAATATGATTATTAAATCCCATGAAAGTCAATATGAATGGTAGAATCCACCACAACCCCCTTCATGGATATTTTTGTGTCAAAATTTTTAAACCTTAAAAACCAAAATGGTCTTAAAAATGGCCCCATTTAGTGTAAAGCAAAGTTTTGAATTGCATTAGTATGCCTTCAATCAAGGCTTTCAAATCATGATAAAAGTTATTGTGCAATAAAGTGACAAACCCCATGGTATTCCCTTACATAGTATTAACAATAAACATTATCACAATTATACGTGTTAAAATTATGGATTTAAATAATAAAAAATTAAATCATTCATGAAAAACACAACATTAACTCAAGCATGAACAACACATAATTCAACATCATAAAACTGACAAAATGGGACTTGGTGGACACATTGTCTCACATGATTACCTTTTTAAATTTAATTCACCTATATGAGATGGGCATGATGTTTAGGTGTTACTTCTAAAAAAAGGCCTATCTCATCCATCAACCATTTACCTACAATCACAAAGTGACATCACTAATACCAGCATATAAAAACAATCATGTAATCATACTAAATAATATAAGTAGCTAATGAAATAAAGCCAAAAAAAAATTATTGAACATGAATTTAATAACATGGATGCAGTCCAACCATGTTAAAACTCATAAAAATTAACAAAATCACATGAAATAGTGAGATAACTAATAATATCATAGTCTACCTAAGATGGATATGACATACCTGTCAAGTGGATAGTGAATCATTAGCTACTGATGAGCTATTAAGTGAAATAGGAGACTATTTGAAATCCTATATAAGGAAGACTCCTAAGAAAGATAAAGTTTATTTTTGGTGTTATCAAAGATACAAATAAGGAAATGATGTTGGAATTATATTATAATTCTATAGAGAGGGAGTAATATATAGATAACTTATGATAATGTTAAGGGCCTGTGAGCAACTTAAGGCTTTGTAACCATGGATTATTAAGTAATGAACTATGTTATTCTTATTGTATTAGTATATTTTTTATTAATATATATTTTTAATTGAATCTCCCATACCAATGATATTGTAACACTTGATAATGTGTTCTTTTGAATCGATGAATACTTAAGTAGAGTTGTGCATATTTGGTTCGGTAAGTATTTCTATGATGTTATTAATTCACTTAGCTATTTATTACCATGCATTGATGAGATAGAGTATAGGGATATATTATTTATCCCATGTATATGAGTCACACACATGACATTGAAAATGAATCCATTTCCAACTAACCTTAACCTTTCTTGGTTCCCCTCTATGTGTCTTAGGTGAGTGCATGAGGAGACTTACATGATGTGTCAGTTTAGAAATTATAAAGTTTAAGTGTTGGAATGCATGAAAGCACTATCACTTGGGTGACCCCTATCCTAGACAAATTATTTTCTCATTGAGATGATAATTGTAAAGGATATTTTAATTTTTTGGAAAAACATCATACAAAACTATTTTTCACCTACAACCCCAAAAATAGTTTTTGCCAACCTTGTGAAAATTATACCATTGTGATAATCTCATTTTAACATATAGCTTAATTTATCATTTTCCATAGCACCTATACCCTTATATTCAATGGTTTTCACCCATGTGGAAAGACAAGGCATGGCATATAACATTGATAAACTCTGAGATAAATTATAATTTCAGCTCAACTCCTAACTCACTAAGTTGAATGAGTGACTACACAACATCAATGCACAAAATACCATACTCTCCAACAAACTTAATGTTGTATGTATACACATACTATTTTCAAAGTTTATCAACTATTTATGTTTTCTCTCTTGAAATAACCCATTGAGTTTCAATTTATGTGAGTGCATGCCTTAAGGGATACACTAAGAAAGGGTTAGGCATACCATTGGTGATTTACATGATTCTTTTCCATTTATTATCACTTATTATCACTCTAACCATCTCCTAAAAACATTCCCCTAAGCTTTTCCTCCTATTTTTCACCCTCCTCTAGTCATATTCTACCTTCATTATCCCTTCCCTAAATTAAAATCCTTTTTTATGGTTTAAGATACAATTTCAACCCCATCGACCTTGTAATCTAATTGATAAAAATCATTTAGGGTCTAGGTCAGCCCCTGGTAGACCTAGAACAAGACCTAATTTGTTTTTATCAATAATGATATAAAGTTAATTAGGCGAACCTTTTCAGCTAAACTTTTAAAAAAGGACTAGGGTTAGATCCAGCTATATATACACATTCATTTCATCATCTATTAAAAGGGAAAGAGAATAGAAAGATATATGTGTTGTGCATCTGCTTATCCATGATTCTAATTGAGGAGCATAACTTAGGGTTTCATACTTATTTGGAGATATGGATCTTATCTTGTGGAGAAGTCTTTTGGATGCATTGATAGGTCATGTAGCCTAGAGCATATTTATATTTTTCATACTTACATACCATGAAAACCTCTTGTAAAGCACCTTGGCCAAGGGAGAGATTGAGGCTTGGTGGGTTCATCTTTAAAGATAAGTATTCCTAACTTCGTTCCTCTTTTGTGAGAGTAGATAGATTAGCATTTTTACTTCTCTTCTATGTATTATGAGTCCATATACATTGGCATGAGTATATGTCTTATATTCATGTTTTATTTTCATGTTTATTACCCCCACTTAATGCAATAATGTTTGATGAGCACTAGATTAGGCTTTGACTTATCATTTATTTTGTGAATATGAAAACATAGGACCAAGTTAGGGTTATTGCATAGTTTTGCTTGACTAGAGCCTTTGGAACCCTCCCTAGTGATTTTGTTGTGGTAAGAGATCTTGGTTAGGTATAGCAGATCCATCTTGGTCATGACCTTGAATATATAATGTATCAATAATCAGAAGCTAAAGTAGAATTTATCTTTTTTGAGATATGATTGATTTATAGATCAGTTACATTTATATTTACATACATTTTGGGGAACCCAACATGAATCTAACCCTTGTAGGTTTTATTTCATGCCATCATTTTTTTCTTCATATTCTATTTTTATATATTTTTAGTATTGTATCAAACTAGATGGTATAATTCTAACTTTTTATGTGCAAGTTTAACACATAGTCACTTCAAAATGACTTTGTTCTATCTGTGTAGGACTTCACCAATTATAGGTTATTAGATCAAGCAATTCAGCACAATAATTTTATTTAGTTATATATTATATTACATAGTTGAACACATCAAATATATCTATCATTTTATATTTTCAGCATATAAGTCAACAAACATTATCAAATAGGTTGACTTTATTCTTTATTTCTTCATCAGTGCATAGGGTTTTGTAGAACTTGGTCGAACCAGTTGACCTAGTTGGAAAAATTTAAAAGCAACATTTGAAAAATATTAGCATAAAATTTTCAAGATAAAAATTCTTCAAGCCCACCAAAGTTCCTTTCTTTTCTCTCTATCATTTTAGTTCTTTTTTTAATACTATTTTTCACAAGTTGATCTTTAAAATTGAAACCTTACAGCCAACTAGGTCAACCTGATCAACTTAATTTTGTAGTCTATCTTCTATCTAAGAGACATAGTCAACCTATTAGATTTTTTTCTTAAAGACCTTGCTTCTATAGAATAGAAGCAACCCAGTCGACTTTATTTTACACTATTTGCATACAATGTTGCCTGAACTGACTCTGTATTATTATCAATCAAGGAATTAACATCTACTTGATAGTAATTAATCCACCTTTTATTTTCAATTATTTTCATGCTTATAGTAACTCAAATATATTAAATAGATGTTTTTTAAAAAATTTATTTTAGTTACACTATTTTATTCTTTTGCACAAACTACCAAATCACTTTACATTGAAAAATCATTAAACATTTGTCTCCCAAGGCCTACCTACTTGGATTTCATCACCAAGGGGGAGGCTGACTTAGTTTTTTGGAAAATTATAAATACATGGTTGATGGTAAATATTTTCAAAGCACCTGACACCCTTATCATTGTGGGATTGTGAAGTGATAGGGTAGGCCCCAGTAACAAACTAGTACCATCACCAATATAGATCCCTTCTGCCCAAATGTCCTAAAACCAACCTTAGATTGATTTCTAGTTCCTTATTTCATTAAAATTTCCTATCACACTAAAATTAAACATTATAATAACCTAATAACAGGATGACCAACTAGTTAGCATTTAATTTTTAGTTGCTACTTACTCTTTGATCATTTTATTTTGTATTGTAAAACTTTTATTGGCCAGTATTGGTGCAAGGTTTGTGTTGTGTGTTTTAATTGGGTTAGTCATTTGATCCAATTTCTTTTACTATTTATTAACTTTTTACTTTAAATTATCTTGTAATTTTTTTTCCCTATTTCAAAACATTGTCATTCTGGTCAATATAGTCTCTTCTAGACACTTTCACTTTCTTACCTATAATACATAGTTGACCTACATGATTATGTATTATTATCCCCCTACTCAGTTCTCTATTCAAAAATACACAATTAACCTACATGACTATGCATCTTTATCATCCTATTTTTATCCTTTTTTACTGTAATACATAATCAACTTGCATGACTGTGTATCCTTATCTTACTATTTTGTTCCCTAGGTTACAAAACATAGTTGACAAGTTTGACTATGTTTCCTATTTTATGATTTTGTCTTTGTATCATACTTTTTAGCCTTTATCTTTCATCATGAAATTATTTTTTGAGGATAACATAGAGTTTACATCAGCATATGTGATGATCTTTACCAATCTGAATAGTTTTCCCTATAAACAACTTGTGGCTTCCACTTTAGATGAAAACAACTTGTGGCTTCCACTTTAGATGAAAACAATGTGCATGTGGCCACTCACACTATAAATTATAGGATTCATCCTCATCCATTTTTAGTTTGTAACCCTCTTTTATCCTTAGAAGATCAACTAGAATTAGAGTACACTCCTAAAATTATTTTCTTCATTAATGAGTTTCCCCAACATAGGGGAAAAAAACCTTCCACTATTTACAATCTTATGATAAGTGATCAAGAAGAAGAACCCCATTCACCTTCCCCCACATTCTCTCATGGATTTGGGGATGATACCTTATTTGATTCTCAACCTCTTCTTTCTCTCTTGAATCCTTCTCATATTATTATTATTATTATTATTATTATTATTATTATTATTATTATTATTATTATTATTATTATTATTATTATTATTATTTTATTTATTTCACCTCCATGCCAAGTATCTCTACTAACATAATAGGTTTAACATCTAGTGGGCCTTTTCCTAGACCCACCCTCCTCAATCACTCCACTAGTGCATCATTTACTACCAATGGTAATCATGCCACTAGTGATTATTTCTCTTATAATCCTTCTAATAGTGCATATTTTACTACCCATGCTAATCATGCAACTAGTACCTCCTTTTATACCAATGCCTCTCAACCCACTAGTGTTGCGCATGATACTACTCATATTGGAACCCAAGCCACTAATACCAATTTTAGTACTTTGCATGCCATGCAAACTAGTCAAAATATCACTTAAACCCATCAAATATTATTTCAAACTCTTAATCAAATGAATGCCTTCCAAGATAATAATGTTAATCAAATGACGCAAATGTTGAATCACCTTATTCGCCTTCAAAATCACCCTCAATAGGTTCTATAGAGAGTGTAAAATAAAAATGTCCCCCCACCCCTCCTTAGGGATTCTCATGACAACCTCATCCCCCAACAATCCCTTGTTAACAAAACAATCAAACATCTTCAAAATGAACCTCTTACACTTTAAATTGCCAACATCGACATACGAGGTATCAATCCTACCATTAGTTACAATGGGTCAATTGATCCTACCTTAAATTTAAAAATGTTTGGAAATATCTACAAAGATTGGGTCAAGTTAATAGTTTTGATTTTATCAATCTATTATCAAAAACACTCTCTAAAGACACTTTAGATTGGTATAATCAACTCAAGTCCTATTATATCACTAGCTTGGAATGTCTAGTTAATTCTTTAGTTCAAGAGTTTCAAACTAATGACTTCCCTAAGAATACATTGGCTCATTTTATCAATTGTAAGTAACTTGAAACTAAAAATACTTAGTATTTCATCAAATGGAAGAAGAATTTGTCTAATAACTATGAGTATAAAATGGTGGATTATAATATATTTCATCTATTCACTAATGCTCTTTATCCCAAGTTATAATATCAAGTTGGGACCCTCTCTTCAAGAACTTTGGAAGAGGCCCTCAACCAAGCCAAACACCAAGTTTTTATCATACATCAATTTGACCCATCCTAACCTCCCGTGGGTACCTGCATGCTCCTCAAAAACAAAAATCACCCTACTACCAATGATGGTGTCATTAACTCCTATTATACCATTCATATTATTCAAAATATTTCTCCCAACCCTATTGTAAAGAAAACTTCCCCTTTAAACAACACCCATAATCCTTAATTTTTTCAAATAAACAACATCAATGTTCATAATCCATTATCCTTATAAAAATTCCAAAAGAATTTACCAAGGTCTCTTTCATGAGATCTTGAACCCACTCACCCTATGAAATCATGGTATGATCCAAATAAATTTTGTTGGTTTCATGCTAGTTAAGATCACTCTCACGAGACTTGTAGGCAATTGTGTAAATTAGATATGGATTACCTCTTGGTCCCAATTTTTATCATGATTCACTCATTTATAAACATCAAAAAACCTATTATATCACCTTCAAAGATCATGCAACACAAAATAAAAATCAAGCTTTGAACCAAGCTAATGCTCATCTTACCATCTATAAATACCCTCTTACTAATCATCAAGCCAATAATTATAAGCCTACTCCTTCCACCAACAACATTGAAAATATTATAAACCAATATCCCAAATAAAATATGGTAAATATGACTAATATGATAAGGGTGGTTAATTTCAGTGATTCTAATCCTACACACATGCACCAACCATCCTAAACTTTGTATGTTATCTAATATTCTTCCCTATCTCACCTAACAGAGTTGGGGCAAGAGGAACTAATCTCTTTTCAATAACCAATTACAACACCTCCATTAGATAAAACCTCTCATATTATTTATAAAATTTCCCCAACCTCTATACCCATTGATAACATTATTTAACCTTCTAATACCACTTCTTCAAATCAATCACAAGATAAACCTAAATAAACTACCCTATCCTCTCAAGACAATCAACCAATTTATCCCCAAACTAAACCAACCATGTATTATCACCATAATTTTAAATTGACTTATAATCCTCCTTCTTAGGAGCTCCTTAAACACTACGCACCTCTCTCTAATAGCCCACACATGGGTTATGATGAATGGAACCCTATTGCAAAACTTATCAATCTCCCATCTCAAATACCCTTTCTTGAACTCATGTGAATTTCTCCATGCCATCACAACCACCTCATGAAACTCTTATTTGAAATGAACATCCCTCATCCTCCCCTTGTAGGATGTGAAGCCACCTTATCTAGGTCAAAATATAGTATCTTACAAAATTATGAAGAGATGTCTATACACATTGAAGAAACAATGGACACTTCTATTTCCCTCAAATTCCCTATTACTTTCATGATCCCAGATGAGATTCTACTTCATGTGAATGATCATACACTCTTTATAAGTGTTCAAATCATTGATATCCAAGTCAAGCATGCTTTGATTGATGAGGGTTCAAGTACTTGTGTAGCCTCCCTTGACTTCATTAAAAATCTTGGATATTTTGAGTATAATTTTAAGTCCACATACAACTCGTGTCAAGGTTATTATCAAAGGAAAATACCTCCTTTAAGTCATGTGTATCTACCTATTACCATCCCACTTTTCACTATTTGAGTGAAGGTTATGGTATTCAGTTTTTCCCTTTCCTATAATATCTTTTTTGGTAGCCTTTAGACTCATTACATGAGGGTTGTTGCCTCTTCTACCTGCCAATGTGTCAAGTTTCCCCATAATGGTGTTATGTATAGGATTAAAAGAGACATTTACCCTTGGAATATTGAAAAATTACAATACCATGGTGGATTCAAAATTCCAACCCTTGAACCCTTTCTAAGTGTTCCATTCTTGGAATCTCAACGTTTCAATTTTCTTGTCAACTCTAATTGAGGTTATCATGGTCACCCCAAAATCATCAAGAACATACCACCTAACCTCTTATAATTTCATGATGATGAGATAGATGAGATAAACCTCAAGATCAAAACTTAAGATCTTTATCCTCATCTCATTTCCCAACTTCCGCCATCCTTGACGTCACATTCTTGTTATCAATGATATACCCATGGTTATAACCAAAACTTGGCATTCTTTTCATCATGACAATTCTAATGAGAATTTCATACATACCTACACTATCAACCCTCATACACCCAATTATTATGATGGTTATAATTTAGATTATCCATTTTTAGGAGGTCTTGTTTAGGCTATAGATGCTAAGATCTTTCATTATTGTTCTTCTTTATTTCAATCTTTTGATTTATATTATCCTATTTCATCTTATATGGTTCCTAATTTTAGAATTATTCTTATTTTTCATAGGTTAGATATGGAGTATTCACATGAGACACCTCTAGTCTCTATAGAGCCTCTTAGAAGCATGCTTATGGACTGTTCTATGACTATTCCTTACCATTTTGTGAGATATCAAGATCCCTATAACTTACTTCCCCCTAAGATGCTTGCTACCATTTTTAATCCATCTATGTATCCTACTTATCCCTTAGTGGATCCTAGTATGGATCTTAATCCTACTATACCCTTAGCTAAGCCTCATCCTACATCTGATTAAGTTTCCTCTTCAATCGAGCCTAAGCCAATCTCTCCACTAGCCTCACCTCCCCTTGCTGATGGTCTACTTCCTTTATCATAGCTTGATACTCTGCCCACCTAATGGGTCAATCAACCTTACTATGACATTTATATAGTTTCCAATCATTATACTAGAGACTGTCAGTTATACCAACCTTCCCCAACTCTTACTTCTACTCCCTCTATTAGTAGGCCCTCAAAGTCTACTAATAAGCATATTTATTTATTCCATGATATAAATAATCATTCCTCCACCCATTGTCAAAATATTTGACAATTTATTTACATATTGCATCCCACCCTTCCTCAGCCTATAGATAAGGCTATACCTCCCCCTATGTTACTACCTAATTATACTCCAAATATGGATAGGTATATTATCTATGGCACCAGTGCAATACCCATCACATTGATCTTTGTTACATCCTCCAATAGCATATTTATGATCATCTTATGAACATTCCTACACCTATTATTCATCCTCCCATAGGTCACCCATATAATAAGAATCCTCCTTCTTCCCCTATGGTTCCTTCTTCCCCCATGGTTTCTCCACCTATGGTTCCTCCACCCATCACATCTCCTCCACATGTGGATCCTTCCCCACATATAGATCCTCCACCTATGATACCTTCTCCATTAGCGGATATTTCCTATCCCATAAATACCACTCCTATTCCTTTTCTTGAGTATTCTATGCATGATGGCCTTCATGAGCATGATCCTTCAACTATACATATATTTACTATAGAGGATATTTAATGAGAGGTATTTTCATAGCTTTCCCTGAAGATTGATGAGACCCTTACTATAGTTAGATTTCAACTTCATATAGATCTATAAGATGTTATGGATAATGTTTATGGATAGATTTACAAGTAGTTATGAACATAGCATGGTATTCCTTCACTTTCATCTTCATTATGATCTTGAATTGGACTTGTGATCAACTTTTATATATTTATTTTATATCATTTGACACTTTGTCAAATTTTTATTCACTTATCTATCTTATGTGGAAATTTATATTTCACGTTGTGTATTGTATATGGTTTCCTTTATTTCATTTTCTCTTATGGATTCTTTTAAATTCTTATATTCAGGATTTCATTTATTTCTATGGATGTCTCTATCTTTTCTCATGATTGTTTGCTACCTTATCTCAATCACATAGATAACTATTATTATGACTTATGTATACAAACCTTAATCCCCTTATTAATCCTTATTTACCATGTGGTTAGTTATCAAACAAGTCATCTCATTATAATTCTATCTTACTAATCCACTTTAGATATCCTTTTATTCCCTAATTTCCTTTCACGAACTAAGCATACACATGGTTGAAACTTGAGATAACATATCAGTTCATAGGTAAGTCTAAGTGTTTTAGTTAGTCATGTATTTGGATACTTAGCTTCCTCTATCCAAAGTCTAAGGCTTATTCATGTGTATCACTTTATCCCTCATGTTGGTTATTCCAAATCTGTATGGAGGAGGAATCTTAAAAATCCATAAAAATTTAAAATCCAAATCATTTAAATGAAAGGAAATGATCTAAAAGGAAACATAAAAATCTCAAAAGTAAAATCACACTAAAGGACATGATTTATAACACATCTCTCTTTTCTAACAAAATATCACACTCCATAGTTGGCCTCATAATAGAGTCAAGGTCTGTTGGGGTGTGGTAGGCTGGTAGATTAGAAAAAGAGAATAATAAATCTTTTAGTGCTACATAATTTCTCACACAAGTACCCAATCTTCATAGTAGACTAATGGCTATGTAATGGGTCCTAAATAATGGGGAATATGTTGTAGGAAGGTAGGTCCATTTTATTTTTCTTATTCATATAACCAACATGAGTCAATCCTAGTATCTCACTTATTTTCATATACAACTTTCTAATTGTGGAGAATGAATATCCTTTGTATATTGATGGTCACTAGCCTCTTAGTGTGTCTTCTATGTACTTAGTATGCCTCATGTTTCATAAAGTCTTCTCATATATGCCTAAGTTGTGATTTTTACATTCCCTCTTTCATTTACAACACTCCTAATATTTTCCCTTGAGAAATGTTGTTTGTTAACTAATCATCTCCCTATGGATTCCATTTGTGAGTTGTATTGTAAGACCATGGGTAAGACCAAGACTTCCTCACAAATTACCACATTAAAATAATTTCCACAATTGTTTCCACTTCATTGGTGTCCCCTTTTTGAGTTGCAGTGTAAGACTATGGATAGAACTAGGACTTCCTCATAAAATTTTCCAATAACCAAGTCATAATTAAATTATGTGTCAAATTTGAGATAAGTAGTGATTAATTATGAGTTACATGTCATTGACATGTTTACAATCTTGATATAGTATGTTTTATGATTACTTCATTGATATTTCACTTTTATCTTCTTATTTTTCTGATTGCATGTATGCTTGCAACTATTTTATTAAAAAAATCATACTTCCCAGCTTGAATTAGTGTGATCAATTTAAGTTGATTTTTTCAATTTTGTTTCTCTTTTATACTTCCCAATGTGATTTAGTATGATTTATTAACTTAATGTTTTTTTTATACCATTTGATTTTTGTGTGCTTTCCATTTTATTACATTATTTTTATACTTCCAAAAGTGATATAGTGTGATTTTACTTGTTTTAACTTGGGGAAAATATTTTACACGGTTTAAAAACATTTTGTTATCTCTTTTTACCATCTTTGGTTTATTATATTTAGTCATATTTTGTTATTACACATTTACCATTGTGACATAGTGTGTAGTGCATTTGTTTTTGATTATTTATACTTTTCCAATCATTTTTGCCTTTTTCTTTTTAACCATGCATGTGTATCAGATTATGATAGAAAAGAAAACACTCAACATATATTTTCCATACAAAATACACCAGAATCTAAATACATGTGCCATAAATAAATATACCGATGCATCAACATCCACAACCAAATATAACTCATGATATCAAATCCAACTATCAAAACCAATATATATATATATATATATATATATATATATATATATATATATATCATGAGTTTTATACAATACAACATATAAAATATAAAATAGCTCTAGCTCTAAGGTTTTGCTCCATCCTGTCTATCATGTTTCCTAGTTATGCTTCCTATAGATGCCTAGGATTATACCCTCTAAATGGTACACTATAACAAGGTAGTCTAGGATCTCAAACCTACTACATATCCCTATAAATTGGCCACCTGGGTCTGCACCTATTCAAGATGGATAGTGGTACCATGTGTGTCACTCTCTTCTAAGCTAAGGGCTATTAGGCCTATGCCTCTCCCTCTTCCACCCTTACCAATCACTAAAATCCATCCCCACATTATTGAAACTACCTCACAACCTCCCCCACTAGTCTAAACTAACCTGCATGGGTTGGGGTAGATGGTACCATAGGATCATCTAGTGTGGTGGGGTTATATGGTGCCAACACCCCACCCAAAATGTGATGGTGTGTAGTTATAACCAAAGATACCCATCTTATATCATCTCTCATAGGATCTAAAAAACCCAAACTAGATAGATATCAGATCACATAGATATCTCAAAACTATCTATATATCTACTATAATACAAATGTAACTAATGTCCTATATCAAATCTTAAATAAAAATTACAACATTTTCTCACTAGTGCTAGTGTCACCAAGCATGGTCTCTCTATCCACTCATCCCCCAAGCATCTTCTCCATGGATCTCCTTCACACCAATGTAAAGCTAAGAGTCATAACTCAAACATGCCATGATCCTCTCCTCAGAGGTGTCTCTATGGACAAGCTATATCCTAGATCAGCTATTGAGTCCTCTTATATTATACCCCTCACCCACACTTACTCTCACTAGTGATGCATCCATCTATGGTATGGCTGGGGTGGTCAATGCTAATGCTATTATTGTGGTGTCTACTATAGGCCTACATCCACATCCATCTCATCTCCTCCTACTTCCACTTACTATCATTCTCTGATAGTCTATGGCCTATCATGTTGTGACCTAATCATATGTATCTCTACTGGTACTCCTCCTCCTCCTCTCCCCCTCAAATATATATCATGTCATGACCAATAAGTAAACACTAATAGAGGGGTCACTAGGTGTGGGAGTCTAAACTACCCTAGTTAGAATGCCACTAGATGCAACTTTACCCATGAGGTGTAGTGGCTTATGATCCATGGCTATGCCAACCATGTAGTAATGGTCAACCAACTAGGACATATAGTATCAATGTGAATGTAGGGTTTCCACATGATCTCCCCTCATGTGATAATCTGAAATGCTAGCACATAGGGCATAACCCAAACTACATGGTCCTACCTCTATCACACAACCTAGGGTAACCTATCATTGACCACATGGGGAACCTCTCATATATATATGCACTCACTAAAATAATATGCCCCATGATATTATATCCTTTGGATAACATCTCATACATATCATGCATAAGCTAGACCTAGATGATAGCCCCAAAGTTGTAGAGTGTTCCTTCATATAATATGAACTAACACAAGGCAATCATGTATATATGTACCTTACTATCTGACTTATGACACGACATTCATGTTATCATAAATATAATCATGACCTTATGAATTTCAAAAATATATATAATATATACATTAAATTAACTCACCCTCAACCCAAGGTATATCTTGTCTGAGCACATCGCCCATAGGGTTAGTGTTTAACTCTCCTCCAAATCATCTAGTGTCCCAGTAATCATCAGTTTCCCTTTATAAATAGTACTAAAAATGCATGGAAATCATTTAATGTGATACCTATTGAATTTTTAATTTTTCCCCAACTTGTGCATAGCTCACAAGGATCCTACAAAATATTTATGCTCTTATGAAGTGTTGAGTTCTTTATAGCAATCCATGCACAGATGTTTCCCATCTATGCCCATGCTTAAGGTAGTTAGCACATATATATGCATTGATTAAGTGTTGAATTATATTCACAAGGATTTATTGATGTGCACCTTATGAAGAGGTCCTCTATTTCATGAGCATAAATGGTGGACAGGTTTAAGGATACATAGCCCCAAGTCTTCAGATAGTACAAATAGAGGTGTGTAAGGAGCAGTTATAAATTTTAATAAGTGTACCCAAGATATTCCATTTTCATTTGCATTCCTATTAATAAGGGTCCATATTCCTTCATGATGAAGTCTTTTACCAAATCATAAAGTTTTACTTTTGTGATCCCATACATCATAGACTGTGATCAATGTTAAGCACAAACTACTTTGTAGACTAACGCAGACCCTAAGTATAAATCAAAGACTTGAGAAGACTATTCAAGAGGGACTTAGTGTAAAAGGGTAAAATTTAATGCACCCTTAATGAGGAATTCTACATTTATGCCCTTCACCTACTCGTAGCTCACTATGTAGTCTAACTACCCAACCCTCAGTGTGTAGATGTCCTTAAAAGGCACAAGGTAATGATTATTTTCAAATGTGAAACAATGATGTCGTAGTTTAATGGAGACCCACGTAGTGATTGATAATTGATAGCAAGGTATAAAGAGGTATTTGGAAAAGTGGTTAAGCAAAATTTAAGGCCTTGTCAGAATAAGTAAATGTAGAAGCAACTATCAAACATCAAAATATGATCACACACCACCCCTCTAACTTTTATGTCAATCTTCCACTCCCAAACACACATGTGGATCCAAAAGAATCCCACCACCAACTCCCAGATCTAGATTATCAAGGAAATTTTAAGAAGAATAGGTGTAGTACCATAATAGAATTAAAAGACTATGTCTACTACCCTAAAGGGGTGTGTTAATTGTAATATCCTTGATCCATTATAAAATATTTGTTCTTCATTGTAAAAAAGGTCAACATTTTTAGACAACCTCATGCTACCAAAATTTTCCCTCCAAGATCACTTATGTTGGTTAAACTTTGCATGTTAATGAGAATTAAGTTCACCTCCCTTTGTTATTCTTACACTCTATGTGTTATTTATGTTTTTTGATCTTTGTCTTTGGGTAATGTTTTCCCCTCTCATTTTTGTCCATTCCCAGTACCTCTGTGTGGAACTTAAAAATCACTTATAGGTCATATCTTATGTGCATTCAGGTCTATGTAAAAATTTTCTATAGATCATTTATCATCCCTCTCAGTGTTGCACTATGTTATCACACCTCTATGCAAAATACTTATGCATTTAGGGTGTCCTTGGTGAGTTTATGTGATATTGTCTTGTTCTCAAATATTCTTAGTGTGTTCATGGTAATATAAGTGCTCACTCTATTCTAGATTTATCATCTTTTATTTCCCATAAAATTATTACCTTATCCCTCCCTTTTCCTTCAAATAATCTTAGGTTTAGATTAGCAGTATATTTACTTTTCTGCTCTTTAATTCTATGTGCTAATCTTAAACTAGGTGCACTTAGAATAGAAGAAATCTAGCCTATTTTGGAGGTTCATCCTAAGGAGTGCAAGGGTCCCATGCCTTGGGGAGATTTCCATCATTACAATGAGATAACTAATGCTCCACATGTGTAGGTGAGTGATATCACTTCCAAACCCAATGTTAAACACTTTTGCACCTTGCATAATAAGGCATTCACACTTTATGCCCCATTGTAAAATTAATTACACATAAAATTATCCATAGTTGCATGTTTTGGACAATGATAGTTTCTATCATCTCAAGTGGGACTTAGTTTGATAAGATTTACATCATCCACTAGATTTTTTTTGTGCATTCTTCATTGTATCTTTCCACCTAGGGTAATTTATTCAACACCATGGTGACTCCAAAGATCAAATCTATTGGTTTAAGTAGTCCAAGTGCTCAAAGATATGTCTTTCCACCCCCCATTACATGAAAATCCTATTTTTGTGACTTCTCATTTCTCATATCAAGCTCATGAGAGTGCCCATAGTTCCCCCCTGGTTTGGCCTAAAGTAATAGGGTATTACCCTTCTCATAATGTTTACCCCCTCCCACCTTGATTTATCCTTCTTGGCATCCTATCTACACCTACAACTAGCCTTAATAAGGTTACCTTACTCCTAATCTACATTACTACCCTCCTAATCAACCCCAAAAGAGCATCAATGATATATGTCTCAATTTCTAGAGAAAATTGAGGGAGATTGAAAGAGAGCATTGGTATAATAGGTAGTATGAATAACTTGTCCATCAAGCTTACATATGACATTGGGAAATGATGGAACAACAAATATATGAAGAGGAATTTTTAGCTAGGTAGATCATAGCCAAAGAAGAGCAAATACATAGTTACTTGTGTAGATGGAAGAAATTAAATCGCATCCAACTACCTTTACTCCTTCCTTTCTTAGCTTTAAGTAGGTTCCCTTTTTTATCACAGGATAGCCTATGAGTTAGGGAGCTTATGTACCCAAAGTCCCTAGCTTTAGGCATGATAAATACTTTGTACTTGTAAGTAAATCTTCGATTTTAGGGTTTTGAGTTTCATAGGGCCCTCTTCCTTGAAAGAGACTATGTTTATACCTCCAAAAGAAACCCAAGTGTAGTCATCATAGCCTTATTGTGACACACACTCCAACCTCACAATTCCCAACCTTGTGAAACCTCATTTTAAGCCATCTAAAACCTTATACCCTCCCACCATCTCCCTATTCAAAGGAAGACAAGTTGTGTGGAGTGCATATGAGGTCTGCTTAGAAGAGGAGGAGGGTACCTCAAATGAAGAAGAGAAGATAATCATTGGTATTACACTCTATGCCTTTACACTAGAGAGATCAAGTCTACCATGAGAAGAAGAAAGATATAATTAGATGAAGTAATACGTTGGTGAATGAATGAACAAAGTGTCAATAAAAGGGGAGGATCTTAATGAGGAAGGGTCAATCCACACCATCTAGAATGCATCCAAAAACTTGGGCCATACTTCTCTTGGGTAAATGAGCTACCATTTGATGCTATGAAAGAAGACCTCAAAAAAGAATCAAACCTTCAAGAGGAGCACATGCCTAAAGAGAATGAACTAGAGGAATTTTTCTTGAGTCTAGATAATAAATTGGCATCCCCCAAGAGTAGACCCATGACCAATTCTATGCCTACTATTAGTTTCAATCACATATCATAAAAAGGTAGAGTGTACATCTATAATAGGTTACAACTTTGCATATGGAATAAGCCCATAGGGGTGTAGGCATATATTCAAGCATGAATGAGTCATCAAAAGGCTTGTTAAAACCAAGGGAGCAATACCAACCAATCAAGCCCAAGAAGTGCATGAAAATTTAAAGGAAGCTATGACAATGAGAGTTATCAATCTTTGTGCACCAAACACATTATAGGGTTTTTACAAAAGACATGTTAGACTCAGAGTAGCTACAAGATGAGAAAGGACATCTCACTGAGTTCATGAGCTTCCTGAGTATTAGACATAGGCCTCCCAAGCTCTAAAAGGCTCAATCTAAGCAAAGAGTATAGTTAGGCACTAAAAATTATGGGAGGGATTGCATCAACTTTGAATAAATTATCCATTCAAGAGGAAATATTATGTACATCTTGATGGAGTCATTCATTGAAAGGGATCCTAGGAAAATTAGCTTCCTCAATCACTCTTCAGAAGTAACCAAGGTGTGCCTCTTTAGTATAAAACATATGCTTTTTCACCTAATACCATCATATATCACAAATAGGATGACACACAATGTAAAGGATCTAAGAGGTTTATTTTTTGACCTAGGAGGATGAAGGCTCATGTTTGTAAGCTATATATAGTAGATTAAATTAGTTCACATTATATTTCCCTAAGTACCTATGGACATATTGTATAGTCTTAATTTATTTTTGTTTTCATTTAAGTGCATCTCACACATCTATTACTTGTTCTTCTCCCTTTGATTTGTTGATGTAAGGACCCAATTTAGTTTATTCAGGCATGGTCCAATTAGGTTATAGCTTCAATGACTTTGTGCCTAATGGATTACTTCAAAGGCTATTGGATTACTACTTAGTAGGTAAGTGGCCCATAGAGGTTGCCATAAGTGTTGAATTTTTAAGTCACCCCCAACTTGCATAGAGTTGACAAGGATCCTATAGAAGATTTGTGAACTTGTGAAGTGTCAAGTTATTTAAAGCAATCCATGTGCAGATGTCTCTCATCTATGCCCATATCTAAAGTATTCAACACATATATGTGTATTGACTAAGTGTTGAATTTTATTCACAAGGAGTTTTGAATGTGCACCCTATGAATATATCCTCCATTACATGAGCATAAATGGTGCACAGGTTCAATGATGTAGATCCCCAAGTCTTCAGATAATGTAGACAAAGGTGTGTAAGGATTAGTTCCAAATTGTAAGAAGTGCAACTAGGATCTTCCATCTTTGTGCACATTCCTATTAAAAAGGGTCCCTATGCCTTCATGATGAAGTCTCACAAAAAATAATAGAGTTTCACTTCTATGCTACCATACATCATTGACTGTGATCTATGTTGTGCACATACTACTTTGTAGACTAACACAGACCCCAAGTATAAAGCAAAGACTTGAGAAGACTATTTAAAGGGGACTTGGCATAAAAAGGTAAAATATCATACACCCTCATAGAGAACTTCTAGATTTGTGACCTCACCTACTTGTGGCTCATTTTGCAGTCTAACTAGGCATCCTACAATGCGTAGATGTCCTAAAAAGGCACATTATAATCATTCCCATCAAATGCATTGTAATGACATAAGATTTTAAGGGAGACCCACACAATGATTAACAAGTGGAAACAAGGTATAAAGAGGTACTTGGAAAAGTAGTTGATAAGTGTTCAAGGCCTTGTCAAAAAAGTAAATGTAGAAGTGGCTGATAGACATTGGAATATGATCACACACCACACCTCTAACTTTTCTAGGAATCTTACACTCAAAGACACACACGTGGATCCAAAATAATCCCACCACGAACTCCTAGATCTAGATTATTAGGTAAAATTTAAGAGGCATAGGCATAGAACTATAATAGAATTAAAATATTGTGTCTACTACCCTAAATGGGTTCATTAATTGTAAAATTATTGATCCATTATAAAATCCATGTTCTTCATTGTAAAAAGGGTCAAGATTTTTAGGCAACCTCATGCTACCAAAATTTGCCCTCCAAGAGCACTTTTATTGGCTGAACCTTGCATGTTAATGAGAATTAAGTTCACCTCCCTCTGTTCTTCTTACACTTTGTGTGTTATTTTTGTTTGTTGATCTTTGTTTGTGGGTGTGGAGTCTATGTGATAATTTCTTGTTCTCAAATATGTGTAGTGTGTTCAAAGTAGTAGGAGTGCTTGCTCTATTCTTAATGTATCACCTTTTATTTTTTAGCAAATTCTTACCTTTTCCCTCTTTTTTCCCTCAAATAATATTAGGCTTAGATTAGTGGTAGATTTACCTTTCTACTCTTTAGGAATACATGTTGGTCTTAAATTAGGTGCACTTAAAATAGAAGGATTCTAGCCTACTATGGAGGCTCATCCCAAGGAGTGAAAGGGTCCCATGACTTTGGGAAATTATTATCATTGTGATGAGAAAAATAATGCTCCATGTGTGCAAGTGAGAGATAACACTTCCAAACCCACCACCAAACACTTTTACACCCTATGTAAGGCATTCACACTTTATAACCCACTGTAAAACTATTTTCATAATAAATCATCCATGAGTGCATGTTTAAAACAAAAATAATACCCACCTCAATGGTATACTCATCCACCACCCATAAAAAAGTGTTGTTCAACTTTTACCATGATCCAAAGAACATGAAAATGAGATCAACACTAAGCAAGATCTACCTTGTCAAAATGATACCTCCAAATCCTAGTGTGACCTATTGTATTTTATCCATGTCAGTCAATAGATCCATCAAGTCTAGAAGCCATAATACATCTATAAGGGTCCAATACCTATATCATCTCTACAAAATATAAAAAAACTAATGTATCAAATATCCATGTCATAAATAATCAAAATACATTCTTAAAAATTCATAAATTAGCCACTTAAATCATCTAGTTTTATTTCATTTCTCAATTTTTTATAGAATCAACCCATTTAATACTAAATCAACCCTATATTTTATTTTTTATACTAAATTGGCCACACCCTTTCCAATTAGATTAACCATTTCAATACTAAATCAACCATATTTTTATTTTGAGATACTATATCATCCCTATTATACATAGTCGACTTTGTTTTGTGATACTACATTAGCCTTATCCAACCAACTAGGTTAGTCCTATCATATGTAGTCAAAATTATTCCCCTTACCAAATAAGTTAACCTAATGTTATGTAGTCAACCACCTATTAACATACTAAATTAGCCTACTACTGTGCAGTGCCTTATCCTTTTAACTCACCTTTTAGACTAAGTCAACTCGGTTTACTATGTTCTTCCACAGTGGCAACTTTTTGACCAATTATCATAAATGCCTTAGGAATTTATTGGTCTAACTTATTCCTACCTAGTACCCCATTATACCCCTATTTTACCTAAAAATTTCTAGGATTCACTCTAGTGCCTAAATTTTGCCTACCAATCAATTTTCTATTTTTAGCTCAATTTCAAATAAAAATATTCAAAATTTTGAAAATTTCAATTGCTTCCCAGTGTTTCACTCCCTACGACTGCTATGCATCATCCCCTTCTTATTTTTCATCTCCTCACCATGATGGATATTTAGTCTCACACTAAGTCTCTCAGAGCTCTATTTTCTCTAAATATTAAAAAAAAACAAATGAATACTTTTTCACCCTATTTATATTTACTATTCAAACATTATTTACCTTTCAAAAATTTATAGTCATATTTCATATTTTGACCATATCTTTCTTTCTAATAGCTCTTTTTCCAAATCCTAAAATGTTTTAGATTCTTGACATCATAGAGAATATTTTCACCTATTATATGTATATGTTTCAAAAAAATTGATTTTTTTCTCTATTTCTACTAATTTCTATAGGTTCACTTAATGTTCCCTACATTGGACACCTTCACACTTCTTGCATATCTTTATTTATCTACAACACTAAGGTAAGTAAAGGTATGTGTTTTTCACTTCTATCCTTCCATTTATCTTATTTTCTCCTTACTATAATTTATTTAGCTTCATCATTATGTGTTGCTATGTTATTTTCCTGAAGCACGATCTTTTGTTACACCTGCATGACATGTGATGAGATTCAAGTGGGGCATATATATACTATTTTCAAACTTTATCAATTATTGATGATTTTTCTCTTACAAAAACCCATTGAGTCTCAATATCTCTAAGTGCATGCCTTAAGGGGTGCACTAAGAAAGGGGTGGGTAGACCATTTGTGCTTCATAGGATTGGTGTCCCTTTATTACTACTTGTTATCACTCCAACCATCACCCAAATACATTCCCTTGAACTTTGCCTCCTATTTCTCACCCTTTTCTAGTCATTTTCTACCTTCATTATCCCTTCCCTAGCCTAAACTCATTTTTTATGATTTATGATAACTGTCAGCCCCATCTACCTTATACTCTAATTGAAAAAACTTATTTAAGGTCTAGTTACACCCCTAGTTGACCTAGACCAAGATATAATTTGTTTTTTAAGAATGATATAGAGTCAATTGGGCCAACCCTATTAGCTAAACTTTCAAAAAAGACTAAGGTTAGATCCATATATATAAACACATTCATTTTGTAATTTATTAAAAGGGAAAGAGAAAAATAAGAGATATGTATTACACATCTGCTTATCCACCATTTTACTTTAGGAGCATAACCTAGGGTTTCATACTTTATTTAGAGATTTAGATCTTATCTTGTGGAGAAACTTTTTAGATGCATTGATAGGTCATGTATCCTAGATATGATATATCTTTGTCATCCTTACATACCACTCCTTAAACTATGAGAGTAAGGATGTATTTTAAGAAACATCCCCTCACTGTTTTCATTGACTCTAATAGTACACAACTTCATTGATCATAGAATAACTAAATAGGTTGATTGCTATGTTTATCCTTGTTCAAGTTTCTAATTAGTGATCTCCAATGGAGGAATTTTACCTTGTAATTTAAAATGTTACAATGTCTGCATTTCAATGAGGGACTATAATTTGAAATCAAACATGTCTGTTCTACATCTAGGAGGCTACGACATAGTTTTATGAGCATAGTGGCTTCAAACACTAGGCCATATCTTATGGGAATTTTTAGAGATATGGATTAAATTCATTGATAAATACCAAAAACACACATTAAGAGGCATCACACCAAGCTCTAAAAGTATCATTATCTCTAATCACATGCAAAATTTGTTAAAAGGGGATCTCATGGGATTTTTACCAAGATTTTCACCATCTTTCCAGCCACTCACCATATTTACAATAAATCTTATCAACACATGAAATTATTTTTTATAAACTTAAAGGGTTACCCCAAAACAACCTAAAGATTGTATGATTTAATTGATTCTAGGTAGTGTACCTCCAAAAATTTGCCTTTACAAGTACCCATCTCTATAGAATAATGAAATAAAATAAATGGTGCAATAATGGTTGCAAGTTGGAGTCACCAGTCCTTAATATTCTCATGTATTATTGGTAAAGATAAATTATGGGTCTTTCTGTCTCTATATTGACTTTTGTACACGTAACACCTCAATAACAAGGACAATTTTCCCATTCCTATGATTGATGAGATGCTAGGTAAATTTCATACAACTCACTTCTTATCTAAGTTTGACTTATGATCAAGATATCACTATATCCATATCAAGGAAGAGGATATTCCAAAGACAGCCTTTCAAACTCATGATAGCCATTATGAGTTTTTCTTCATTCCCTTTGGCCTCACCAATGTTCCATTAGCCTTTCAGGGTTAAATAAACAAGATCTTCTAGCCATTTCTTCACTAATGCATCCTGGTGTTCTTTAATGACATCCTTGTCTATAGTTTTACCTAGGAGAAACATCTGATACATTTGAACCACACCTTATAAATCATTTTTGATAAACACTTATGTGACAAATGATATAACAGTGTAATTTGGCCAAAATTAAATTGATTATTTTGGACACATCATCTTTTAGGAAAGTAATAAAGTGGATCTTGAAAATTTTGAGGCTATAAAAAATTGGCCTAAACCCAAATCACTCAATAATATTTGTGGTTTATGGGCATGAATGGATAATATATAAACAAATTCCAGGACTAATGGAACATTTTCACTACATTAATAACCATCTTTGAAAATATCCCTTTTAATAGTGTAAGGTAGAATAAATAGCCTTCAAATTGATCAAGCATGTAACATACACTACACCTATTCTAACTATGCCCAACTTATCCAAAAAAATTATCATTTAAAGTGATGCCTTAGTAAGTGTCATTGGAGTTACTCTAATGCAAGAGGGTCAAACCCTTGTATTTACTAGAAAATCACTTATGAGGTAAAACTTTTCATGTTCTACATATGATAAATACATTATAGATATACTTTAGGCCATCAATCAGTGGTGCCCATACCTAATTTATAGGCACATTTACATCAAAAATTATCATCATAGCCTCAATTACTTCTTAGACCAAAGAGTATCTTCACCTATACAACACAAGCGATATCCAAATTAATGGGTTAAGACTATGATAATATTGAAAACAAGGGTAAAGACAATATTATCATAGAATCATTATCTCATAAGTATGAATAATAGACAACCTTGTGTGCATTATCCTTCACCATGCCAAATTATGTGTATCAAGAACAATAAGAATGGTCCCATGATACCTAAATTTTTAAACTCATTCATGAATTTATCACTAACCCTACCTCTTAACCATATTACTCTTGAGAAGGTCACTATTCAAGGAAAATAGGATGTTTTGTACTAGAAACACTGAGACAAGAAATCCTCTTTAAGTTTTATGCCTCTTTATCATCTAGCCACTCAAATTTTATAGAAATATATGAAATAATCCACCAATTTTTTTCTAGGAAGGCATTAAATAGGACATCAAATAGTTTTGGTAGAATGTGAAATGTGTTAGTGCAACAAAAGGGAAACTATTTCCACCCTAGGCATGCTCCAACCCTTACATGTATTTATCTTGGTATGGTCAAATATTTCCATGGAATTTGTTGAGGTACTATCTAATTCATGTGGGAAATTAGTGATTCTCATGGTAGATTGGCTCTTTGATTATGCCTATTTTTCACCATCAGCCATCATTATACTACCTCCAGTATTAATTGAATCTTTATCGATCAAATTGGTCATCTCCATGGGCTACTTGCCTCAATTGTGTGTGATTATGATTCCAATTTTACTAGTCATTTATGGAAGTAAAGTTTCCACTACTATGGTACCCAACTTAAAATGAGTTATGCCTACCATCCACAAACTAATGGTCAAATGAAAAATTTAAACAAATTATTGGAATCTACATTATTTTTCCTCTAATTAATAGAATCATATGGTCAAATACTTACACTTATTGAATGGTGTTACAAATGTACATACCACACTACCATCAAGATGGCCACATATGATTCCATTTATGGTTAGCCACTACCTTCTCTTTTGACCTAACTTCTAGGTGGCTTCAAGGTATAAGAAGCTGATGCCACACTCTGTAAACATGCAATTATCCTTTAAAATCTTAAAAATAAACTCCATATGGTACATAACTACATGAACCAATAGATTTATTAACACCACTTGGAATGATCTTTCACTATTGGTGACATGATTTTTATCCAACTCTAACCTTATAATCAATATTCTTTGATGCTGAAGGTCATTATAAACTTACACAAAAAAATGGTCCTTATAAAGCACTTTCCAAGATTGGTCCTATATCATACAAATGGGAGCTTCCCTCATCCTCCAAGATCCAGACATTTTTCCATTTATCATGTTCAAAAAAGGTCATTGGTCAACATGTTCAGACTTAAATGGTGCCTTTAGATCATGACACTTAAGCTCTATCCTCCTAGAACTTGATTCCATCCTCAATAGGTGGTCTTGCCATCTCTACAATCATAATTTTTGATGTGTGTTTTATGAACACCAAATAATTATGGGATTAAAACCTCACCTTTTAATATTATTGAAGACAATCCACCACATGAGTTGTCTTAATGACCTATCTTACATATTCTTTTTGATTTTTTTGGTGAAAAATGCAAATATTACCATAGTAGAGAGATCAATCTTATAATCACACTTTAACCTTATCTTTAGATCTTGCTAATATTTTACCAAAAATAATATTCATAATGATTTTTAAACATTAAGTGATAATCTGACAAAGAATATAGGTGAAAAAGTAAGCTGAGGATAAGCTTTTCTATATTTCACTAAGTTACTTTTACTTGAATGAATTGCTTCCTAAATTCAAGTGTAATTTACCTATATTTTCATATCTTGGCATTTTCTCAAACTAAAAAAAATATGGTAGAGAGTCTAAGGAAAGGTTCATAATGAATATAATCTCCATAGCATCAATTTTGTATAATAAATCACTATAAATAATTGGTAATAACAACACATCCATCTACATTGATTTATCAATGGAGATTATATTCATTATAAACCTTTCCTTAGACTCTCTACCATATTTGTTTTTATTTTTATCACATACTAAATCATGAAAATATAAGTAAATTATATTGGAGTTTGGGAAGTAATTCATTCAAGAAAAATTATCTCAATCAAATCTATAAAATATTATTCTTTGCATTAATTTTTCCCCTCCTTTATGTTTTTTTATCATATTCTCACTTAGTCTTTAGGAATATGTATTAACATTAATTTTATTAAAATATTATCAAGGTCTCAAAATAAGTTGAAAGTGTGATTTCAGAAGTGATCTCTTTGATGTGGTAATATTTTCATTATTCACAAAAATATTCTAAGAAGACTATGTAGGAGAGCCCAATACTACAACATGTGCCCTAGATGATCTCTGATAATCCTAAAATGAGAGTTTTCAATCTAATAATTTATTTGGAGTTCATAAAAACCACATTAAAAAAAATTATGTTAAAAAGAGGGCCTACTCTAGGTTTCACTTGGAGATACGGAAATGTTTTAGATTTAGAATAACTTGTTTTTTTTCAAACATGAAACAACTTGGATCTCCAATCAACATCACTTGGTCTAATTTTGAGTTAGGTTCCCTCTTATTTTTTCCCTTAGAGACACATTAAATACCTAGGCATGGAAGAGGAAGACTTGATATCTATAGGACTCAACCTAACTCACCCATAACTTTCAATCCAAGTATCTTCATACCAATGGCATGGCTAGTAAGATCAACCTTCAATATCATAAGGAATTTTCATGATTTACCCAAGAATATTGAGAGATACTTCCCCAAATTCAAACTGATAAAGGGTGTACCACTAAAGATAAAATAACACCATAAAGATTCCCTTGAGACATGTGAATATGGAACATGAGGATGTATTATGTAGAATATTTTTATTCACCTTATAAGATGCCATGCATGACTACTTTCTGAATCTACTTAATAACTTAGTCATTGGATGGGATCAATTTAGTAATATATTTTCAGCCCTATTTGGATAAGTAATAGACCTAGGTGTGTTATATAGTATGAGGATGGAACCCAATGAGCCAATCAAGGCCTTCAACATAATATTTCAAAATATATAGAATCATATTACCACACTATACAAACCTAATTCTTTAAGAGCAATTAAAATGTAATAAAATTCCTTATATCCTTATATAGTTTTCATATATAAATATCATTTCATAATAGATTTAAAATTTGAATGTGTTGAGGCTATTAAGGTATACTGATAGTTGAACCTATAGGGACAAATGCTCATAGTAATTCCAAATATCAACCCTAACCTTCTAGCCTTAAATCCAATTCCGAATGCAAATAAAAATGTTCTAGTGTGAAATATTGTCTTTGTCATAAATCATTTATTGTTAAGGAATGAAGTAAAAAACTAAACCCTAGGTTTCCTTAGTCAAACAACTATATAAATAATAATATAGGTCTAGATCTAGACCCTTGTGAGGATCCTTCTACACAAGTTTATAAACTATAAAAAATAAATGAACAATGAAATAAACTTTATAAAATAACCCAAAATAACCTTTAGATCTCATACCACCTCAAGGGGGAAACTTATTTTGAACAAGATTAATACAATAATATTTGTGGATGCCTTCATTAGGCCTAAACACTTAATTAAATACTAAATCTATTATTACAACTACTACTTCCCATGTATGTGGGACAATTTAAATATGTTCAAGAGATGACTTACAAAGCATATGCATCTATAACAACTAATACACAAATAATTCAAAGAGAAGGGAAGGGCATGGTTTCCTCACAACCCCTCCCCCTTAGAAAAATATTTGTCCTCAAAGCTTTAGATGTGAGAATTGTTGTTGAATTTGGAATAGTAGTTCCCATGTTGCATCTTCTAGTTGCATGTTGTGCCATTGGATTAAGATTTCTATGATTAAGTGGGAGTGAAGTTGGTAGATTCACCTATCTAGGATTGCTTCCAGTTTGAGAAGGATAGATCCTTCATTATAAATTCATATTAAAACTATTTACACTTTCATGGTGGTTCTAAGTACTTTATTCAAATAGGAGACCTTAAAAATTGGGTGAACTTGGGAAGGTGGAAGGTCCAACTTATAAGCAACAGACCCAATCTATTAGAGAACCTTATATGCCCCATAAACCTTTGGATCAAGCTTATGATTCCATATTAATTTTAGGGATGATTACTTGTATAGTTACAAATGAATTAAAAAAATATTATAAGTTTAAAAGGTGCACTTGAAGCAATGATGATCAGCTTGATGCTTCATTTAGTTCTATCCAGATGGAGATTACCTCATAGGGTATTGAGAATTTGATCCCAATGTCAGAGAATAGTGTTGACTACCTAAATGGGTAAACTATTGGGGGTATATGGGAGAAGCATTGGGGGTATTTGACCATAAACCATTTCATATGGATTCATTCTAGTAGATGTGGTAGGAGGTATTGTACCATCATTCTGCAAGGGAAAATCACTTTTCCCACTATTGTTTTTGTTATGAATCAAAGTAATGTTTCCAAGCATTTGTTGAAAATTTATATATGGCCATTTATTTGGGGGTGATACTCAGAATTCATCTTCAATTGTGTGTATGTGAATTAGAATAGCTATGTCTAAAAATGGCTATTAAAAATTGCATCATGATCAGAGATGATTGAATAAGGGATGCCATGAAGATAGATGATCTAATCCAAAAAAACTTGTGTGATCATGAAGGCTATGGTTGAGGGAATACAAATTGCTGTATTTGGAGAGGTTGTCTACCATAACTAGGATCACTATATTTAATCCAAAGTTAGGGATCCCCTCAATGAAATACATAGAAATATCGATCCAGATCCTAGTAAGAATGGGCAAGGGTTCAAGTAAACAAAGAATAATTATTATTTCACCTTTGTTGCATTAGCAGGTGTCACATTCAACCACCATCTATTTATTTTACCCTTTAATCCCCTTCTAAAATAAACATATGTTTTGATAAATCCTTAGTGCCTTAGTGATGGAGAAGCATGGATTTACAAGAATATAGCCTGATGAAGTTTTTTGATATGTGGAATCACCAGATAAACCTTATATTATAGAGAATCACCATCACATGAATAATGTGGTACTGTAGAGGAGTTAGTGGCCAATTATTGAATGAGGTGGTGTAAGGAGGGATAATTTACATACCCTAGGTGTATAGATTCTAATAATTTAGAATGGGCATGGGATGGTAGAAAGGGAAATCTACCCTCAAATTTGCATGAGAGAGCATCCACCATGACATTATCTTTACCTTTCTTGTAAGTGATCTCATAATCATAGCCCATGAGTTTGTTGACCCATTTTTGTTGTGTTGATGATGAGACCTATTTTTATAATAAATATTTCAAAATATGGTGATTGGTTTTGATGAAAATTTTATTCCCAAGTAAGTCTAATTACCATTTTTGTATTGAATTCAAAATTACCATCATTTCCTTTTCATATGTAGACAAACCCATATTTCATCTAGAAAGGGATTCACTAGTAAAAGTAATGAGATGACACTCTTAGATAATAATGGCACCCAAGCCATTGCCACATGTATCAATTTCAAAGGTGAAAGTTTTGGTGAAGTCCAACATGGCCAAAAATGGTGTGTACACATAGCCTATTTGAGTGCCATGAATGTTTGGTCAGTTGTAACATCCCATATGAATGCATCCTTATTCAATAAGGAATTCAAAAGAGTCATGATCTTTCCATAATATTTAACAAACTTGCACTAATATATTGTAAGGCCCACAAAGCCATGAAGGATCTTGAGGGTTATTAGTTGAGGCTAATTCTACATGACACTACTTTTTTCTATATCTACATAGACCCCATCGGCTGAAATAATATGCCTTATATATTCAAATTCCTCTTGACTAAAAGAACACTTGGACTGCTTGGCACATAATTGATTTTTTTAGAAGTTTTAATGCCCTATCAATATGCTAGATATTCTCAGCTCATGCATAGATGTAGACCCAAATATCATCAATGAAAACCAAAGCAAATTGATAGAGGAAATGTCTAAAGATTTTATTCATTAGTGGTTGAAATTTTTAAGGGAAGTCCAAATGGTATGACCAAGAATTTATAGTGACCATCATGTGTTCAAAAGGATGTTTTTGGAATTTCATCATCATACACATAGATCTAATGATAGCCTAAATGAAGATCTAATTTAGAGAAAATATTTACCCCATGGAGCTCATCAAGAAGCTCATAGATGACTACAATTGAGAATTTATATTTGATAATGAGGTGGTTAAAGGCATGAAATTCAATGTAGAGGTATCACGACCCATATTTTTTATGGATAAGAAGCATTAGGGAGGAGTATGGGCTAGTTTTGGGGTAAACAACTCTAGATTTTAGGATTTCCCATACTAGTTATTTAATCTCAATATTTTGAAAATGGGGATAATAGTTTGGCCAAATTTTAGGTAGGATGCTTCTTGAAAGGAGAAAAATGCAATGATATTTAGGGAATGAAGGGGTCAAACCCAATAGATCTATAAAAATTATTTCATGCTTATCGAGGATGGATTGTAAATCATCATGGTATTTAGTAGTAGCAAGAAATTTGAGTTGGATGGAGTGCATTTGGGTAATGACCTCATGTAAGCATTTCTAGAAAAGTTGATCCATGTGATGATAACTAATTATATGAGTAGACTCAGGCAATAGCCATTTTAAGGTGTGTTTCTATCCATTATCTATGAACTACATCCAAAGCTTAGATAAATCTCATAAAATAGGTCCTAATGTACAAAGCCACTACAACCCTAAGACCACATCACATCCTCCTGAGGGCAGGGCAAACATATTTGAGAAAATAATGTAATCACTTATCATGATAAACACATTATGAAACTTATATTTGTAGTGCAATGTTCCCCCATTATCAATCATGACATCAAATCTATAACAAGGGTGTACAAAATAGTCCTTTAACTTATTAATATAGAGATTAATGAAATTATGAGTGCTAGCAAAGTCAATTAGGATTGTGAGGGATGTTTTTAAATAACCCCTTAAAATTCATTATTTGAGGGGTGGTAAAAACTATAGTGCATGTAGATATATCTTGAGTTGATTCTCCTAATCCATTGATTCCTCTAAGGATCTTTATTTTTCTTGACTATCCTAGAATTCTTAAATATCAGGCCAGCTATCATACTCTAGCAGTGATTTCACATATAGAAAATAGAGATTTTATGTGATGAAATTATGACCCTTAACCCATATGACATCATAATTATAAATTAATCATTTCTCCTTATGATCCAAATCTCTACCTTAGTAAGGTGTTTGACTAGTGTGGTTATGGTTGGCCACCAGTTTAGTGTGTTCTTTACGAGTGGGAAAGTGGGAAGTTGACATTGTGTTGAGAGATTATTTTCTACTAACTTAGCTAGAACCAAGGCATCCATCATGTTATTGGGACAAAAAAAATTCACCTTCGAGTGGATTGTATCTTTGAGGCCACTAATAAAACAACTCTTGAATAAGTCATCTAATAACCCTTTAGTGTGATTAGCTAGTTTCTCAAATTCAATCTAATAATCATGAACAATGTCTATCTATCAAATTTTGGTGAGAGATATTGTAAAGTCCTAAAATACTAAGGGACCAAACTTACCTAGAAGTATGGATGTAAAGGTTATCCAATTAGATTCATAGTTTGACTTGAGATACCAATGGTATCATTGGAGTGCTTCTTATTCCAAGTGGAAGGAGTCAATTAGGAATTTGTTGATATAATAAGTATTGTGAAGGTTGAAGAATTTCTTGGCTTGATATATCTATCATGTAGGATCTATAATATAGAACCTTGGGAAGTATAGCTTGGGCCCCCATGATGTGTGGGAGAAGAAAAAATACTCTCTTAAGAAGACTCCTATAATTTGTTAAGAAAAAGGCTATTCTATTGATTCAGTCCACACATCATATCGATTAACCCAATAACCTAGGATTTCAATGTTGTAATTTATTATTCCATAATCCCTGTGCCTACATAGGTGGCTACCATAACCAATGTTTATTTTTCTAATTTTTTGGTAAGGGATAAAAAATGCATTCTAAGACACAGTCAATAAGGAAATTTTTTAATTCGGGCTCAATCAGAAGGGGTAAATGTACTTTTACTAGTTTTTTGGCACCTTCTGGTTAGAATTGATGAAGGTAAGGAAAATATCATAATCATAATGTAAAAAAAAAAAAAAAATCCAACAGGGATAGATAAGTAGAAAAGGGAAAGGAACACTATGGGAAAGTTTCAAAGTAAGAGGGAAAAAACTAAAGAAGTTAGGGCAAAAAATAAAAAAATAAAAAATTGAGATTTTTGGATAATATAATTGGAATTTGGATATGGAACCTCAAGGAAAAAATGTGTAAAATGGAACTTTAGGTGTTCTAAAAAAATTTAAGAGTCAATAGAACTATGGAGGGAGAGATATGGTGAAAAAAGGAATTTTTTTCTTTAAAAAAAAATGATTGTCGCTAGGTTGATCCTACCAAAAGCCTATCTCCATGTGCATGGTTACCAAATATTATCAACTATGATCAATATATTGTTCATCTTCTGAAACTATTATGTTGTATATATACCCCAAGTTTATTTGGTTACCTAAGGGTTTCTAATGAGTCTCTCTAGCCACCAATGTTGTTTGAATGAGTATCAATCTCTAAGAAAGTTCTAGACATGGATTTACCCATAAGTGATAGCTCTTGGTTTACCTCATAGGTGGAAACTATTCAATTAGGATAGCACCATTACCCTTTTCACTAGTAGGTCCAATCAATGGACTAACTACTTTAGGGTTCCTTTGATAATCCTCATAATTAGTTTTAGGGCTTATACCCAAGTATTTCCCAAAATTTTGTAGAGAGGTATTTACCATTATCTAAACCTATAATGAATATGTAAAAAATAGAGGCAAGGGAGAATACTTTTATAAATGACATAGCTCCTAAAAAGACACTATTAAAAACAAAATCTCTAAAATCTACCTGCATGCTGAGAAAGTGATTTGATACTAGATGTGAGGATATTTATGCACATATTTATGAACTACAGAAGATAAATGAACAATGAAATGAAAGTTGGAAAACAACCCAAAATAACCTTTAGATCATAGACCACTTTGATGGGGTGACCTCCTTTGAACAAGTTCAATATAATAATATTCAAGGATGCCTTCATTGGGCCTCAACACTTAAATACTAAATCTATTCTAACAACTACTACTTCTCATATATGTAGGATAATTCAAATATGCTCAAGGGATGACTTACAAAGCATATGTGTCCATAGTGACTAATACATGAATAATACAAAGAGAAGGGTAAGACATGGGTTCCTAATATCCCTAGTCTCTATTGTTATTAATGCTTAGCATACACTGTAGGATCTATAAAAAATGAATAAATGTCATACAAGGGATGGTCTAAAATCTTAGTAATGAATTCTTAGGTTTTTAGAGGCAACAAATTGGGAATGATGGTAAGGAAAATTCAAAATGAAAATTCACATACAAAATATACAATTGGCCATTCAACCATCCTAACAATAATCTCAATCCATTACTGAACAAATTTCTTGAGATCAACATATGTGAGATTGCTTTACCCATCTAGTATAGAGTACAAAACATCGCTCAACATGGAAATTTGGATTGTATTAAGTCTTTTAATTCATTTTAAATATTCCAAAAATACATTTAATGGTATGAGGTGGTCTAAAACACCATAATATATCTAAATTATGTGAGTTTCCTAGCATGTCTAAATATACTAGTACTACAATGATGCTTACCACCTTTGATTTTACTAGTCAAGAAGACAACAAAATTGAGGAAAACATAGATGGTATTCATTTTTTAAGTAGTATGATATTAATAATTATTCAATAATAAATATTACACAATATCAACCCCTCACATCTTTTACTCCTTCAAATATGATGTCACTCCCCCTGATCCAAAATTGAATAATGATCATCCACCCTCAATAGGTAATGACCAACATCCTACAATAGATACACAATATACTTGAAGATATGAAATAACAAGTAATATATCACACTACATAAACTAGATTAAATTATAGGAACAACATGACCTACTCCTAAAATCATTGACTTAAAAACTATTTTAGAATATTTAGAAGGCATCAGAAGCAAATGTATTGATTCATAATAACAAGGTTGGTGTTCTTCCTTACCATTATAATATTTGGGAATAACTCACATAATTTTTTAGTTGATTTGGGAGCCTTAGTCAATATCATGCCAGTGGGAGCTTGTATAAAATTGGGCCTAACCCCAATCAAATTTAACGGTATTTTTGTCCATCTTGATAAATTTGAAGTTAAAGTGGTTTGGGAGTTATTGAGTGTCCACGTGAAATTAGCATCAAATTATAAAGTAAAATAATTCATATAAACCTGATAGTATATATTCTCAAAGCATATAAAATTTTGTTGAGTTGGGATTGGTCCAAAACACTTATTGGTTATATGGTTATAGACTTTTACCATATGTGGCTTCCTTGGAGAAGATCCACAAAACAAATTTGAATAGATAGATATCTCAAGATGAAATACATGATCATAGAGTGAAATTATATAAATTAAAAATTAAACATTATGTCATCTAACATTGGCATTTATACCCTTTGCACAAGACCCACCAATAGTGAACAAGATAAAACTTGTGATTCACCAAGCTTATGAACCCTTTACTTTGATGGGGCCTATTCTAATAAGTATTATGGGTATGAATTTTGATTATTCCATAAGGAAAATGACACATGGATACATATAAGTTACATTTAAATTTCACTAATAATATTTAATAAAAGAAGGTTTGATCCGAGATCTACAATTTTCTTTAAAACATACTTTCAAAGAATTATAAGTATTTGGAGACTCAGAATTAATAACTAATTAGGTCAAGAGTAAGATTTAGCTTAAATTGTTTTACTTAAATAAGTATAAACACTAGGATTGGGAATTTATTAAAGCATTTTATTCTTTAATATAATCCCTCTTCTTAGAGAACAACCATATTGTAGATTCCTTGATAGCATTTATTATGAATATTGCTCCCTTAATTGATTCTAAGCTACAACAGTTCTCAATCAAACTAGTTCCATACATGTAAGTCTCAAATAATGTTGAAAATTTTCAATTTTTTAATGATGGTCGACATATTATTGAATTCATGAATTATTCTGGCATTTTTTGATACACAAGTTATAAATGAAAAGGATGGATATGATCACATGGACAATAATTGTGATAATGGTGGAATCATGAATTTTAAGGAAAATTAAATCCCAAAAGGAATGGATTTTATAAATAAAGCATTCAAACTATATAGATCAAATAAAATATATAAAAACTTAGAACCTTTAGGCCATAAATCCACTATTCAAAATCTATGATCAATCAAGGAACATCGAAATGTCAATATTAGCCTTGACAATATCAAATTAGAAATGGAATAACTAATACAATCTCTCATATAATATAGGTATGTGATTGCTTGGACATATGATGATATAAAAATATTTAACCCAAACATTGTAACACACACCATCCCATTTAACGAAGGGATAAAACCATTTATGTAGAGACACGGAACAATCAATCCTATTCTTGAGAGTCTCATCCTTAGATAAATTAAAAATTTACTTTTAGACAAAATTATTTTCCCAATCCTTCATTCTACTTGGGTAGCCAATGTATTCTATGTCCATAATAAAAGTGTGGAAATTAGACTTTGTGTTGACATCAATAACCTAAAAAATCACCAGGCAGAGATAACTACCCTTTTCCATCTCTTGATGAGGTAGCTATGATGGTTAGCAATCCTAGGATGATGTCTTTCCTAGATGGATTCTCAAGCTATAACCAAGTTTTGGTCGACATGGAAGATAGAGATAAAATAGGTTTCACAACTAAATGGGAGAAATTTGACTACAATAGGATGTCATTTTGTTTAATCAATGTAGGATCCACCTTAAAATGAGATATGTATTTCACTTTGTAAGGTCTAATTGGTAAATGCATAATTATTTACATGGATTACATAACCATTTTTTCTAAGTTTATTTTAGACCACATACTTCACTTGTAAAAAGTATTGGAGAGGTGTATAAGGTATGCCATGTCTTTTAATACTATGAAGAGTGTTTTTGGAATCACCTAAGGTAATATTATGGGCCACATCATCACAAATAAATGTATTTCTATCAACCTCAAAAGAGAAAATGAAATTTCATACATTCCATTTCTTAATGGAAAAAAGGAACTAACATCTTTCTTTGGAAAAATAAATTTCATGCATAAATCCATTTTTTGTTTTGTTGAAATTATTAGATACCTTAATGATATGTTTAAATAGGATGCAAAAGTGGAGAGGGTAACTAATACCAAATTAACATTTTAGGATATCAAAAAACCATTTTGTAAGCTCCAGATCTGATTAGCCTTTATTTTAAAAAAATAGTTATCTCTATTATTTTTCTTCAGAACATACTATAGTATTTGAATTAACATATAATTTTAATGATGAATAACATACCATTGCTTTATGATCACAAACCTAAAGGATTTAGAAATGAAATTTTCTACCATGTGCCTTGGTGAAGGCTACAAAAAAATTCAAACACTACTTTCTTCACAATAAGGTCCATGTTATTGTGTCAAATCATGTTATGAAGCTCATGTTATGATTAAAAAAACTTTATGAACATAGAGGCAAGTGGATGGCTAAGTTAAAATATTATTACATAGATATTAAACCAACCTTGATGGTTGAAGTCCAAGGTCTCAGTTTATCATGTAAGTTGATCCCATAATTACCATCAGGCAAATAATCAAGTTGATACAAAGTCCGGTCAGTGGTATAACCAAATAATTCATTATCATTCGTATGGATCATACCCTATTAAACTTAAAATAAAATAAAATATAGCTCTCAAATCAAAGGCATCCCTTTATATGTTGAATAGAGGTGTCTTATATTATAAAAACTATGAAGGAATATACCTCAGATACATAACCAAGATGGAAGCTAATGAAATCATGGATAATTTTCAAAACATAATAGGAACTGAATACCCTTATGGTAACACAACATTATAAAAAAATACAAATATCTAGTTATTTTTGGCTCACAATATTAAAAGATGCTCATAATCATGTCATAACTTTTCATGAATTCTAAATATCCACCAAAATGAAAATGCATGTGGTTATGCCTTCACATCTAGTAATTTAAAACAACCCATTTTCCAAATAGATTCCTTAACCCCTAATCCCATTAAGGACACAAAATTGTGATACAAATATAGATTATTTCACCACATAGACTAAAGTAGTAGAAATAAAAGGTAACATAGCTAAATAAGTTATCAAGTTTCTCAAAGAGAATGTTGTCAATAGATTTGGTACTCAATTTTATCTTATTTTTTATAATGTACCTACATTACAATCAAATAAGTTTACTAAATGGGATTATGATCTTATTGACATTATCAAAAATTATACTACATAAAACTAAGAAATTGGCATCCGCTAATGAAATAGGCTCTGTGGGCTGATGGAACCAAACACAAACAAGATTTGAAAACATCCTCATTAATCCTCATATATGGGAAAGAACAAGTATTTATTGTTACCTTAAAAATTAACACCTATTAATTCATGCAAGAATACATGAGAGAAGATGATCATGTGTAGTCAAAATTGTTTAATATCCTCCAAATGGAAGTTGTGTGAGATGAATCATTTCAAAACTTTGGTAGTCATCAAGACATAGTGAAGATATGGTTTGATAAGAGATCAAAATTCAAGGATTTTAGAATCTTAGACTTGGTCTTGTTGTGGGAAAAGGCACATGAGAATAAAGGACAACATTCCAAGTTGGATCTTCTTTGGATTATTCCATATCAAATTTCAAATATTATAGGACACAATGCATTTAGATTAAAGAACTTGTAAGGAAAACATTTATATATACTAATGAATTGGTAGTTCCTAAATCACTACTTCTCAATTATTCCATCCTCATCCATCATGGAATGACTGTGAGTATTCATTTAGGAGTATTTTAGGATTAGATTAGAATCAAATTAGTTTTATTTCAATTTTTTTCTTTCTTTTCACGTGCTTTACTTTCCTATTTTTGTTTTGGTTTTGACTACTTTGTTTTCGTAGATTGGTTCTACTATTTTTATTGGTAGGTCAATAAGTGATACAAGGGACACAAGAAGATAAATTAAAAATATTTTCCACTCCCCTCATGAATTTATCATTAGTTGAATTCATACATCCTTGGAACCATAAAATTAAGATCCTTGGAGACATTAAAATAGGCAGAAGAATCAATGAATTCATTATGAAGAGTTGAATTTTTAAGAAATGTGATTCTACTTTAGACATCAAACACAATGGTAGATTATTTCATGTTTTTTATTTAAAATTGTATATTTATTTAAAGTATTATCACATGAATTGAGAATGGTTTCATACTCAAAGGAAGTTAACTTTGCACTTTATCATGTAAAAAGTAACCTTGAGGTATATAAAACAGCAAAAGAGAAACCATTTATGACAAAAACATTTATAAATTAACCCTTATACCTTGGCTATATTATTTCCCAACCCTCTTTAAAAAAAAAAAAACTAAATCAAAAGGAGAATTTGAAACCTCTAAATAAAATTAAAAAAATCTTCTAAGGGGTAATTCAAGAAAACTTGAATCAGGAAACCTCCAATGGGGATATGGATGCTCAATTGGAAATGTATCAATGCCTATAGTGGAACCAAAGGTATCTCTACCATGGCTATGAATTCCTAGTTGGTAGTAAAGCAATGCTCGAGCCTTCCCCTTCCTAGCCAATGAATGAATAAAATGAAATATTCTTCAAAATTTTGAATCATGAAATTAGTCCTATGTTATATCAAAGCCTAGAAGGTAAAATTAAATGAAACACTCTTCACACACATTTTAATTCTCATAGGTGTCAAAGCTTAGTATGTTATGTGCTAAAATTAAATCAAATATTTTATTTTCCTTTGATAATATGAAACTTTATTCCATGGGTCATCTGATTTGTCTAAATAAAAAATAAAAAATAAAAAATATAGATTCTAAACACTAAAGTAGTGTTTTCCCTACAAAGATTCCATTTGTTGTTAACAACATACCCCTATTTATTTCTATAAAATATATACCCCCAAAATCATATGTATTTTTGGAGAAAATTAGAATGATTTGATAGAAAATATTATGGGAAGTTATTTTCTAGAGATTTTGGGGTCAAATGATGCATTTTGATTAAATATCAAACCTTTTGGGCATTAGAAACTTAACATCAATGTCACTTTAAAATGGTTAAATTATTTTAAAAAATAAGTGTCATTAAAATCATTTGGGTTGGTCTTCTAATATTATCACAAGACTTTTTTATACTTGTATTTTTCAAGGATCTATTTTTTTGTGGTTTAGTAATTGACTATTTAGACTTATGCTAGTAAAAGATACTCTCACATTGATGTGAACTCCCATGATCCCATTAATTTCCATAATTCCATGGTTGGGCACCTTTTACTTTACTCTTGATTTTTGATCAAACTTTTCAAATACTTAACTTATTTGTGCACATCTTTTTAGATTCTTGTAGTCATGCACTCAATGTAAAAATTGGATGTTGTTGAAGCTAAATCTAATTGGAACATGAGACCTATCATCTTGATGTAATCATGTGATGCATATAGTTATGATAGGATATGGAAGAATATTATGTTATGGGAGTTATAACCAATCAAAATGAGCCACATAGTAATTTCATACTCCTATGCTCCCATGATGCACATAGGTTTGTCAAAATGTGGAAGCATGATACAGTGTGAGAGATCTAAAAAATCAAAATGGGACATGTGTCACTATTATACACCTTGAGACCTTATAATTTCCACATGAAATAAGCTTGTTAACTTAAATATCCCTATAATCAATCTAAGTGTATGTGATTCATAACTATCAATACCACAATCACCCTGATAGATTATGTGGCACCTATTTGCTTGATCTCATCAATAAATGAGAAATCCAAATACCAACTAGAGACTACATGACCCACATGATGTTGACACATGGATGGATAAAATTTCATCATGGAATATAAATGCTTAAATAGATCTAAAAATAAAAATGTATATGTAAGGTGGTTAATTTAAATTCATAATACCACATGGGAGTTAATTTTCACAAATGATGTTATATTAAACATCACACTTAAAGTTAAATGTTATATACATGTAGAATATTTTGTCACAACACTTTAACCCTAAAATGTTTCCATCAATATTATAATATGGGATTATATAATTTAGTGGTCAAATACACCAAACTATTTCCAAAAAAATTCAGTTACAATTAGTTAGCATGCAAAACTCTTGCCATTAAAAGCACTAGAAGTTACCATAGACACATCCCCCTCTACCTCTGGACATGTTCAATAATTCAAAGATAACACATTTACACTAGGATTTTAAGGTATAAATTTTTTAATGAAGTGTTTAAGGTAGAGGAAGAAATGCAAGTGGTCCTAGTACTTTGACCAATATGAAATCAACTTCTTGGAGGACCTATTATTATTTTATAAGTTAGGACTAAACTGAATCATAGCCAAACTAGAGGTATTACCTTATGGAAACTTATTCTAAAAATTATTTATATTTTATACCTATAATAATTATCTAGTTTTGTTTATAAATGGGAAGTTTAAGATAGATTTAATATCAAGCATTACTTTTAGAAAATATTACCACCTACCTAGGCCCACTATCCAATAGAATGAAGACGTAGCCTAAAAATAGATGGAGATGCATGATATTAAGGGAACCCTAAAAGATAGGGAAAATGACATTAACAGTCAACTTGACCATGAAAAAATTGATTCATATACCATCAAAATATGTAGAGGTGTTAAATTGGGTATGTTGTTGTTCAACAAATTGTATGAGGCCAGTGACATAGTGCACTTGAATAAATTCTAAGTTCCTCTATTGAGTTTGATCATTGATGAGAATTAATTCCCAGCCTTAATAGGCATTTTAACTTATAATTTAACTTGATAAGTGTTGAGAGGAAGGAAGGGGGAAGCTTTTACATCATGTCATACATAATTAGCAGTTTTTGTGCCATAGTGCCCTTCCAACATCCTTCATTTTCCTAGTGGACACCCTCTAACCCTCATGTTCATTTATTTTAGTCTAATTTATATTCTCATCACTATAAATCACATGTCAAGGACATTTACATGCATTTTTTATACACCACTATATCTAAAAATTAATGATAATGAGATGCATAGGCTATCTAAAGAGATGAAAGCCTCAATTATGGAAATAGGAGCCTAATGGTATGACCAAAACTTCATTGTGATTAGAGTTGAAGGAACTCATGTATCTCCCTTCAAGCTACCATACTATGTGCTAGATAAGTTGGCTAAGCCATAAATTCTATATCAATATGCTTGTGGCATTACTAACCATTACAAAAGTAATAGGTAGAATCCTTATTCCTATTTTTGCCTCAATATGTTAAAAATGAGTACAAAAGCTTACCTACTATACAAGCCATGGCAACACACAATCCATATTTCAACACCCTATAGTTTCATGAAAATAGATAGTGGGATCCAAAGGGTAATGTTTAGAGGCATGTGTATGCATTGATAACAAGACTCAACATCACATAAAACCATGAAGCATATGATAATGAGAAATTTCATTTTAACCATGCATATTGTAGTGAATTAATTACCAAATTAAAAACTATAAAATATCAAGATCCTCAGGAATAAGTAATGAAAGTATTGGAGGAAACAAGTGGTGAACATATACCTTTGGAAGAGATGCCAGGGATAGACTATATATTGAATGATATCATATTGCAAGGTTTTACTTCATCTTCCTTGTTAGG
Organism: Torreya grandis; assembly: GCA_037957365.1. NCBI lineage: Eukaryota > Viridiplantae > Streptophyta > Pinopsida > Cupressales > Taxaceae > Torreya > Torreya grandis. The sequence continues at coordinate 160,975 of JARHVA010000206.1, read as the reverse complement.
ATTTGCAGCCACCACACACATGAAGACCACTCAGGTAAGAGGATAAATGTGTACATCCCTTGCATCTATTTGAAGTTATATTGAGTCCTCACCCAATTTACATTTAGTACAATTCCCCACATTAATTTATTCTTAGGTATACCCTTCTATAAATATTCCTATATATATATTTTATTTTCCCATCCCATTAGACCTTGACTAGCTTGGTTTGATTAAGGACCTATGTATCTACTATTTCTCTCATTTTTTCTCCTCCATTGGTGTTTATTTCCTAACATATTAATCATTTAAAAATTTTAATAATAACACATGTGTATACAAGGAATGGTATAGTGGGACCTACCACTTAGATCATCTAAACTAAAAGTTCCACCAATTAAACTTATAGTCAAATGTCTGTTCATATTCGAATTACTCAAAATGTTAGTCTAGTTTTAGCATAATGTATAGTTATGTATTAAAAATTATTACATTTTTTTTTCTACATCTATCATTGCTACTCAAAGTGATATAGTCATAATTCCAACCCTTCAACCTTGAATCCAAGTGTCAAGTATTTACACTTAAGTATCACAACTTTCAAGTGTTTTAAGACCCCTTATATTTGATCTTAGTTGGCCCATTCTTCATTGAGGTTAATGACTAGTCTTCCCAATAAAATTTTACCCTTTGTCTACATGACACTAGACTAAATATGTTAATAAATTACTCCCTTTCTAGTGTACCTAATAACTCATAACACTATGTCTTCCACCATTTCCTTCTCTTCAATTCAATATTAACTCCACCTCCTCCCACACCCATTTCCACTTCATCCATCTCATAGGCTCCACCTTAAAAATCCATTTCCATAGGTATGTAAAGACCAACTCCATAGGGAGATTAGATAGATGCTCTTTATATGGAATAGACACAAGGGCCATAAATGATCGATACTAGAGACCCAAATATATAATTTAATTTTGATAAGATAACTAAGGATTTGAAGAGAGTGATGACCTCTAGATTCACACAAGTTAGTACCCTATGTTGTGGTAAATATATGATGAATTTCTTTCACTAACTAGATAAAAATGAAAAGTGGAGGAGAATTGTTTTTTGAGGATATTATTTTTGTGGTGAGGGTTACCAATGAAATGATAGAGATAATAGTGGAATAAATTAGGAGTCAAGTGAGAATGCTAAGAATAGAAGTAAATAATAAATTTCCCATTGAACTAATTGGAAATATTGAAAATTACCTATTATATTGTTTCAAACATTGGTATAATTCACTAAGACCCTAACACAATGTGGTGTAATGCACCAAAATGTATAAGCATATTTATATAAAAAATAAAAAATGGAAAATAATATGAGGAACATGGTTATGGTAACAAAGAAGGGAATGTTCCCACATTTGAAGGTAATGACATTATTTCACCTCAATTTATATAAAAGAAAATTATCCACATGAAGACTTATTTAGATGTGTTGTTCCCAAAATCTGTCACTCATTTTTGGGACAACATATGAACTATTTTGGTCTTGCAGGCCAAAATTATCTCTTCCCTTCTCAAAAAATTGTTTTGAGCATTCAAATTCTTCATTATTCAAGCTTTTTCAGTTAAGGGGCTAGTAGGTTCAACAGGCGATTTTTCATAAAAGAACAAGTTCCCAACACTTAGGCAATTTCAAAGTTGGTTCAATGCCTCAATTCAACCAAAAATGTTCATCAAAAAGCTTCAAAGAAAGGATTAAACCATTGAACCATTGAACCATTGAACCCCACTTCCAAAAAGGTTCAACGGTTCAATGGGTTCAAAGGTTCAATGACATCAGCAAGCTTAAAGAGTTAAGCACTTCGTCAAAAGTTCAAAGTTCAAACTACTTGAGCAAGTTCAATAGCTTCAAAACACTTAACGAAAAGAAGAAGGATTAAACCATTGAACCGTTGAACCTTGAACCAAAAAGGTTCAAAGGTTCAATGGGTTCAAAGGTTCAATGAGCATTTGGTTCAACGTGGTTGGTTCAAGCGGTCAATTGAATGAGTGAAACACAAGATTGAACCGTTGAACCATTGAACCAAAGTTGGTTCAATCGGTCAGTTCAATCAGTCAGTTTAAAGGAGTGCCCCAAAGCCCAAAGGCCAAAGTACCCTTGTGGAGGGTAGTGAACCAAAGGCAAGTGCCCTTGCAGAGGGCAAGTGATGAGCAAAATGGACTGTTTCAAAAGGCTGAAAGGGTAAAATTTTCTTCAAAAAAGTGAACAAGGCAAAAAAGTTGGAATTCATTTAGATTTGTTCAAGGCAAAAGACAAGGTGAAATCTTTCTAACATAAAGTCCGAAGGAATTCACCTGAAAGAAAAAATCTTGAAGAAAAAAGGCTAAGGCAAAGGAAAGGTTTCCTTCAGACAAAATGTCTGAAGGAATTCCTTTAGACATTTTGTTTGAAGGAATCAATCCAAAGGAATTCACCTGAAGACCGCCCAAAGGACCCCGAAGGGTAGGTACCCTTTCAGGGGGCTCTCAGCACCCAGTAAATGGACCTTTCTCAAAGACCCGAAGGGACACTTCCCTTCAGGGTGTTCTAAAGACACAAAGCTGAAGGAATTTCAAGGCTTCAAAGGGACTTAGAAAAATAAAGGAAGTAATGGAACAAAGGATGAACCAATGAACCAATTGAACCTTGAACCAAAAGAGTTCAAAGTTCAATGGTTCACAGGTTCAACAGTTCAAAGAAAGCTCCAAACAAAGGAAAGAAGTGGAAGATTCTAGAAACCAATTCAAAGAGATGGTTCAACCAAAGAGCAAGGAAGCAATTGAACTAGGGAAGCAATGGAACCAAGGAACCGATAAATATTGCCTGAACCATTGAAATTTTGAACCAATGAACTAGCAGGTTTAAAGGTTCATGGTTCAATATGATTCAAACAACCAGCAATCATTGACATCCGTGCGGATGTCAAATTTAAGGTAATGGAATATCTGTTAATTTTCAAATATAGCACAAAACATGAAGGATGAACCAAGTGACCAGTTGAAAAATATATCTCAAGAGCTCCAATTGCTACAAGGAAGAGAGAATAATACAAAAAGATCAGAAATATCTATAAGGGAGTTATTTCCAGTAGGTAAAATAGTCCACCAAGTAGACTTTTAAGCATGCCAAATCAAGGACACAGCCTATTTTTCTTCCATGAAGTAAATACAAAAGTGGACAACTACACAAATAAGAAGGAAAGGACTAGGTGGCCTATACTTTAGAGGAGACATATGAGATGAATTGACATGCCACAGTTAAGGCTAACGCACTATTCCAAGCATGGCCCCTTGACAGAACTGAAAATGCATTTAAGGCATTAAATGAAGCGTGGGTCATTCCATGGAAGAAAGTGCCAAGCCTTTCTTGGCTGCTATATATTGTAATCTCTTGTTTTATGTAAGGGAGATCTCTCCATTATAGAAGCAAAACTTTGCCCAAATTGAAAGGCAATTACTGAGACTTTGAGCTTAGATTGTTGATCATATTTCTTTATCTAAATGAGAAAGCAAGTTACTTTCAGACTTTGTTCTGTTATAGCTTGTGTGGTTTTAGGAATTTGTTCTTATGTCTGTTTCCTAAGAGCATTCTTGTTTATTTAATTTAACAAGTAGAACTAGTGGAAGTAATTAGGAAGGTGTCCTGAAGCCAAATTGTGGAAAGACTTTGTGTTGTCACAATTGTCTTCAGTGTGTTTTTAATTTCTTTCTATGTAAAGTATCTTAGGACAACTTTGTGCCCCCATTATCCTTCATATTTCACTCTTTGGGCAGTTGAGGTGGAGACTTTGCGTTGCACTTCATTCTGTTGGTTATTATACCCTTGTTACATGTTGGTTACTCACCAAAAAGAACTCTTGCACCTTACTATAAGACCAATTTTGAAAGAAGAGAAGTGTCTTCAGTATTATCACCAAGATTTTTCCTTTGTCTATGAAAATCATCTCTAAAAAAAGAGAGATGGATGGTGTAGTCCTACCCCTAAGTGTTATTTTCTACTTATATATATAGTGTATAACTCCTCATATTTATAGGGAACCTCCCCTTGATGAGAGGAGAGATTTGTCCACCTCTGATGTGGTAAACCTATACATTTGGCTGACTAATCTCCCTATGCTATGGTTGAAGAGACATATTTTGCTCATCAGTTAGCTGGTGACAAAATATTCACCCAACAATTTTTAGTGACTCTGTTGGGGACGAGCATGCAGTTTGAAGCCTCAAGCTTTAAGTTGAAGTAGTGCTAGTTCTTTCCCATTTTTATTCTACAATCTGGCAACTCCATGCTATAATAGAAGCCAAAAATCCCAAGGTTTTGTTGACCCTATTTTTGATTTGGTGCAACAAGGCAATTTCAATTTTTTCCCTCCCCAACTTCAAGTTCAATGATCCAGGAGTGTTCCTCCTACCCATACCAGGTCACCAACACAAGTCAGAGCTTCTTTTTCTACTGTTATCAGGGCTTTGCCTATACATACTCCAACCAAATTTGTTATCCCCCTTTTCCATAATCAAATCATGGTGGTTCAAGTCCCCTGGGGTAACTCTTTTAGCCCACTCAATTTTACCCCACCTCTACATTAGATACCACGTAGTTCAAAGAAGAATTTCCCCAAATTCTTTGGAGATGGGAGAGTTCATCCTGATGAACACATTACAGCTTTCAGCATAGCTTGTGATGTGATAGGCATGGAGTATGAGGATGTAGTAGTCAGGTTTTTTATGGAAACATTGTAAGGTGCTGCTGAAGACTGGTTCTACCATCTACAAGCCTAGACTGTGACTGACTAGAACACTCTTAAAGCTAAATTTGAATCCAGGTTCAAGCCTACAAAATATGTGCATGCCTTGCTGTCCCAACTCACATAGATGAAGAAGGAACCTCATGAACCTATGAGGGACTTCATTACTAAGCTTGACAAGCTGAGGAACCAGATTCTTACAATTGCTCAGCCAACACTTGAGAACCTTAAATATTTCTTCATCAACTCACAGTTGCCTAAAGTGAGAGATGGGCTGGCCACATAGACCTTGCTACTACTCAAGATTTGGCTACTGAGGTAGAAGATGACCTTATCCTGGCAGGAAATATAAGGAGAGATCCTAACAAAGGTAAATCCCCTTCATCTTTTGAATACTCACCTACAGTCACCACTAATCCAATGGTGTAAAAACTGGTAAATGAGTTGCTAGCTCTTAGAAAGCAAATGGTGTAAGGGATGTCATCTGATCCTTCATATAGAGATATACCAAGGAGGAAATTCTCTAATCAATCATACCAAGGCCATGCTGCCATAAATCAAGGGTAGCCAAATCATCTTCCTCCCCCTCATGAGAAATTGGCCATTGAAGCACCTCCAACCAATTCAGTAGTTAGATATCTTGAAGCAGAATCATATTTCTCCTTCTAGCCTGAGTTGTACCCAGAAGATGACTCTAATCTCTTCATAGAGGGAGAAGAAGAATTAGTTGGTGACTCTAACATTAGTTTCTTAGATTACTAAGATGAACCCAAAAGTGAAGGCAAAATAGTTAATGGAACATATGTTGTATTCACTCGGTCCAAGAACCAGTCAGCCTGGCAAGATGATAAAGAAAAAATAGAGGAGTGACCTCAACCAAAAATTTCAATTGCTAAGCGGGGAACCACTCTGCATTTCTAGCCAAAGGACCCAGTGATTACAAGAAAGGTAAGTACATCAAACATCCCTACACCTTCTACTTTAAATTCATAGACTAGTCCTCCCCCTCCCAAAAACCAAAAGGATGAACTCCCATCCTCTGTTCTTAGTTCATTTTAGACATTTGACATAATTGACCATATAAAGAAAATCAAAATTTAAATGTCTGAATTTGAATTCCTGCAATCCAACCCTAAGTAGTTAGATAAGTTGGTTCAATGTGTAAAAAACCAAACCATCTCTGTAGGACAAGCAATTCCAAAGGTAACTCATGATCCCCCCAAGAACACATCCACCAAGAATAACCTTGTCATTACTCCTCCTGCTACTCCTGAGAGGACTGAACCATTTTATGTCTCCTTAATGATAAATGGACACCAACTAAACAATTGCATCATAGATTATGGAGATCCCTTGGCTTCACACTAACCAAGACATTTGGGAGATGTTTCTCCATGGAGAACAAACAAGTGCCACTGCTAGGACAAATCAAGGATGCCCAATTTACATTTGTAGCATTCCTAGACAAGAGAATCAAGATGACTGTCTTGGTGGCCGATGTCCTAGCATCATATGACATCCTTCTTGGGTGAAATTTTTGCAAGGATGTTGGTGGCAAATTAAGTATGGACCTATTCAAGGTGAGGATCCTAGTCAAAGGTGTTATACAAAGATTTCTCCCTAAGAAGGAAGTAAAATACATGGTCACTCAAACATTAGTGCTTGAAGCTCAAATTTTGTTTGAGTCTTCAGGCATGGGTAATTACTTTTTATCCATAGAGGAAGTCCATGAGACATCTAATAAAATTTCTAAATGTGTCAACCTAAAAATTGGTTCAGATGGAATAGCAAAAGGATTGGTAGAGTGCAGTGCAAGTGTCGAAGAATCTCCCCCTTCAAATGAAAGAGAATCTAAGGAAAAATTAGTGTTTGATGAGGTATGGATTCTAGAATTTGATGGTATCTGCTTCTCTACCAGTTTAGGAGTCAAGATTGTGTTGATATCTTCTCAAGGAGATATTTTTCCTTCTTCATACAAGTTAAAATTTAGTAACACCAATAACACAACTGAATATGAATCTCTATTACTTGGATTGAAGGCTGCTTGAGACAAAGGCATCAAACTCCTTCATGCCAAAGGAGATGTTGAACTGATGGTTTGTCAGGTAAGAAACCTATATAAAACCAAAAATGAGAGATAGCACCACTACCACAATCTATTTTGAGATCAAATTGAAAGCTTTGATGCTTTTATCATCTCTACCATACCCAGGGAATTTAATGACCGAGCTAATGCACTAGCTATTTCAGCAACTCTCTTGGTTTCTCACCTTGATTTTAAGGGAGATAGATACACTATTGAATTGGTCTTTCAACCAAGTGTGCTTGATAATGCCAATCATTGGCAAGTGTTCAATGGTGACAACCAAATCATTGCCTTCTTGGAGCAAAATGATAGCTTTAAATAGCTTCATTTCGAAGGTAGTGAGCCTCAAAAGCTTGAATCAGCCCCTGAATCAAGTTCAGATGCAAGTGGAGAATTCCTGCAACTCAAAGGGAATAAAATCCTAAAAGGCCTAGTTTCCCTTGAGAAGCTGTTTGACAAACATGACAGGTTCATCAAAAAGTAACAATTAGATTCAAGCTCTTCTCAGGTGTTTGACCAGGTAAATTTGGGCACCAAGGAAAATCCCAAGATGGTGAATATTAGGAAGTGTTGCACTCAAGAAGAGAAGTTTAAGTTCACTGCTCTACTCCGCTAGTACATGGATGTCCTATCATACTCCTATGATGATCTGAAGTTGCTCAAGCCTAAAGAAATTTGCCATGACATTCCTCTCAAAAGTGATTCAGTACCACACAAGCAAAATTCTAGGCAGTATAATCTGAAGATATCAGGTACTATTCTATCTAAAATACAAAAAATTCTAAATGCTAGGATAATTTTCCCAATCCATCATTCCACATGGATTGCAAACATAGTACCTGTGAGGAAAAAGAATGGAAAAATTCACCTCTGTGTGGACTTCGAAAATTTGAATCAATCCTCCTTAAAGGATAAGTATCCTCTGCCCATCATGGACCAAGTACTTCAGACAGTGACCGGTTCAGAGATGTTATCAATGCTAGATGGCTTTTTAGGATACACTCAAGTTGAAGTTGGTGAAGCAGACTAGCATAAGACTGTCTTTACCACACTTTGGGGCACCTTTGCTTATCAAATAATGTTATTTGATAAATGTTGGCACCACTTTTTATAGAGAAATGGACCTTGCTTTCAAAGATGAAATGGGTAAGTTTATTATAGTGTACCTAGATGATTTAATAGTATTTTCTAAACATCACCCTGATCATGTGCATCATCTGCAACAAGTGCTAGAATGATGTTGCCAAAATAGAATTTCTTTAAATCCCAAGAAGTCTATTTTTGGGGTAATAGAAGGGAAACTTATCAGACACATTATATCCCAAGAAGGCATAAAGATTGACTCAAATAGAGTCAAGACCATCTGGGACCTTACCTTGCCCACAAGTAAGACTACAGTTCACTCTTTCTTTGGAAAGGTGAATTTTTTATGAAGGTTCATCCTCAAGTTTGTTGAGAAGACTCACCACATTGTGAACATGATGAAGGGTAAGGCCACTTTTAGCTGGACTGAAGAAGGCAAATTAGCATTTCAAGATATTAAGACAACTATTGCCCATGCCCCAAATCTAATTTATCTAGATTATACCAAGGATTTCATGGTTTATAGTTATGCTTCTGAACACACACTTTCAACAATTCTAGTTCAACAAAACCAAGAAGGTGTGGAATCTCCCATTTGTTTCATGAGTTGTCCTCTCAAAGCTCATGAGTTGAAATACTCAAACATGGAGAAGCTTGTTTATGTAGTGGTAAAGGTAGTGAAGCATTTCCGCTTTTACATCCTAAATTTACACACTACTGCCCTAGTTCTTGACACCATAGTCAAATCCATATTAACTTAGCAAGAGTTTGGAACCAAAAGAGGGAATTGGATTGATAAAATCTAGGAGTTTGATCTAGTCATCAAACCAATGAAGCTAGTGTGGGGAAGGGGCCTATGCCAATTGATTACTGACAATAGACTAAAAGAAACAGAGCATGGAGAAGAAGAAATTGAAGACATGCTAACAATCTTTTTTCTCCACCATGAGTGAGTGGTATTCAAATATTGCTCATTTCCTTACCTATGGTGAGTGTCCTGCCCACCTGTCTTGTAAAGAAAGGAGGACTATCAAGTTAAAAGCTGCCAATTTCATCCTCTAGGACAACGGCTTGTATAAGAGGAACCTTGATGGAGTGTTCTTTCACTGCATGGATAAAGAGTAGCAGAACCAAATTTTGAAGTCCTTCCATAATCTGACTTGTGGAAGACATTTTTCTACTCCTGTAACTGCCCATAAGATTCTGTGAGCCAAGTATTATTGGCCTACTCTGTTTCAAGATGCATACAAATGGGTAAGAAAATGCAAACTATGCCAACAGTTCATCGAAAGACACAAATTGGTTGCTCTACCTCTTAAGCCAGTGGTGATAAAAGAGCTATTTTAGTAATAGGGAATCAATTTCATTAGTGTTGTAAACCCATCTTCAAATGTTGGACATGATTACATCCTCACAGCCACATATTACTTCACCAAGTGGGTGGAAGCTATTCCAACCAAGCATGCTACTTCAGAAGTAGTGTGCGATTTCCTCAAGGAGAACATCATTTCTAGGTTTGGAGTCTTAACCAAGATTGTCACAGATAGTGTAGCTTATTTCTCTTCCCAAGAGATTACTCAGTTCTATTTTTACTATGGGATTACCCTCTCCCACTCTTTTGATTATTTTCTACAAGGAAATGGCCAAGCTGAATTAAGCAACAAGAACCTGGTGACTATCATCAAGAAGTTGGTAGATGACAACCAATGAATATGGCATAAAGCATTGGTTGATACTTTATGGGTAGACAAATTTACACCCAAGAGGCTAATTGGTATGTCACCTTTCCAACTTCTTTATGGTCTCAATGCTGAGATACCAATCACCTTGGAATTGCCAGCATTGAAATTGGCTAAGGCAATCAAAGATCAGACATATGAAAGCTCCATCGATAAGAGGATCATGTGCTTAACTGAACTGGATGAGTAGCAAACTATGGTAGTGGACTGAATCATGCAGCATCAAAGTCTGGTGAAGAAGCTCTTCAACCAAAAAGAAAAAACATCATGATTTCTAGATTGGAGATCAGGTCTTGTTGTGGGACAAGAGAAGAGAACCAAAGGGAATGCATGGGAAATTTGATTCCCTATGGAGAAGTCTATTTACTATCCATCAGCTTAATGGTGAAAATAGTTTCTTGTTGAAGTATCAAGATGGCATGCCCTTTTCTCTACCTCATAATGAGCATCATTTGAATTACTTCAATTCTTGAAGTATCAGATAAGGTCATATGTACATATATATATTTGTATAGTCTTTAGTTCTATTTTATGCTTTTCATTTTCATTTTTGGCACCTTTATTTTTTTTGGGTAGCATGACTCTGTAGCCCAATGGCATACTTAAAGGCACTGCAGATTCTAGTTTCTACTCCCCTCAGCTATTCCAAGTTTTTAACTGAAAGAAGTTCCCCAACTGGAGCCAATTGTTGTTCCCAAAATATGTCACTCATTTTTGGGACAACATATGAACTATTTTGGTCCTATAGGCCAAAATTATCTCTTCTCTTCTCAAAAAATTGTTTTGAGCATTCAAATCCTTCATTATTCAAGATTTTTTAGTTAAGAGACTAGTAGGTTCAACAGGTGAGTTCTCACAAAGGAACAAGTTTCCAACACTTAGGCAATTTCAAGGTTGGTTAAATACCTTAGTTCAACTAAAAAATTTCATCATCAAGCTTCCAAGAAAGGATTAAACCATTGAACCCAACTTCCAAAAAGGTTCAACGGTTCAATGGGTTCAAAGGTTCAACGACAACAACAAGCTTATAGAGTTAAGCGCTTCGTCAAAAGTTCAATATTTAAACCACTTCATCAAGTTCAATGGATTCAAAACACTTAATAAAAAGAAGAAGGCTTGAAATGTTGAACCTTGAACCAAAAAGTTTCAAAGGTTCAAAGGTTCAAAGGTTCAATGGGTTCAACAGTTCAAAGGTTCAACGAGCGGTTGGTTCAACGCGGTTGACTCAAGTGGTCAATTGAATGAGCAAAACACAAGATTGAACCGTTTAACCATTGAACCAAAGTTGGTTTAATTGGTCAGTTCAAAGGAGTGCCCCAAATCCCAAAGGCCAAAGTACCCTTGTAGATGGCAATGAACTAAAGGTGAGTGCCCTTGCGGAGGGTAGGTGATGAGCAAAATGGACCATTTCAAAAGGCTGAAAGGGTAAGATTTTCTTCAAAAAATTGAAAAAGATAGAAAATTTGGAATTCTTTCAAAAAATTTCAAGGCAAAAGACAAGGTGAATTCTTTCGGACATAAATTCCAAAGGAATTTCTTTGGACTTTTGTTCGAAGAAATTCTCTCGAAAGAAAAAAGCCTGAAGAAAAAAGGCTAAGGCAAAGGAAAGGTTTCCCTCAAACAAAATGTTTGAAGAAATTCCTTCAGAGATTTTGTCTGAAGGAATCAATATGAAGGAATTCACCTGAAGACCACCCAAAGGACCCCGAAGGGTAGGTACCCTTATGAGGGGTTCTCGGCACCTAGTAAATGGACCTTTCTCAAAGACCCGAAGGGACACCTTCCCTTTGGGGTGTTCCAAAGACATAAAGCTAAAGGAATTTCAAGGCTTAAAAGGGACTTAGAAAAATAAAGGAAGCAATGGAAAAAAGGATGAACTAATGAACCGATTGAACCTTGAACCAAAAGAGTTCAAAGTTCAATGGTTCACAGGTTCAACAGTTCAAAGAAAGCTCCAAACAAAGGAAAGAATTGGAAGATTCCAGAAACCAGTTCAAATAGATGGTTCAACAAAAGAGTAAGGAAGCGATTAAACTAGAGAAGTGATGGAACCAAGGAATTGATAAAGACCACCTGAACTGTTGAACTTTTGAACTAATGAAATAGCAAGTTCAAAGGTTCATGGTTCAATATGGTTCAAACAACCAGCAATCATTGGCATCCCCATGGATGTCAAATTTAAGGTAATGGAATATCCATTAATTTTAAAATATAGCATGTAACTTGAAGGATGAACCAAGTTACCAACTGACGAAGATATCCTAAGAGCTCTAATTGCTACAGGAAAGAGAGAACAATACAAAAAGATCAGAAATATCTACAAGGGAGTTATTTCTAGTAGGTGAAACAGTCCACTAAGTAGACTTCTAAGCATGCCAAATCAAGGATGCGGCCTATTTTTTTCCATGGAGTAAAGGCAAAAGTGGACAGCTGCATAAATAAGAAGGAAAGGACCAAGTGGCCTATACTTTGGAGGAGACATATGAGATGAATTAGCATGCCACAGTTAATGCTAATGCACTTTTCCAAGCATGGCCCTTTGACAGAACTGAAAATGCATTCAAGGCATTGAATGAAGCATGGGTTGTTCCATGGAAGAAAGTGCCAAGCCTTTCTTGGCTACTATATATTGTAATCTCTTATTTTATGCAAAGGAGATCTCTCCATTATATAAGCAAAACTCTGTCGAAATTGAAAGGTGATTACTGAGACTTTGAGCTCAAATTGTTGATCATATTTCTTTATCTGTATGATAAAGCAAGTTACTTTCAGAATTTGTGATGTTATAGCTTGTGTGATTTTAGGAATTTGTTCTTATGTCCATTTCCTAGGATCATTCTTGTTTATTTAATTTAACAAGCAAAACTAGTGGGAGTAATCAAGAAGGTGTCCTAAAGCCAAATTGTGGAAAGACTTTATGCTATCACAATTGTTTTTAATGTGTTTTTAGTTTCTTTCTATTTAAAGGATCTTTGGATGATTTTGTGCCCCCATTATCCTTCATATTTCACTCTTTGGGTAGTTGAGGTGGAGACTTTACGTTGCACTTCATTTTTCTAGTTACTGTGCCCTTGTTACCTATTGGTTACTCACCAGAAAGAACTCTTGAGCCCTGCTGCAAGACCACTTTTGAAAGAAGAGAAGTGTCTTTAGTATTATCACCAGGATTTCTCCTTTGTCTGTGAACATCATCTCTAAAAAAAGAGAGACAGATAGTGTATTCCTACCCCTAAGTGTTATTTTTTACTTATATATATAGTGTATAACTCCTCATATATATAGGGAACCTCCCCTTGATGAGAGGAGAGATTTGTCCACCTCTGATGTGGTAAACTTGCACGTTTGGCAGACCAATCTCTCTATGCTATGGTTGAAGAGACCTATTTTGCTCATTAGTTAGCTAGTGACAAAATATTCACCCAATAGTTTTTGGTGACTCCACTAGGGACGATCGCACAGTTTGAAGCCTCAAGATTCAAGCTAAAGTAGGGCTAGTTTTTTCCCATTTTTATTCTACAATAAAATAGGGAAACCACCAGAACACCCTTAGAATAAAATAAAGGGGATATATTGGATTACTTCAAAGAAGCCAATATATATGCATTGTTCACACAATAAGGTAGGGTAATCATTATTGAGGATTTTGTAATTCATTTAAATTAATTTTAGGAAACATTTAGAAGGAAGCTGACCAAGGTTAAAAGGGAGGGATCTTAAGAAGTTATCAACTTATCTAGCCAATCCACCAAAGTCATCAATAAATTTAGTGTCATCAAGGATAGCTTGAATACTCCTTTAGATAACCATGCAGATATTATGACACATGTTGAGGTGTTGTTCTAAACCCCACTTGTTATTATTCTTAAGATGTACCATGACACCAAATTTATTCCCAAAGCCTTGGAGGAGAAATATGGACAAAATAAATGGTTTGAAATATTACCCAATGATTTAAAATAGAGTAGAGGTAGCCCTTATATGTGTGATCCAATGAATTAGGGGCTCATTATATTATCCTTATTATTTTATCTTATGATTTTTTTGATAATCATGATTATCATTAAAAAAAATTATCTTGGGAACTCTATTTTTATTAGTGGGTCTCATCCCATTCTCACTATATATGCATTTATTGTAAACATTTAAAAAGAACAAGATTTTAAATAAAAATATTGATATATTTTAAATCCTATGGATGTACTTGAGTCTATTAATGTTTATTCTTCCTTAAATTCTATGTTGAGAATTGTTCCTATTGTTTAGGTTTGGCATTGATGTCAAACGTTGTTAAGAAAGGTGTTCATGAGGTCACTGAAGAATATAGCTATGAGAGAGAATATTGATTAATGTTGCAGTGATTCTAAGAGTGTAAGACATGATTGGTATATGTTATTATGATTTCATGAGTGATATTAATGTCATCATTTAATTTCCTTGTTAAAGTTATTAAGTGTTTGAGCCTAGTAAGTGTCTTGAGAAGGTATGTGCATAGGATGCCTAGTCTTGTGCATGAAGGGTCATGATGGTTTGGTGAGATGAATGAAAATAGGCATGATAAGTTTTATTAGGTTGTTTTAGCATTCATATGATTCATTAGATCAATCAAGTGAGTCTCAAAGTGATCCTACAATGGTAGGACCTATAGGTCAAGTCTACAACTAGACCTCTTCTAAGCCCTATTTGACCTAATGAGGCATCATGATCTATTATCAAGGTATATAAAGGATGTATGGCACTATTAAATATTGTATAAAGTTTATTTAGTATTTTATATTTGTGTATATCACATCTAAAGAGGCATGAAGGTCATTTTCAAGGCCTAATGTGATTTGCAGGTCAATGTCTAAGCAAGTAAAGAGAGAGAGTATGGCCTAATGAGGGTTCATGATTATATTTCAAAGTGTATAAAATAATATAAGAATATTTAGAGTTATGATATGTTTTTTAAAGTTTTCTCCTGAAATTTTAGGTCAAATTTGGAAGGATAAGGCATGAAAATATGTTATAACGTCTCTCAAGTGCACAAAATGAAGGGTTCTCTACTCGAGAAGGTATTTCTTGTGATCATTATCTCATCAAACCTCTGAATTGGAACCTAATATATTCATGGTATAAGGTTTTCCTATCTCAAAATTATAGACATTATTTTTTGGATTAAGGGGCTATGCTTTATGAATAATCGTTAACACCAAAAATAGTGTTAACCCTCTCTAAACCCCTAACAATGACCCGATGTGAAATATCTTGTTAAAAATAGACAAAATTGGTCTCAAATAAATATAAAAACTATTATATAATGTATTAAACTCTCCCATTCACCTCAAGGTGTGATTTTTTTGTTAGGTGTGTGAATAAATCCTACAAGAAAGTGTTAGTTTCTTAGAGATTTATTGTAGCAATCAAAGTTGACCAAGTCAAATTATGAAAATCATTGGATGGATAATTTTGAGAATTTTATTTTATTTCCATTAATTTTTATGGACATTTTATATCCCCCAAGTTTTCTAAAAACATCATCCAAGTTAGCCAATCACTAACATGCCTAATATTGGAAATAGTGAAAAACCCATGTAGTAATTAGAAGATAATTAAGAATGTGTTATCATGAAATATGGATGAATAAAAGTGAATGTATATATTTTTTATTAATTTTAATATATGTTAATTTTTTTAATAATTTATGGAGGTTAGTGTTTATAGTAAAAATTTTGCTCACAAGTTGACCTGTCTGGTTCAAATGAGACGTTGAGATACATGGTTATGAGATTGGTCTACAAGACCAATATTTCCATTTTACCATATTATATTTATATATAATAATTATATCATAATATCATCAAAATTAATCAATATTATTTTTAATTGGTCATATAGGTGTTGAAAGTGATATCATCATGAATGGTCTTTAAGGAAAACTGGCAGTTTTGAGTAAACAAGTTGTAGGGCTATTTGTTAGTCCATTTTCCATATGTAATGGAGCATAATTATCTTTATGAATTTGTTTAGGTCTTTTAATTTTAATTTATATGTTTTATTATCATTTTTTTGTGGCCAAACATTGTGTTATCTTCAATTGTTTAAGACAAACCGTTTTCTATGTGTGAAGGCCTAATGTAAACAATATTAATGGCATGCTTCAAGTGGTGATTCAAGATAAAAGGTGTCATGGAAATAATATGAGATTATTATGGGTATATTTAAGTGGTATATTAATTTTTGATATCGTGTATGAAGTTTTAAATTACACTAAGAAGACCAAAGGGTAACATGTACTAATGAAGGCCTAATTGAATTAGGTCTCCTTAAGGCCTAAAGAAGGATTTGCTCCATTTGAGATATGGCCAACCTAATGTAATTATTGATTAATGTTTGTGTCATTTCCTAAGTCCTATTTTTTAAAATATATAAGTGGGAAATTTTTTATTTTTGACCAAGAGGTGTATGAGCAAGATCCTAGTATAATAACAAGGCTTAATAGGCCTAATTATCTAGTAAGAGGATGATCAAGTAAAAAGAAAAGGATATAGAATTTTAAATAGATTAAGGATGTCTTAAAAACCATCATAAGAGTGAAAATAAACTATCATGAAGATCTAATAGGTGTATTTTATATTAAGATCAAGGTCATATAACCTAATCTGTCTTGAAGAGACATAGATGAGTGAAGAAGCCTAGAAGGTAATTTGAGAGGGATAAAAGAGAGAGAAGAACTGAAGAGGGTGATCATCATCTACTATATTAGAAATAAGGTTTTATCATGGTGATAATTTTTTTTAGGTGGCTTATTTTGTGTTGATTCCTCTAGGGGGTTGGTGCCTCCTTGCAAGTTGGTGCTTGTTAAAGCCTAGTTGGGTTAGTTCTCCATATGAAGTTGGTGCTTCACTAAATTGTGATATTTTGACCTATATTACTGTATATCATTTTAAAATATCATTAGGTTTTATTCCCCTTGAGGTTTTCCCACTCATATGTTTGTTTTCCTATGTTATGCTCATGTGAATGACTCTTTATGCATTATTATTTATTTATATTGATTTGATGGTTCAAGGAATGTTAAATTACATGTGAAATAAAGATATACGAGACTAATTCATCCCCTCTTGGTCATTATGTTTCCAAAAATTAGTATCAAATCCTGGTCCTTTGAAATAATTCTAACAGCTTAAAGGTGATCCTATGAAGCATAAGATATCTTGTGATAAAAAAGAAGAAGATAGCATATATGATGAAGAAGTCTACTATGATAGTGAAGAGGGAGAAGTTGAATTAGACCTTGAAGCTAAGATCATAAGTGTCCTTTATGATTTTAAGTATCAAATGAAGACTATTATGGATCTCAGGAGTTAGTTAAAAGGTATCAACATAAGGTCTAATTTAAAGGAAGTTGAGTATGACCAGTTGAAGATAGAGCTATATTCCTTTAGGGTTGAGAATTAGCAACTCATAGACAAAATGAACAAGTTTGAGAGAGAGTGTGAGGAGTTAGAACAAGTCAAGAGTACCAACATGAGAAGACCAATCAGGTATCCCAATGCAATAAAAGATAAGTCATCATGGGACCATGGGAAATTGAGTAAACAGTCAAGAGGTAATTACATAAATGTTTTTTGCTACATATGTAATAATATAGGACACATTAAAATATTATGCTATAATAGAGTTAGAAGAACTTTAATATTTAATAAGACATATGAAGCTCCTATAATGTATGATAAGAATTAAACACTGGTATGTAAGCCAAATCAAGTTAGGATTGATCATATTAAGCTCAAGAGTCAATATGGACTATTTTCTAAAGAGGAATAGAAGACTAAAGAGGCTTCTATGCTAGCTCAGATTGCCTTTCACATTCAAGATAAAAGCATGAAATTTTATATAGATAGTGGTTACTCAAGCCACATGATAGGAGACAAAAATAAGTTCATCTCATTAAAGAATAATGTTATAGGAATAGTGAGGTTTGGAGACAACACAACTACTAATATAGTTGGCAAGGGTGTTTTGAGTTTGGACAATGGGAAGACCAAGACACAAAATGTGTTGTATGTGGAAGGTTTGAAATATAACCTACTTATTATATGTTAAATGTTCAATCAAGGACACACACTAACCTTTCATGACAGAGGGTTTGAGATAAAGAGATCCAAATAAGGAAGGCTAATTTCCAATACTAAGAGGACTTAGAATAATCTATATATCTTGAATGAGGTCAAGAATGAGAGATGATTTATGAGTAAGACGTATAGAAGTTAGATATGGAATAGAATATTAGGTCACCTAAACTTTGATAATCTGGTCAATATAAGCACTAAGAAGTATTTGAAGAACATGCCTAAGATTACCAAACCTACAAACAATTAATCACTAATAAGTATATAAAGAACATGCCTAAGATCATCACACCTACAAACATACTTTTCAAGGCTTGTAAACATGGTAAGCAGACTAGAATAAGGTTCAAGTCCAAGGATTAATCTACCAAAAAACCATTAGAGTTAATACACACTGATCTTTGTGGGCTTATAATAATTCAAAGCATTTAAGGATATAACTACTTCATATTACTCATAGATGACTACACAAGAATGACTTGGATTTCATTATTAAAAGAAAAGTCATAAGATCATGATAAGTTCAAAGCATTGAAGGCTCTTATTGAGAATGAGAAGAATGGAAAGATCAAGTTCCTAAGATTTGACAGAGGAGGAGAGTTTTGGTCTAATGATTTTTATGACATCTATGAGGTTCATGGAATAAGGAGACATTTATCGGCATCTAGGACACCTCAAAAGAATGGGGTAGTGGAGAGAAAGAATGGGATAGTTCAAGAGATGGATAAAACTATGCTAAATGATTCTTTATTATCTGATGGATATTGGAGAGAGGTATTAAACATTACATTGCACATTTTAAATAAAGGAAAAATAAGGATTAATGGAAAAAATACTCCTTATGAACTATAGAAGGGAAGACCTGCTAATTTGGAACACTTTAGAGTGTTTGGGAGCAAAGTTTCATCAAAAGAAATGATGAAGACTTAGGAAAGTTTGATTCTAGATCTGATGAAGGTATATTCTTAAGATACTCATTAATGAACTCAGAAAATAGATGTTATAACAAGAGGTTACAAAATATATTGGAAAGTACCAATGTGAAGATTGATGAGACAAGGAAATCACACTCATAGTCAAAGGATCCTTTAGAGAATCTAGATTTCAAGAATGAAGAGGAAACTATAGAGGTTGATGAGGAAGAAGAATAAGTTGAGGAGAGAAAGGAATCAAAAATCCCCTCAAGGTAGATTTAAAGATATCAGCCTAAATCTCAAATCATTGGCAACAAGAATGCAGGTATGTAAACAAGGAGAAGACTGGTAAGTAATTTAAATCAAGATAAAGTTTATTTATTATCTAAGATTTAACATAATAATCTTATAGAATCAAGCAAAGACACATTTTGGATAGATGCTATGAATGAGGAGTTAGACCAAATATAGAATAATGAGACTTGGGAACTAGTTCCTAGGCTTAAAGATAAGAATATCATTGACACATAGTGGGTTTTTAGAAACAAGTTGAATGAAGATGGATAAGGCACTAGGAATAAGGCTAGATTGGTATGCAAGGGATATGCACAAGTTGAAGGGATAGATTTTGAGGATACCTTTGCACTAGTATAAATATTGGAGGCCATCAGATTATTTTTAGCATATGCAAGATTCAAAGGGTTTAAGGTATACTAGATGGATGTCAAATATACCTTTTTGAAAGGGAATTTGGAAGAAGTTTACATTGATAAACCTGAGGGGTTCTCACTATCAGATGACAAGGACTATGTTTTTATATTAAAAAAGGCTCTCTATGGTCTAAATCAAGCTTATAGAGTTTGGTATGATAGGTTGGATAGGTACCTATTGGATCAAGGATTTAAAAGAGGAGTTTAAGATAGTAATCTATACATAAAGATAGAAGATGACCATCATTTGATAGTATTTGTCTACATAGATGACATCATCTTTAGTGGAAATAATGAGAACATGACCAAGGCCTTTGTAGAGGTGATGAATAAATAATTTGATATGTCCATGTTAGGATAACTATCATTCTTTCTTGGGTTGTAAATCACTCAATCTAAAAAAAGGTATATTCATCTCACAAGCCAAGTACATAAGAGAGATGATAAAGAAGTTCGAGATGGAAGATTGCAAGGAAGTTAGTACACCCATGATCACAAGGTATAAGTTGAGAAAGGAAGATGAGTCTCCAAAGGTCAATCAAACATCATATATGTTAATGATTGGAAGTTTGTTATACACCACTAACTCTAAACCTAACATCATACAAGTAGTAGGTCTTGTGGGAAGGTTTCAATCAAATATAAATGAAAATCATTTACAAGTAGTCGAAAAGATACTTAGGTATCTCAAGAGGACTATGGAGTATGGGTTTTGGTATCAAAGAATCAAGGAGTTCAATTTGACATCCTATATAGATGCAGACTGGGTAAGAATTCTAGATGATAGGAAGAGTACTAGTGGAGGAGCTTTCTTCTTAGGTGGGTACCCAGTTTCATGGATAAGAAAGAAGAAAACATCAATATAATTATCCACATGTGAGGATAAGTACATTGCATTAGCTTCATTTTGAACTCAAGTCCTATGGAAGAGATAGACCCTAAAAGACTAAAAGGTAGAGTATGATGGTCCTATCCCTATCTATTATGACAATATAATTCCTATAAGCATCTCAAATAACCCTATCATGTACTCAAAGACCAAGCACATTCCCATCAGGTATAATTTTATAAGAGATCAAGTAAGTGAACAAAGTGTCAGACTTGAATATGCTTCTACACATGATCATATTAGAGACATCTTAACCAATCCACTTCCAAAGGTAACATTTAAATACCTAAGATAGGAATTGGGTGTAATTCTTGCCCCTAGAATCATATAAATGAAAATAATTTACAAGTAGTCAAAAATATACTTAGGTATCTCAAGGGGACTATGGAGTATGGGTTGTGGTATCCAAGAATCAAGGAGTTCAATTTGACATCCTATATAGATGCAGACTGGGTAAGAATTCTAGATGATAGGAAGAGTACTAGTGGAGGAGCTTTCTTCTTAGGTGGGCACCTAGTTCATGGATAAGAAAGAAGCAACCATCAATATAATTATCCACATGTGAGGATAAGTACATTGCATTAGCTTCATTTTGAACTCAAGTCCTATGGAAGAGATAGACCCTAAAAGACTAAAAGGTAGAGTATGATGGTCCTATCCCTATCTATTATGACAATATAAGTCCTATAAGCATCTCAAAGAACCCTATCATATACTTAAAGACCAAGCACATTCCCATCAGGTATAATTTTATAAGAGATCAAATGAACAAAGTGTCAGACTTTAATATGCTTCTACACATGATCATATTATATACATCTTAACCAATCCACTTCCAAAGGTAACATTTAAATACCTAAGATAGGAATTGGGTGTAATTCTTGCCCCTAGAAATCATTAAAGAAGCCAAGTAATTAGGGGGAGATAATCATGATCATTAACTCCAAGAATAGGTGAGTTGTTCCAAGAAGGTATTCATGGAGATAGGGGGAACATGTTTATATTATGTCTCACAAACTCATAGTTTTGTGTGTTGATTATTTTGGTTATAAGGAGTGTGATCCAAGGAGTTGCAGACATCACTTTGTTATTTATGTCAAAGGGGGAGAAAGACCAAAATGGGGAGATTAGAATGATCAATATACAATTTGTTTTTCCATCAATTAAAAATGAGGATATTGTTGATCATTATTCATTGTGTTGAGGTTTAGCATTGATGTTGTCATTTATGTCAAAGGTTCTTGAGAAAGGTGTTAATGAGGTCACTGAAGAATGTAGCTATGAGAGAGAATATTTATCAGTGTTTTAGTGATTTTGAGAGTGTAATAAATTATTGTTATATTTTATTATGAATTCATGAGTGATGTGAAGGTCAACATGGAAGGTCCTTGTTGTCAAATTTATTAAGTGCTTGAGCCTAGTAAGTGTCTTGAGAAGGTATGTGAATAAGATGCCTAGTCTTGTGCATGAAAGGCCATAATGGATTAGTGAGATGAATGCACATAGGAATGATAAGTTTTATGATTTTGTTTGAGCATGTATATGAGGCATTGGATCACTCAGGTGAGTCTCAAGGTGAGCCTACAGGGGTAAGACCTATAAGTCAAGTCTATAACTAGACCTCTTCTAGACCTTGCCATGCCTAATGAGGCATCATGGTCTATTTTAAAGGTATATGAAGGATGTATGGAACTATTTAATCATGTATAAGGTTTCTTGAGTATGTTAGAGTGGTGGAGAACACATGGAAAGAGGCATGAAAGTTAGTTTGAATGCCTCAAGTGATTTGCAGGTCAAGGTCTAAGTAAGCAAAGAGAGAGAGAGTAGGGCCTAATGCAGGGGCATGATCAAATTTAAAGGTATATAAGATCATATAAGCATTTTTAGAGGTAATTTATGTTTTTTTAGGTTTTATCATGAATTTTTAGGTCAAATTTGGAAGGATAAAGCATTAAAATATGTTTTAAGGTCTCTTGAGTGCACAGAATGAAGGGTTCTCTACCTAAAAAGGTTTTTATTGTGCTCATTAGATTGTCAAACATTTGAATTATAAAATAATATATTCATGGTATAATTTTAAGGTCCTATCTCAAAATTTAAGGCATTATTTTCTAGATTAAGGGGCTATGCTTTATAAACAATCGTTAACACCAAAAATAAAGTTAACTCTCTAAAACCCTAAAATGACCTAATGTGAAATATATTGTTAAAAATAACCTAAAATGGTCTCAAATTACTATAAAAACTATTTTATCGTGTATTAAACTACCCTAGGCACCTCCAGGTGTGATTGGTTTGTCAGGTGTGTGAATAGACCCTAGAAGAAAGTGTTAGTTTCTTAGAGATTTGTTGTAATAGTCAAAGTTGACCAAATCAAAGTATGTAAATCATTGGATGGATAATGTTGAGACTTTTATTTTATTTCCATGAAGTTTTATAAATAATTTTTATCCCTCAAGTATGCTAAATCGGTCATCGAAGTTAGTCAGTCGCTAATAGGCCTAATGGTGGAAATAGTAAAAAACTCAGGCAATAGTGAGAAGATGATTATGAATGTGTTATCATGAAATAGGGATGAATAAAATTGAAAGGAGATATTTTTAAGGAATTTTAAGACATGTTAATTTTTGGTATAAGTTTTTGAGTTTGGTGGTTATAGTGGAAAAGTTGCTCATAAGTTGACTTGTCTAGTTCAAATGAGATAGTGAGATACATGGTTATGAGATTGGTCTGCAAGACCAATATTGACATTTGAAAATATTATATATTTATATAATAATGGTATAATTATATCATAATATAATCCAAATTCATTAGGATTATTTGGAATTGTATTATAGGTGTTGAAATTCATTATCACCATGACTGGTCTTTGAGTAAAACTGGCAGTTCTAAGTGAGCAAGCTACAAGAGTGTTTTTAATTCATTTTTCCCTATGTAATGAAGTATAATTATCTTGATGAATTTTTTGAGGTATTTTAGATTTTTATTATATGTTTTATTTTCATGTTTTTGTGTACAAACATTGTGTTATCTCCAGTTGTTCAAGATAGACCTTTTGTGTGTGAAGGCCTAATGTAAATGGTACTAAAGATGTGTTTCAAGTGGTGATTAGAGATAAAAGGTGTCATGGACATAATATGAGATTAATAGGGGTCTATTTGAGTGTCATATGAAGTTTTTATAACATGTATGAATTTTTTAAAGTGCTCTAAGGAGATCAAAAGGTAATGTGTACTAATGAAAGCCTAATTGAATTAGATCTCCTTAAGGCCTAAAGAAGGATTTGGTCCATTTGAACTATGGTCAACCTAATGTAATTATTGATTAATATTTTTGGAATGTAATAAGGCCTATTTTTTTGAATATATAAGTTTTAAAATTTGTATTTATGACCAAGAGGTGTATGAGCAAGAGCCTAATATAATAACAAGGCCTGATAGGCCTAATTATCTAGTAAGAGGATGAGTGAGTAAAAAACAAAGGATATAACATTTTAAAGAGATAAAGGAGGTATTATATACCATAATAATGGTGTAGATAAACTATCATGAAGATATAACTTGGGTACTGTAGATGAAGATCAAGGTCATATGACCTAATATGTCTTAAAGAGACCTAAATGAGTGAA
This sequence comes from Torreya grandis, assembly GCA_037957365.1. Lineage (NCBI taxonomy): Eukaryota > Viridiplantae > Streptophyta > Pinopsida > Cupressales > Taxaceae > Torreya > Torreya grandis. Next base: position 137,050 of record JARHVA010000206.1, on the reverse strand, counting down.
GAAGCCTAAAAGGTAGTTTGAGAGGGACAAAAGAGAGAGAATAAATGAAGAAGGTGATAATCATCTAATGTATGAGAAAAAAATGGGTTTTATAGGTGATCAAAGGTTTCAAGTGGTTCAGTTGGTGTTGAGTCATTTAGGGGGTTGGTACCTCTTTGTAAGTTGGTGTCTAATAAAGCTTAGCTGGGTTGCTGCTTAGCTAGTTAGGGTTGTATTGTCACAATTTTTGAAAACATTAAAAAAAATGGTGAAATTTTTTATTTTTGAAAAAATGGTTAAAATTTTGATTTTTTCACAAAAACACCAAAAATTTCAAAAATTTTAAAAATTAAAATTTATGGCCTTTTCCATTTTTATCCCAATATGTTTTTAAGAATGTTTGAACCTTCTGTTCAAAATATTACTAGCTTCCCAATAATTTTCCAAAACCTTTTTTATTTTTATGAGTTGAAAAAACATTTTTTCCTTTTTCACAACTCATTCAAAGTGAAAAAAAGATTTATGTGCAAAGTGCAAAAAAAAATTTGGTTCAAAGTGTAAAAATATTTTTGGTGCAAATTACAAAAAATATTTTTGGTGCAAGTTGCAAAAATGTTTTCAGATCCCACACAAATTGTAAAGACTTTTTAGTCTTCCCTAGCCATGCAAATTCCACTTATCTAACCATGAATTTTTAAATTTTCTCTCCTCCCTCAAATGCAACTACTTTAATTATTTCCCTAAGCTAATGGGTGACCTCACCAAGTTTTGGCACTGTTTCATCAAATGTAATGAATGGGTGTCCAACATGATCATTTTAACTTTGCCAGCGTACTCTCATCCTATGCTAAAATAAAAGCTTTATAATGGAATATGGATATTTATGAAAACATAATGGAAAGTGATTCTTGTCAAACATTATAATTGCAGGTATCCTAGTAGATATGTATGGATAATGTAGAAGCATCCATAAGGCACATGAACTATTTGACAAAATTTAACAATGCAGAAGATTCTCATAAAGTGTTCTACAATATGGTTGAGAGAGATGTGATTTTTTGGAATGCTATTCTTGTTTATTTTGTCATAATGGATATATTGAAAAGGATTTCAAATTATTAAGTGAGATACAATTTTGCTGAATCATTTTGACAAATGGTGCATAGTTATCTTTGGGGTATTTTCCAAACAACTAACATGTCATTTTGTAAAGTCAAGGAAAAATGCAATGAAAAGGTTTAAATTCAACATCATCACCTATGCTAACATACTTTTGGGCCATACAAGAATGGGATATTTAGAGAATAATAAGGTAGATCAAAATGTTTGATGAAATGCTATGAATAAATGTAGTCTCATGGATTGTAATAGTTACAGTATATGCTAAAATAGATAGGCCTAAACAATATTTTATGCCAGTTATTGATGTATAAGAGAGAGTAAAATAAGTTTTAGATGAAAGAGTTACTAAATTTGATATCAATGATAATGAAAAATCACATTTTGAGGTAGATCATCAGTAAAAATATTAAATAAAGCGCAGAAACAATCTAAATCTAATTATGATAAAAAAATGCTCATGATAGTAAAGAAATTTGTTTTTCATCCAAGTATCATTTGATAGAGTCTAATTTACAGAAGACTAACACTAGTGTTCCTAAAAAATGAGGTAGTTTATCTTCTTAAATCCAAAAATCAAAATATCCTCAATGTTTGGATACCTCATGCAAAGGATAAACAATAATAGAATGAATGTAAAAGGTAGTCACTTATAAGGCATAGTATAAAGTGACATAGATGGGAATACTATCTTATTAGATTAGATACACAATTTAGTATGGCATGTGTAGACACTTCTCTATCATTTTGATGTGTCTTTAAGCATAGTGACATAATTACACCATGGTTCACATCACATACACAAAACTCATGGAATATAGTGATACAAGTCTTCCTATGGCATATGATCAGATAGGTCTAATTAGAATGATTGTAAATGGGAATGGGATGACATGCCACACCAAGATAATTGTTGTTGGAAAGTGTGAAGCCAATTTAATGACCCATGTCATAGAGTGATGTCCAAGTGAATTTGGTGGTGAATTTTGATGAGACATTATGTCAAATAATTGTGTGCAATCAAGCTCTTGAGGGTTGAGGTTATGAAATTATGTTCTGATGCACAAATATTTGGGCTCTTATTATGGATGCAGGGACTAGTTTCTTTGCATAATTCTATGAGATTTCTCAATATTTTCTTCATGAGGAATGGATCATGGAGCAATGGGAAAAGAATTATTATATCAGCACAGTTACAGGGGCCAATAATGGTAGATATTTTTTAGTAATGTCCAAAGTCATACAATGTACACAATAGTGTTCTAAATTTAGTGACTCTTTTCCATTTAAATAGATTAATAAAAATAGAGATAAGGATTATATGTCACTTATATAGCTTCCATAGGAAATCGATGGAGTGTTGTTATGTCTCATAATGTTGGTTTTACTGATCAAGTGGTGGAGCTTTATTTCCTATATCTTAGTGAGGGTATTCATCAATGTTGACATAGTGGGTAGTGCATCATGATAATTGTAGCAACACGGGACCAAGCAACATTTGTTTTGAATGTTTCCAAATGAAATCTTATAGATGAAACTCAAGAGACACTTCACACATCTGCATTTTTGATTACTCATGTTAGATAAAAATGGGAAAAGAATATTTTTATTACTTCTATTCATTATGGGTGATGCGTACATGCTAAACCATTCTTATAGAGACAAATGAAATTGAGGATCAAGATAAATGCAGTTGGTAAGCAGCAACTTTTATTCTGAAGTATCCCAAACAAGGTTACTTGAAATTGTCTCATGAAATAACATGCTTATGGAATGGGTTCCCACTCAATGGGTTGATTGAGGATATTCTATAATGAATTTTTTAGTTATTGATTCTTAAAGTGTTTAATTGACACTTCAAAATTGTGTAACAGCTTTGGCAGCATGACTATTGTAATGACTACAATTGTCAATTTCATCAATAGGACCAATAGTGATCCAAGAGCATAAAATAAGGTAACCATGTGTATAATCTCAAAATGTAGATACAATCCATCTAGATGTTATTTCTCAATCAACTCATAGCATAATACAAAATCCCTATGTTTGGTTTTGGTTCTATTATCAACAATGCCAATTTGGTTGGCTAAGTTTTCTTTAATGGGCTCCTCATATAAATGTAGTTGAATATCATGGAACTATAGAAGCAAAAGGCTGCATTCAATGAAATGAATATGACTAATGAAAATGAACATAATGGTTCATATGCTACCTAGTCGAAGAGATACAATCAATTGGTCTCCAAGTAGAATCATATTCATTCAAGGCAACTTGTCAAATGGTTCACATGATTTCTATATGCTTCCAAATTTGGTATATGTGTCTATCTTGACATAGATAACCAATCAAAAGTATTTTTGGTAGCCTTTTTTAGTATCCTACATCTATTGAAGACATGAATAATTTTTGAGGATAAAAATCATATTGATGGCTTGTAAGTCATTTTTTAAAATATGGAGAATGTGTTGCATGGAAATATTGAAATTATCTCATGGGCATCTTTGACAAGGATAGAAAGATGTTCAAGCTGGTACTAATTAGTTTCTGAAGTAAATCATGCAACATAGACTATTCATTATCAATTTTTTTTGAATTTAGGCAAGGTTTGGTGTGGATATTAGTATAAAGTGTAAATTTGTCAAGGTAATTCATACACACTATGTCACTTTGTAAGAATCAAATCATACAATTTTGATTTGCACCATTCAAGTGGTTCAATTTTATAATTTCATTTTGCACATGATGCAATTACACTAATGTACTTTTGCACCACTTAAGCAGTGCATTTTTATAAAATCACTTTCGCACCACTTAAGTAGTGATTTTTTATAAAATCACTTTTGCACATTCAAAAATGTGAAAAAGGTGGTTACGCATCATAACCACCTCCCCATGCTATAGATATGAATGTAAGGCTCATTGTAAAAAAGGGTTTTTTTTAGTGAAACTCAGTAGAAACTTTTGAAAGATGAGATTGTATTTTGACTCAATAAAGATCAGAACAAAGAGATTTTATAGATTTTGTGTTCAGGACTTCTTCGTGAGTTATAACTTTGCATATGATTCATCTATCTCTATATCTTTACTTTCAAGTTGTTTTCCTAATCACTACCAAATTTTTAGATAATGATAATTTCACATTAAGTATTTCTTTTAAAATTTTCTTGTGTTGTTTATATGAATGTGAAATCTCAGTGGTATTTAAGCAATATTTTAATTGTCTTTTATGGGTAAATATGGGATGTTATCTTTGGCCTGCTATCAGTATTAGAAAATTGTCTCAGTGTATGTTTTTCACTCCTAAGGGTGTAATTATGTCTTTACCACCCATTGAATGAGAGAGGTTTCCATGCACATGGTTTTTTACCCTTCTTGGACTATTCTGGTAAGTTTCTGCATTTCGCTACCCAAAGTTATCTTTCATTTTTCTTAGGGTTATCATGGTAGTGTTTGTATTTAACTAACTATGGAAACCTTGTCCTTCCTTATTTATTTCCTTTCTCTATTCATATTTTCTTTCCATTATTCCCTCCTTTCTCCTTATTTCCTTTCTACCTCCTTTACGTATTTTCAATTTAAAAGTATGAAACCCCCAATAGAAAAAATGGAATAGATTTTCCCTTAATTTTCTCTTTTTGGTTTTCAATAAAGGTAGCTCTGCCTGCTAATAAGAGAGGGGATTTGTCCTGCATTACTGATTAACGTAAGAACCCAATTCCAACACTACTAACTCAAAGTCACCAATTTGTCACCCTGATGAATTTTTGAGCCAACAATTTTTGGTGACTCCACTAGGGATCGAATTGCTTTAAGTACATGATTTTTAGACATTTAAAGACACCTCCCCTTGAATGGATTGTGGCAACTCTGTTGATAATAAGTACCTAGTACCTTAACCTTCTTGATTGCAAAAATGACATCGGTCCATCCCAACTCCAATGATCCCCACATCCTATGGGGAAAACATTTTGGGTCATTGGCTTTGGCCCAATAAAATGAGTTCCCATTAGGTTCAAGGAAGAGATTCCCAAAGTTCTCTAGATAAAATGGTCAAGATACAAATAAACATATCCAGGCCTTCACAGTGTCTTATAGCATTTTAGGAGTTATGTATGAGGATGTTGTTGTGAGACTTTTTGTTGAAACTTTCATTAGACTTGCTATCAAGTGGTTATATAACTTAGAATATGGATGTGTTATGGATTGGAACTCTTTGAAGAATAATTTAATAGATAGATTCAAATCAACTATGAACGTATGTGTACTTTTATCAGATTTCTTCCAAATTCAAAAGTGAGATGATGAACAGATGAGAGAGTTTGTAGCATGTTTTAAAAAATTATTGAGACTGATCCCTCACACAAATCAACCAAGCCTCAATAATCAAATTTGCATTTTCATTAGTTCTCTTCAACCAAAGATCAAGTTTGTCTTGATGAGGAGCAAAGTAAATGACTTAATGGATGCACAACAAGATGCTATCGAGATTGAAGATGATTTAATCATGTCTAGAATGTTGAAGAAAGAGGTTTTAAAAGATGTTATACCTATTACCAAGGATAATGAATAAATATTGAAACCTGATACAATAAAGATTCTACAATATTTAGAACAAAAACTTTGAAGGCAAGTTACTAATCAAACTTGTCAGAACTATAATAGAGAAAAAGAAAAAGTGATACCTGTCATATATGACTGTTTTAGTTTCATTATCATGGAAGAAGATGAACAACTAGAAGAAATAATGATTGATTAGAGAACAGATGAAGATTTTAACTTCCCAATTAATGAAAGGATAAAGATTTGCCTATTTCACCAGATTGCTTAAATCCCATGGTCCTAGGAGAAAATGGGTTATCTAAAAAACAACTGATAAAAACATGAATAAAAAAGAGTAATAATATAGAGTCTGATGTTATACTTTATGAAAGAGAACATATTGTGGAACCAATTCTTAGAAAATTAGATGATCCTTTCTCTATCAAAATGAAAGACTCAATAGTTAAAAATGAAGATTCATCATGTATTTCATTTTCAGAGTCTACCATAGAAGAATTCTCTATATGATCTGAATCCAAAGAAATTAACCATGTGAAAATTGAAAATCAGAATCATGTCAAGGTTGAGGTCAAAGAAGACATCAATGCAAGACAAAATAAATAGTGCCCAATAATCATTACAAGTGAAATGGAAACTATCAAGGCAGAGGAAATTGATGAAGATGATAATTATTCATCCAGTGATGAATTCATTTCTACAGTGAGAAGCAATTTGGAAAATAATATCAACACTTCATTCATTTTTCAAGATAATCATATTGTGGTTCTGACATAGATATGCAACACACTTCTCTCTGATTTAGATACAATATCTATCATAAATTAATTTGAAGTCATTAAAAAAGTTCAATATTACTCAGAAGTGCTCACAAAATATCAGATAATTCATAATGATTTCATTTCAAAACAAGAAAATATTGATGATTTGTTCATTTTTCTTTATCCTTATATGAACGATAATTGTAAGTTCATCTTCTCACCTATTTGATCACTATTACTAAATATATTTAGAGTTCATAAGTCAAATCCATTATTTTGAAATGGTAGGTACTTCTCCCAGCTAGTGAATGGTTTTGTATAATCTTCTCATTTTCCTCTACTCCCTATAAATAGTTCTACTTTCTCAATTTTGGCTTGTTTCCCTTTCCCATTTTTGTTTTGGTGTGTGTGTGTGTGGTTTTTCAATAAACACAATAGTCTATTTGTTGCCCCTCCTCCATGTTTTAGTCTTTCTCCCTGCACACATTTGTAGCAGTGATCTTTACCTGAGAAATATCATGGGTAATCACATGATTTACTAAGATGACAGAGTGGATAAATTTTTCATGAATCTCTTCAGTAAATGAGTGGTCGATATGCAAGTTTTCAAGAAAATGGGAAATTTGGCTTCACAGTGTGTGTTTATTTTTTATATGATTGAGATGGGTGAACTATCTATCTGTTGGTTGAATCCAGATACAAAAGTGTAATAAAAAAACTTCTCTCTTCACATTTTATTTTATGTAAAAATACTTAACTAAAAATGCCCTCGTATACACTATCATTTTGGATATGTGAAATCCCCTATTAGGCAAAGTACCTAACCCTCACATACATTATATTTAGACATGTGATAGCTTTATGATGGATTGAGGACCCATCCCTTTCTCAAAAATCATAAATCTAAAGATTTTTCAAATCTATCAAAGTTGTTGCTGAAGACTCTGCTACCCAATGGATAAAACACCAACCTACAAAACTAGGGAATTATAAGTTTTTTCTATTCCTTATAGTTTTAGAATCCTAGTCAGATCAAGATTTTGTCATAGTTTTTGAAAATAGTAAAAAATGGTGAAATTTTCAATTTTTGAAAAAATGGCTAAATTTTTGAATTTTGCCCAAAAACACCAATTTTTTTAAAAAATTCAAAAATTAAAATTTAAAACCTTTTCCATTTTTATCCCAATATGTTATTAAACCTATTTGAACCCTCTATTAAAAATATTGCTAGCTTTCCCAGTAATTTGCCAAAACCTTTTTGCTTTTTGTGAGTTGCAAAAACATTTTTTCCTTTTTCACAACTCATGCAAAGTGTAAAAACATTTTTGGTACAAAGTGCAAAAACATTTTTGTTGCAAAGTGCAAAAATATTTTTGATGAAAATTTCAAAAAATATTTTTGGTGCAAGTTGAAAAAAAGTTTTTAGTTCCTTTGCAAATTGTAAAAACTTTTTCAATTTTCCCTAACCATGCAAATAAACTTTCCACTTCTTTGACTGTGCAATTTGAAATTTTCTATCCTCCCTCAAATGCAACTGCTATAATTATTTCCCCAAGCCAACGGGTGACCTCTATAGGTTTTAGCATTGTTTCATCAAAAGCAATGAATGGGTGTCCAACATGATCATTTTAACTTTGCCAACATACTCTTAGCCTATGCTAAAATAAAAGCTTTGGAATGGAATATGGGTAGTTATGCAAGCATAATGGAAAGTGGATTCTTGTCAAACATTTTAATTACAGGTATCTTGGTAGATATGTATGGACAATGTAGAAGCATCCATAAGGCACATGAACTATTTGACAAAATTTAACAATGTAGAAGATTCTCATAAAGTATTCTGTAATATGGTTGAACGAGAAATGGTTTTTCAACATGTTATGCTTGTTGATTTTATTAGAATAGATATATCCTTTATTAATTGAGATACAATTTCACTAAATCATTTTTACAAATAGTTTATACTTATCTTTGGGGTATTTTCCAAATAATTAACATGTCACTTTGTAAAGTCAAGGAAAAATACAATGGATAGGTGTAAATCCAACATAATCACCTGTGCTAACATACTTTTGGGCCATACAAGAATGGGATATTTAGAGAATAATAAGGCAAATCAAAGTGATAGACAAAATGCTACGAAGAAATATGGTCTCGTGGATTGCAATAGTCAAAAAATATTTTAGAATAGATGGGCCTAAAGAGAATTTCATGCTAGTTATTGATGTATAAGAGAGAGACAAAAAAGATGCAAATTATAGAGTTACTAGATTTGATATCAATGATAATGGAAAATCACATTTTGAGGTGGATCATCAGTAAAAAAATATCAACTGAAGTGTAGGAACAATCTAAATCTAATTATGATTAAAAAAATGCTCATGATAGTAAAGAAATTTGATTTTCATCCAAGTATCATTCAATAGAGTCCAATTTATAGAAGACTAGCACTAGTGTTCCTGAAAAAAGAGGAAATTTATCTATTCAAAATCAAAATATCCTCACTGTGTGGATACCTCACACAAGGGATAAATAAGATAGAATCAATGTAAAAGGTAGTCACTTATAAGGCATAGTATAAAGTGACATAGATGGGAATACTCTCTAAACAAATTAGATACATAATTTAGTATGGCATGTGTAGACACTTCTCTATCATTTTGATGTGTCTTTAAACATAGTGATATAATTACACCATGGTTCATGTCACATACAAAAACTCATGGAATATAGTGATACAAGTCTTCCTATGGCATATGATCAGATAGGTCTGATTGGAATGATGGTAAATGGGAATGGGATGATACACCACATTAAGATAATTGTTTTTGGAAAGTGTGAAGCCAATTTAATGACTCATGTCAAAGAGTGATGTCCAAGTGCATTTGATGGCGAATTTTGATGAGACATTATGTTAAATAATTATGTGTAGTCGAGCCCTTGAGGGCTAAGGTTATGCAATTACATTTTAATGCATAAATATTTGGGCTCTTATTATGGATGCAAGGACTGGTTTCTTTACATAATATTATGAGCTTTCTCAGTATTTCCTTCATAAGGAATGGATCATAGAGCAATGGGAAATGAATTATTATATCAGTGAAATTGTAGGGTCCAATAATGGTAGTTATTTGGTATTAATTTCCAAAGGCATATAGTATACATAAAAATATTATAAATTTAGTGACTCTTTTCCATTTAAATGGATCAATAAAAATAGAGAGAAGGATTCTATGTCACTTATATGGCTCCTACAAGAAATTGATGGAGTGTTGTTATGTCTCATAATGTTGGTTTTACTGATCAAGTGGTGGAGCTTGATTTATTATATATTAGTGAGGGTATTCATTGATGTTGTGATAGTGGGTATTGCATCATGACAACTATAACAACATGGGATCAGGCAGCATTTGTTCTGAATGTTTCCAGATGAAAGCTTACAGATGAAACTCAAAAGACACTTCACACATCTACATTTATGAGTACTCATGTCAAATAAAAATGGGAAAAGAATTTTTATATTCCTTTTTTTATTATGGGATATGTGTACATGGTTCACCATTATCATAGAGACAAATTCAAGTGAGGATCAAGATAAATGCAGTTGGCAGGCACCAATTTTTCTTCTCAAGTATCCCAATCAAGGTTACTTGAAATTATCTCATGAAATAACAAGCTTATGCAATGGGTTCCCACTCAATGAGTTGACTGATGATAGTATGTAATGAATTTTTTAGTTACTAATTCTTAAACTATTGACATTAACAAGGTGGTCCCAGAGAAATAGTTGACATTTCAAAATTGCATAACAGCTTTAGCAGCATGATTATTGTAGCAACTACAATTGTCAATTTCAACAATAGGACCAACAGTGATTCAAGAGCATAAAATAATGTAACCATGTGTACAATCTCAAAATTTAGATAAAACCCATCTAGATGTTATTTCTTAATTAACTCATAACACAATACAAAATCCCTATGTTTGGTTTTGGTTCCATTATCAACAATGCCAATTTGGTTGGTTGAGTTTTCTTTAATGGGCTCCTCATATAAATGTAGTTGAATATCATGGAATTTTAGAATCAAAAGGTTATATTCAATGAAATGAATGTGACTAATTAAAATGAACATAATGTTTCATATGCTACCTATTCGAAGAGATGTAATAAACTGGTCTCCAAGTGGAATCATATTCATTCGAGGCAACTTGTCAAATGGTTCACATGATTTTTATATGCTTCCAAATTTGGTATATGTGTATATCTTGACATATATAACTAATAAAAAGTATGTTTGGTGTCTTGTTTTAGTATCCTACATCTATTGAAGACATGAATACTTTTCAAGGATAAAGATCATATCAATGGCTTTTAAGTCATTTTGTAAAATATGGAAAAGGTGTTGCATGAAAATCCTATAATTATCTCATGGGCATCTTTGACAAGGATATAAATACCTTCAATCTAGTACTAATATATTGAATGAATATTTTCATAATGGATGTGAGATAAAAAAAATTAGCATGCCAAAAAAATCTACAAGTGCTTGGTTTCTAAAGCAAATCGTGCAGCATGGACTATTCATTAGCAAAAAATTTTGAATTCAGGCAAGGTTTGGTGTGGATATTAATATAAAGTGAAAATTTCCAAAGGTAATTCATGCACATTATGTCACTTTGTAAGACTCGAATCATGAAATTTTGATTTTCACATTTCAAGTGGTGCGAAAGCACCAAAGTATTTTTTCACCATTCAAGTGGTTCAATTTTGTAAATTCATTTTTTGCACATGATGCAATTGCACTAATGCACTTTTGCACTGCTTAAGTAGTGAATTTTTATAAAATCACTTTTACACCTTCAAAAATGCAAAAAAGGTGGTTATGTACCATAACCACCTCCCCATGCTATAAATATGAATGTAAGCCTCATTGTAAAAATGGGCTTTTTGGTAGTGAAACTCTGTAGAAACTTTTGAAAGATGAGATTGTGTTTTTGACTCAATAAAGATTAGAACAAGGAGATTTTGCAGACTTTGTGTTCAGGACTTCTTCATATGATTCATCTATCTCTATATGTTTACTTTCAAATTATTTTCATAATCACTACCAAATTGTTAGATAATGGTAATTTCACATTAAGTATGTAGACACCTAAATCTAGCCATCGATAACCTCCAATCAGGGTTTTGGCCAATTTCCACCCAAAATGCACAATTTGGCCTAAAAACACTAAAACATGCTAAATGATGTGAAATTTACATATTCAAGTTCTGATTTTTTCTAGGGTATCCCTAAATGGGGCAATGCAATTTATGGGCCAGTTAATTTTGATCAGATCATTTTGAGTCAAAATGCCAATTTTGCACCTAGGTGCTCTGGATTACTCTTTCCTATCAAATATTTTGCACAAGATGCATGCCTTTGTTATTTACTATTGGTAACATCCTAAATGGGAATAAGATTCTAATGCATCTTACATTGAATTTCAATTTCAATCTAGTCAAATTTTGGACCAATAACAAGGCATTCTGATCAATTTGAGTAATTTGTGCACAAAGTGCTTAATCATGTTAAGAGCTAATTAACCCAAATCAAGGCCTAATTAAAAATTATATGGAAACTTGTTGAATACTTATTTTTGAAAATTAATATTGAATATCTACATCATTAGGTGACCTCATTTCTTGGTAAGACATCCCTAGGCCATAAATGCCACAAATATTAGGATGCATGCCTCCCATGCCTCATTAAAGCCCTCCATGATTCTTAATTGATCCTCTATCCCAAATATTGATGAGCCTATTTATCAATTTTAATTTAAAAAATGTAATAATACTTAGCCACACATCTCAATCTTGAGATGGGTGGTTCAGGTTGATTTGGATCAATCTCAAAAATCTATAAATAGAGAGGCCATAAACATCATTTCTAAGCTATTTTGGTGCAAAGTTATAATGCACAAATATCTTCAAGAATCCATTAAAATTAGTGTTACCATGACAAATTTATTCTAAGCCAAGTTAAGCTATAATCCAAATGTTCCAAGGAGAGATGGAGCTAGTCAAGCTTCCATTGTCGAAGACTTCATGAGCACAAGCCAAGCAAGCCACTACTATAAAGGCATTTGGATCATCCAAGGAAGGTGAAGGAATTCTTGTGTTTTACTCCTTACTTTTTAGTTGTGTTTGTCATTTTTTTGTTAACTAAGCTATCCCTAGTGTCTAGGCCTAGAGATGTTATGATATTGGTGTATTTCTTTCATATTCTTTTCATTTTGGAACTAACACCATACTAACCATTCTCTCTTGAGTCAAATTTCTAGATCACATTATGGCATGCCTGATGGGACTAGATGCATCTCAAACCTGGAGAAGAACATTTTGAAACTCTAAAATATCTATTTGGACCTTTAAAACTATTGTAAATTGATTTTCTAACCTTATTTTATCATTTTTATTTGCCACAATTTTACACAGCAACCAACGTTGACAAGTAAAATTAATATTAGTTACATAGCTTAACTGATGTCGATTAGGAAAATTGACATCGGTTAGATTTTGGTTGGCCAAGTAACCATCATCAGTTGTATATAACTGACATCGGTCACTATGTTTTTCCAAAAACATAGACCTAAGAGCTATTTTTCCAAAGTTTATTGTTTCAAACCAAAAAGAGCTTCAAAGCTAAATGACATGCTAACATTTTTACTATAAGACCAAGCTTGATATTTTCTCAAAACATATTTAAATCACCTTTGCATGCTTAAAAATCAATTAGGAACTTTGTTTTGGTGTTTAAAATTTTTAGATATTTATGATGAATGCTTTCAAAGTTTGCAACTAAGACCAAGGGGTCAAATGAACACCACCTCACTTTCATTTGGGCTTAAAATTGAACACACTTATCAATTCTTGTTTGTAATAGTTGTTTAGATTAGATTTTGTTTGTAAAAAATAGGAATGTTGCGTGTATGCTCTTCCATTTGTCTCCTATAGGGAACCCTTAGAATCAAAAGTGTCATTCCTATTGCAAGTAGCATAGTCCAAGGCTTAAAAAGAAAGTCATCTAAAGAACTCCATAGAAAACTCATCAAAGTTTGGGTGACCTTGAAAATGACCCTAAAGTCTTTATACTTTCATGATTTATTTATTTTTATGCAAACTTGGCTTACAAAGGGGACTTCATCACCTCTCACAAGTTCTTTAGGGAAGCTTTGACCCATGGTTTCATCTCCTAGCAGTGACTTCATTTTTCTCTTTTGGAGTTACACATGGGACATAGTGGCACTTTGGACATCACACTACACTTAGCGAATAGTAGGATGTAGTGGTTACAAAAAGGACTAGACCTTTTTGTAACAAGCTAAGTGATATAGACCTAAAATTTCTGCTTTTCTTTTGCATTGTTTGGCATGAAAGTCATTGTGCAATTGATTCCCATAGATCATTCAAAAACTTGTTAGATCTTAGACAAATCCCCACTTACCACGAAAGTATTATTGGTGCAAGGTGTGCCTCAAGGTCCATGTCATAGTACTATCATTTGAGAGAAGGGGGGTGTAAAAAACCCTACTATATAATGTACATTTACTTTTAAATGAACACTTAAAATCCTCTCAAATGACGTATATTGATAGATTCCAATAATACCAAGCAACCTTGTCAATTTAGGATCTAAGAATGATTAATTAGTTGGTCTTGTCCTAGTTTAAATGCTTGTTTGAATTCAAAATTTGGTGTAAACAAATAATCCAAACCAAACACATAGTCCAAATTTTCCTTTGAACAAAGAGGCATTGTGTTGTCCACATGAGATCATCAATTTTCCTTGTTCAAATTTCATCAAAATCCTGAGAGTCATATCATCCACTTTGGCATAGTTATGATGCCCAATTAGTTTTAGACATTTACTAAAGTTATTTAAGTCCACTTATAATCCAAATTCAAAATTACACATTTATAAGTTCATAGGGTTGATGTGTTAAGTGGGTTCACCATTTGCACTAAATTTGAGGGAACTTAGGTTTAATTTACAATTTAGGTTGAAGGCCATTTAAAGACTCATAATCATTATCATCACTTGATAGACTTAATCCATTTTATGTTAAACACTTGTACTTTGAGTCTATGCACCATAATATTTTGAATCAATAAAAGTAGTGTTATGCTTATAGGAAAACATCTTTGCCTTAAAGAGTTTTTTTTGAAACAAACCTTTTTGTTACACATTTTGGGTAGTATAACATCGTTACGCTACCCAAAGAATTTCAAATATTGTTTCATAGACCCTCTTACATAGAGTTCCAAATTTTTTCCTACATTGTTAGACCAATTCAATTGTACTTTTGTTATCTTTTGTCTAAACTAGTTATATTGTTCACTTGTGTCTAGCTTGTTTGTCAAAAGAACCAAGTTTTATACCATTTTTGTGACTAAATAAAATATTTCTAAAGTTCCTTTTATTTCAAACCATATAACTAGTTGATCAAGTTCATGTCCAAGAACGAAATGCCTAGTGTTTGTTAGAAGTGTTTTAAATCCATTAGACTAAAACTTTCATCTATTTTCAAAGTCTAGCTTTTGACGTCGTTTGGCCAAGAGTCCTAGCACATGCCTTGTTTGAGCCTATATTTTGATGCCATGTTTGGGAAAAAGACCTAGCAACTTTTAAATTCCTATATTAGAATAATTTAAAACACTTCGACCTTAGAGTTTGGCATTTTGATTTTAGGTCCATTTACTTGCTTATCTTTGTGTGAATAGTGAAATGTTAGATACTGCATGCTAGCTTGTTTCCTCACAAACCTTTTCATAAACCTTTTGATCCTTTTGACAAATCTAGACCAAGTTGGAACATCATCTATTTTAGACATTGTCTTTTGTAGATTTTGTATAACTCTTTGACCTTTTATCTCAAAAGTATTGACTTTGGATCCCAATGTGTATTCCTAAACTCATAGTGGACTCATGTATAATTTGAGGATTAGTAATGTGGTGTCATAGGAATAAATGGTGCAAGACCCATATGCAGATAATATTCCTTATGAGATGGGTTCTTATCCCTTTTATAATACTCAATCAGGGGCACAAAGCCAAGATCTATTGGCTAACTATTTGGTTAACACACCACCTTATTCAAAACAAGACCAAGAGCAAACCGCATAATACCTAGCTATAATACCTGTATTAGATGATCCAATACTTCAACAGTCATATTATAATAATATGGATTCCACGTATGATCCATTTTTATTTGAGTGACATTTGTTAGATAACAAAGATGAGATTTTGGTTAGAGCCATAGAGGTAGGGGCCAAGTTTCCATCAGACTTACCCCCTTAAAATTACCAAGTCTAGTAAGAGTGCCCCATAATATCATTTATGATCAATAGGCCTATTTTAGCAATCCTATGGCTCTAGTTCAAATAACATACCAAGATCTTAATATATCTGATCGAGGTAAAAACATCATGGAAGATCACTTTAACCAAATGTAGACAGCATATCAAACCTACCTAAATCTAGCACATGGTTTCAATCAGATGAACATGGTAAGTAAGCCTTTTATTGACCTAGTTCCTTAAATAAGAGTGTTGATAGAGTTAACTAGACAAGGGAATCTAAATTTTGACCCATTCATACAAACCACTTTGATAGATACCTTAATGCATATGTCCATTATTGAATAAGTGTCTTTGGCCTATACATATAATAGTAAGCCAAACATAGTAGATAATGTCTAAACAACATCCAATCTTGATCAAAGTGGTACTAGTGTGAAAAAAACTATCCAACAACATGTGCTTATAGTTAATCCTATGAATAGGTCATCATACCAAGGAGTAGGAATTTCTACACCCCAACCTCAACCAGCTACTTCCTCAAGTGTACAACCCATGGGATTAGGTAATCAAACAATGAATAATGTCACACCTCAACAACAAAATGTGATGAATCCTACTCCTCAATAGATAACAAGTAGTATTTCACAATAATAATCACAATCTAATGTATAAATGCAAAAAAGGACAAATACATTACCACCTCAATCATGGGCAATGAATGTTCTGCCTTACCAGGTAACGATGAACATACCTCTTCAGTCGTAGACTAATATGCCAATCTAAAACCAAGAAATGACTAGTCAACAACATGCAAATATTTGTCAATGAGAGATGCTAAATCTACAACTTGCTTTCAATTCCTCATAAGGATTCATGCAACAAAGAGGTCCCCATTTTTATTAGGTACCTACTAGATAACTATTAGTTCAAAATGCACCACAAATCTAGAGATAGGGTCTTGGTCTACAAGTTCCCACTCAACAACAAGGTTCGATTAGTCGATAACATATCCCTTTTCAACCATAGAAGGAATATTATAGTTATATCCCTTTATTCAAACCATAAAATCCTCCAATTCAAACCTTTATCACCAACTTAAACCATAATATCGCATAACCAAATGTGCAATTTCAATTACATCCTAATCCATGTATGTGTATTCTTGGTCCATTCCCAAACCAAGCTAGTATACCCTAATAAGTATCCCTATCATACCTTGGTCAAAGTGTCCCACTTCTGACCTACCAAACATCTATCTAAACCAAATTGTCCCTCAAACCAATACTCCTTCCAGTTCCTATCTCAAGAATTACAACAGATGAAGGATGTAATTGCTGCAATTCACACTGGTAAAAAAATTAAAAAGTTAAAATTGGATGACATATGTTCCTATCCATTCAACATGGAGTATTTGTAGATATCATTTCCTCTAGGATATGAACCACCAAAATTTGATAAATACAAAGGGAAAGGTGACCCTAAGGCTCATTTGACCAAATTTTTTATCACATGTCAACCAATGGCATATAGTGACATATACCTTTTGATGTTGTTTCTAAAGAGCTTGGCTAGACAAGCCTTGAAAAGGTTTTTGAAATTGTCCAAAAATTTAGTAGCAAATTTTAATGGTCTTTCTGATAAGTTTGTGCAACACTTTTCCTATAATCTCGAGCATGAGATTTCATTAGTGGACTTAATGCAAGAAATACAAAAAATAGGTGAGAATTTTGTAAGTTATTTACAACAATGGAGAGCCCTTACAAGACATTTCATCCATAGTTTACTAGATAAAAAATTAGCTGCTATGTTTACCAAAAATTTGCATAGTGAGATAGCCTATCATTTGAAACTATAATGTGCGCATTTTTTCTAGGAAATCATTGATAAAGGCTTGTTGATTGAGCAAGTGATCATCAATAAAGAAGTCATCAATCTTAATTCAACTAATCAAAATCAAGGTATCAATCAGGGAAATGACCAACATCCCATTCAAGCACTAGCATCACAACTGACACAGGCCAATAACCATGAAAGACTGAAGTAATTCAACCATAATAGGAATGTTGTGGGAAATGGAGTAACTAAGTCCCATCATGTCCAAATAGTTCAAACATCGTTTGCATCACCTTTTAGCTTACTCTTACTCAACCAATTTTGCAATCACAACAACCAAAACCTACATAATAAATACAACATTTACCATTACAAACCCCTCCTCTTAGAAAAATCGTGCATGCACATTGTGTCTTTAGTAACCTAGGAGAATTTATTAAGTCTATATTTCTCAAGCTTTCTACTACTAATTTTATTAGTTGGTTGATACCAAAGCATTATCCATAAGGCATTCCTTATCCTGATTGGTACCATGAAAATGAGTTCTATGACTATCATCAGGTCAATAGGCATAATCTATGAAGATGTGTCCAAATCAAGCATTTAATTGAGAATATGTTAGAGAATGGGGAGATAACATTGGATAATGGTGATTCCACTTCCAATCAAACTCTTGGGATTTATCAAAACCCTTTTCCCTAACATAGCAATCAACAGTAGAAAAATAATTAGCAATAATAATAACAATGATTAGGGTAGCAACAAAATCAAAATCAAAGGTTGAACCAGTAAAATTAATAAAATCAGTAGTAGAACCCATAATGATAGAACAATGGAAAAAACCAAGGTCAAAATAGTAACAACCAACAAACCTGCCATGTAGTTGCACATGACTACAATAGGGTTGTAGGTCATATTACATGAGGTATCATTAATACCATCTCCATTAATCTTAGACCAAGCACTATTCAGCCTAGACCATTGTTAAACAACCCCATTCAGCCAAATTACATGAATAATCCTTATTTGACCTGGGAATGCATACAGGCAAACCAAAAAACTAGGACTTCCCCTTTTGGACCTTATATTGACAACTCATTCTTGCCATGTGATCACATGTGAGTGCACTAGTAACTGAGACTTGTCCTATTTAATCCCACACCATTCCCAACATTTGTCAGCAATAATGGTCTAGTATTTAATCTTGATTGTGTAATCACAACTTAGAGGTCAAAGATTACTATCTTAGGCCCATAACCATCTGCCACTTTTCTTATCATCCAACCAACTATTTAAACTCAAAATAAACCATTTACTACTAACCAAGGTAAGAAGTTTGATATTTTGGAACAATTGTCAAAGACACCAACATAAATTTCTATTTTAGATTTGCTATAAATGTCAATAAGCCACAAGAACATATTGAATGAGTTTTTGACTCAATCCATGATTGCTAGTGACATATCCCTTGATCAATTTCAAGCTTTGGTTGGACACCTAGCTCCAGTCCAAAAAGTCATGTTCAACCAAAGTGATATGTTTCCCCTTGGCCTACTCCATAATAATCCATTATACATAGAAGTTTATATAAAGTGACATAAATTAAAATTTGTCCTTATAGACAATGGATTAGGCCTCAACATAGTATCTATAAAGCTCATCAAGCTCTTGGGTACACAATGGCAGATCTCCAACTAGAAATAATAACTATTAAAGCATATGATAATCAGGAAAGAGAATCATAAGGCACCATTAGTTTGCCAGTTATCATTGGGCCTTTGACCCATGATACACTTTACCTTGTGCTTCATCTTGAGTTATCATAAAATATGCTTCTAAGAAGGCCTTGGTTACATCAGATTCATGTAGTCTTGTCAACATTGTACCAATGTATCAAGTTTTCCCACTTGAGGATGGAAATGAATATTCTAAGAGATTTACACCCATATGAACACTGCAAGCATCTTGAGTCTAAATTTCAAAGCTATAATTATCAGTACGGTATGAATCTAAGTTCCAAGCAAGACAAAGGAAAGGCTATACTTATCAATCCTTCACGAGATAATTACATAGATCCTAATACCTTAGATTCCCTTTCCCACATGCCACCTCCTAAAGCTTCTAATCATTTCACTATTTTAGATAATGGACTGGGAGAGTATGTGACCTATGATACATTTCATATTTCCAATCTTCCTCAGAATCCAAGAACTTTTGGGTGACCTAAAGTCATCCCACATATGCATTGGCAAAAAAAGAATAAAGAGAAGGGACCTGTCACATTTGTACCAACATCTAGCCTAGAATTTGACCCTCTTGAAGGGGATGAATCATGGTTATACAATGACAACCAAGCTAATTTCTATAAAAATGCAAAGTATCATATTCCCAATAGGATCATGGAGCATCACAATTATGAAGGAAGAGGCATCAGACTGAATCAACAAGGAACCATCAAGCCAATTTTTATGACTAAGTATCAAAGACCTTATGGACTTAGATTTAAACCACCTGGGGGTGACCCCACATATCTTATTCAAACTCCATCACAAGCGACTAGTGATGATGATGATGATGATAGTGAAGTAGACTCTGATCATAGCCTCACCTTTGATAACCTAGCTGAAACCAACCTATTTGATAACAATGCCATTTTTACCCTTACCTTAGTCATTCATCACAACCATTTTCCATTATATTATCCCAAACTGATAGATTGGGACCAATAAGAATCTAGTCTGTCAATTGATGAGTTCTAGAATGATGAGGCTATCTATGATTTCTTAGGCCTTAGAGACAATGTTCCATTAGGAGATCATAAATTAAGATTCTCAATCACATTGGATCTTTTTGCCTATTTTGGAGAGTGATTGAACACCCTTAGCCAAAAAAATAAGTAAAACATTGAGGTCCCAAAGTGAAAACCTCTTTGAGGTGCTTTTTGACTAGGGAAAAAGTAAAGATAAAGGCTAGTCTAGTGGTGAAAACCTGTTTTAGGCACCATTAGATGGGGGTGTTCATTCTTATTCAAATTTAGGCTAGGATACCACCATTGTTGAACTTGCTTGTGGATCCAAGTTCTGATTTGAGTAACAACAAGTATTTCATCAAATTATCCAAGAATTTTTTATTATTTTTATTACATGGCTAGATTTCCCATTAGGGGAATTAAATTCATCATGCCTAGGAGAAGTAAAAGAGCAAGTCCTAATGAAGGACCCTGAGATAATCCAATAGTTCAAGTCACTACCTACTATCCTAGAAGATGGTTTGACCCTTCTAGTTGAAGATATAATAGAGGTAAATATCAGGACTCCATCAGACCTAAAATGGATAAAATTAGGAGCATCCCTCACTAAGGAGAAACATGATGTCTTTACAACTCTATTGAGATAATTTGTAGATATCTTTACATGGACTTATTCTAACATGTGGTTTAGACCCTACCTTGGTTCTACACCACCTTATGGTTAATCCTGATGCCAAACTAGTAAAATAAAAGTTACGTAAGATGCATCCTCACATTATTGTATTGGTAAAGAAAGAGTTGGAAAAAATCTTAGAATTAGGATGCATCTGACCCATTGACTACTCAGAATGAATATCTAATGTGGTACTAGTTAGTAAATATCTTGAAGGGATAAAAAATTGTACTAATTTTAGAGACATCAACAAAGCTTGTCCTAAAGATGATTTTCCCTTGCCTAATATTGACATGATCATGGACTCCAGGGCTAGTTATGAAATGTTTTCACTCATGGATGGCTTTTTAGGATATAACCAAATCAAAATAGCACCAACAAACCAACATAAAATAATCTTTACCAATCTATGGGGAATATTTTGTTATCAGGTAATGCCATTTGGCCTTAAGAATGTTGGAGCTACATATCAAAGGGCCATGACTATCATATTCCATGATATGATACATTATTATTGAATATTATGTCGATGACATATTAGGAAAATATAAAACCAAGGCTGACCATCCAACAGTGCTATGTAAGATATTTGAAAGATTATAGGAGTACAAAGTCAAACTCTATCAAAAAAAATGTGTTTGTGTAACTTTAGGCAAATTACTTGGCTTCATCATGTCTCATAGAGGTATTGAATTTAATCCAGCTAAAGTCCATGCTATAACCAAGATTCTACCACCAACCAATTTGAATCAACTCCATAGTTTCTAGGGTAAGATCCAGTCACTATGACACTTCATCTCTTAGAAAATAAGTGCCATCCATTTATACACCTTTTGAAGAAGGGAGTTTCATTTCACTGGGATGATCACTGCCAAACAACTTTTCAATAACTCAAATACTATCTTGTTAATTTGCATGTTTTATTACCTCCTATGCCAAGAAATCCATTCTTGCTATACCTATTAGCCACCAACCATGCTCTAGGGGCACTCTTGGCTCAACATGATGATAATATAAAAGATCATACCATATACTACCTAAGCTACACCTTGGTTACATATGAACATAACTATGCACCCATTGAAAAATCTTGTCTAGTCATGGTCTTCATAGCTCAAAAACTATGCCATTACATGTTGAATAATAAGACCATGGTCATTTCAAAATTAGATCCACTCAAGTATCTATTATCTAAAATAACTTTGCAAGGTAGAATATTTGAATGGATCATGTTTCTCAGTGAGTTTGACATAGAGTATGTCAATTAGAAGGCAATCAAGGGACAAGTTCTTATATATCAACTTGTTAAAGCACCTCTCATAGACACACAACCACTCATGTTTCAATTTCTTGATGAATCCATAATGACAGTAATTAACACACCCCTTGAGGAGTAGCCCTAAAAGCTATATTTTGATGGTTTATTTACTACACATGGATCAGGGGTAGGCTTATTATTTATTAGATCATAAGGGGATTTAATCCCTAAATCATTCAGAATAAATTTTCCTTATACAAACAACATGGCTAATTATGAAGCACTTATTTCAAGACTTCAACAAGCAGTGCATTGGAATATATCTCATCTCCAAGTTTATGGTGATTTTCAATTAATCATCAATCAGGTCACATATCATTTTTAGACCAAAGATGACAAGCTAGTGTGATTTAAATCCATGGTTGACACTCTTGAGCAACAAATTACTGATATTCAATTTGATCACATACCAAGGGCTAATAACAAAACTGTAGATGCCATAAATACTGTTGGTTCTCTAATTTGACAAATAGACAAAGCTAGAGAGTATCAGTTCCTCATCAAGAATTTGTCAGCAGTAGCTCATGAACCTTCAACCATTGCCATGATTTGTGATATTATTGATCTTAATTCTATTTGGTACTTAGACCTTTACAACTACCTTCATGACCAAGTTATACCACCTAACCTATCTCAAAAACAAACCAAAGACTTCATTCATCATTTCACTCATTATACTTTACTTGGATCCACCCTTTACCATCATAGTTTTGATGGAACTATGCTTTGTTGTTTAAATTCGATAGAGTTTACAATAACATTAAGAGAAGTTCATGAAGGAGTATGTAGAGCTCATTATAGTGAGGTAGTCATATCTAAAAATCTCTTATGTACTAGTTATTATTGGCCCACGATGGATGCAAATGCCACTACATATGTAAATAAGTGTGACAAATGTTAATGGTCTACTAATCTGATTTATACCCCAATAAAAACTCTAAAATCAATGTTGACACCATGGCCATTTTCTACATGGGGAATTAACCTCATTGAGAAGATCAACCCCACTTCATTTGATGACCATAAACATATTCTTAATGCCATTGAGTATTTCACTAAGTGGGTTGAAGCTATACCCCTCACTTACATGACTGGAAAGCAAATTTCCAAATACATTTTCAACCATCTCATTTACTACTATGATATCCCCTCTATCATTATATCTATTAATGGAGGATCATTAAAGAACAAATATGTAGACCAGCTATGTACTGAATATAATATCACACAACATTTTTGTATAACATATTACCCTCAAGGGAATGGCCAAGCTAAGGCATCTAAAAAAACCATTATCAATATTCTCAAAAATATTTTTAATGATGTCAGTCATGATTAGCACTTAAATATATTGCCTACCCTTTGGGCATACCATACCAATCATCATATCCCCATAAGAGCCACTCTATACTCACTTGTCTATGGTATTGAAGCCATCTTTCCCATTGAGGTTGAATTACTTTCACTATGCATATCTTTCAAGCATGTCCTAGATGATTATGACTATTGAGTAGCTCACCTAAAAGAGCTAGATCTACTTGATGAGAAATGTACAATCGTACTAAAAAATATTCAAGCCTATCAGAACTGACTTAAAGGCCACTATAATCAATGTGTTAATTATAGAACATTTGAACTTGGCAATCTTATTCTTAAAGAAAACCAAAATAATACCACGATTGAGAAGAATCATAAATGAAAATTCAAACCAAACTGGGTAGGGCCTTTCATCATCACTATAGATTATGGATCAAGAGCATATAGGCTCACCACACCAGATGGAGATGAACTTCAGAATTCAATGAATATTATTCATGTCAAGTAGTACTATGCTTGAATGCTAGGGTGTATTATTTGCAAAGACCATTTCAGTTATGCCATTTTATTACTATTCTTATTTGTATAAATACTATCCTTATCCATCCTCTTTATCGTATCCACTTTTTCCTTCCTTCCTATCAACCCAATGTGTTCTAAAGCCTAGCTCATTTGACCTTGGTTTTTTCCCATTTATTATGTAGTTTCAGCATCAAGGTATCTTATTAGTTCATCAATTATTTTAATTACTTTAGATAGAGAGCATATTTTGGGATAGTGTCATAGAAGTTTTGTCAGTTGCATCCTTCATTTGTTATTCCTTTCTTACCACTAATCTTTCTATTAATTATAACCACCTTTGGGTAAATTAGTACCATCAATCTATGTTTTTGTGTCTTGGTTATAACTACTTATGGCAAACTAGGGGCAACATTAAGCTTTGACATACCAACTTGCCCCTTTTTATGTCATACTATGCTTTTTTACCAAATGTGCCTATTTTATTTGAATTGACTGCTACATTAGTCAAATTCTTCCACTGTAAGGGTAGAACTATAGTGACTTGAGGTCCAATTTTGGGACTATGTAGGTAGTGCTTGATACTTGAGGTTATTTTAGTCAACCTTAAACCATGCTCTCATCATTTTAGGAGAAACCTAAGTTTGAATGCTCTCGTCATTTTATGAACAACCTAAGTTTGAACGCTCTTGTCATTTTATGAGCAACTTAAGTTTGAATGCTCTCACTATTTTTCAAGATTAAACCATTAGTGTCTCATCATTCTCGATTGAGTTGAGACACTCCAAAATAATTCCAAAAACATTTGAAAAATCATTAGAAAAGAACAAAAACATTGACCACTTCTTTGCCTTAAGGATTTTGGGAACCCTTACTAAGTTACAAGTAAATCACTTGTCATTTAATTTCCCCATTTTTTTTGGCCTTTTTCTCTCACGTACTTTCCATTTTACAAAACCATTCTTATTCTTATATCACATCCATTCTATTTTTTTTCTCAATTATCACATTCTTTCCATTCCTTGGGAGAACTACATTTGGCCTAAAGTTTTTTTATTAGATATTACATCCATAGAACTATGTAGGCAACATCCACTTGCTTAGTGCATATGGAGATAGCTTGGCCACCCCCTTATTTTTCTTATATTCCCCCATTTTGTTTGTTTGTTAAGTTGTCACCTATTTTCTAGGGGTAATGTTTGTAGGGTTTCTGTTACATTGTTTATTTATTTGTTTATGTTTCTGCTTATTTTGATTGTTTGTCTATCTATTTATTTGGTTATATCACAATTACCTTGATTTATTTTATGTGTGTTCATTAGGTGATTCCTTTCCCACACTTACACTTTAATCCATCCATATTCATATGTTCATATTGTCATCATGGTTTCTATCATTGGTGCATTGTTTTCTATTGAGTATTGGATTATGGGAGTTAGTCCTCATGCATATTTTGGCCAAGTCCTCATGATGTTATAACATGATGCCTACCAACATGTGATACAATAAACCTCAGCTTCAAAAATTCTATTTAGCAATGGCAACATCTCTTTAGCATCGACATCCTGATTCAATCCCAATCATATCCCAAATAGAGTAATTAAACATGAATAAATTCAATCTTTATTAGTTTAGACAAGCATCTCCCTACTATTAGGTTGTTATAATTCATCATTACCCTTTGTGTTAAGTTTTTATCATCATCATCATCTAAGTTTATCATGTTTGCCATAATCGGGGTCCAATGATTATAACTGCATATGGGTAAATCATTGCACACCGTCCCACCTAAATTTCTCAATGATTATAACTGTCTTTGGGTAAATCATTATGTTGTCACCACTTTATTTTTTTTTCCTATATAGGGGCGTGTTATTTTGTTTGTCTGTCTTAACTGAGGAAGCTCCATCTTCTTGATGATTATAACTGCCTTTGGACAAATCATTGTGTTATCATACCACGTTACCACTATTGGGGTACAATACTTATAACCACCTTTGGGCAAACCATTTTAAACCATCCCACTTGCATTATCAATGATTTTGACTAATTTTTCACTATACTTGTGTTTTCACCCCATCATCTTTCCTTTCTTTGGTCCCCTTGTTTCACTTCTTTATTTTTGAGGGACTGTTTGCTGACCTGCTTGTGCCAACTGTTCCCATGAGGGGGCATCATACAGTTAGTTTATCATCATTGTAGTTGTATTCATACATAACCTTTTCATTATTTGAGAATACATTATTGTGCTTATATCTTGTAATGCCTTCCCAAACAAGGGCAAACTTAGACACCTAAATATGGCCACTGATAACCTCCAATCAAACTTTTGGCTAATTTCCACCCAAAATGCACAATTTGGCCTAAAAACACTAAAACATGCTAAATGATGTGAAAATGACATATTAAAGTGCCAATTTTGGCTAGGGTATCCCTAAATAGGGTAATGTAATTTATGGGCTAGCTAACTTTGATCAGATCATTTTGAGTCAAAATGCTAATTTTGCACCTGAGTGCTCTAAATTGCTCTTTCCTATCAAATATTATATACAAGATGCATGCCTTTGTTATTTGTTATTGGTAACATCCTAAATGGGAATATGATTCCAACACATCTAACGTTGACTTCCAATTCTAATTCAGTCAAATTTTGGACCAATAATATGGCATTTTGATCAATTTGAGTAATTTATACACAAAGTGCTTAATCATGCTTAAGATCTAATTAACCCAAATCGAGGCCTAATAAAAAATTCCATGGAACCTTGTTGAATATTTATTTTTGGAAATGAATATTGAATATCAACATCATTAGGTGACCTCATTTCTTAGGAAGATATCCCTAGGCCATAAATGCCACAAATATCAGGATTCATGCCTCCCATGCCTCATCAAATCCCTCCATGCCTCTTAATAGCTCCTATATCTTAAATATTGATGAGCCTATTTATCAATTTTAATTGAAAAATTGGATTAATCCTTAGCCACACATATCAATCTTGAGATGGATGGTTTAGGTTGATTTTGATCAATCTCAAAAATCTATAAATAGAGAGGCCATGAACATCATTTCTAAGCTATTTTGGTGCAAAGTAATAATGCATAAATATCTTCAAGAAGCTATTTCAATTAGTTTTACCATGCCAAATTGATTCCAAGCCAAGCCAAGCTACAAGCCAAAGGTGCCAAGGAGAGATGGAGGTAGCCAAGCTTCCATTGCCAAGGACTTCTTAAGCATAAGCCGAGCAAGCCACTACTACAAAGGAATTTGGAGCATCCAGGGAAGGTGAAGGAATTCTTGTGTTTTATTCATTACTTTCTAGTTGTGTTTGTCATTTGTTTTTATCAACTAAGCTCTCCCTAGTGTATAGGCCTAGAGATGTTATGCTATTAGTGTGTTTCTTCATTTTGTTTTTATTTTGGAAATAACACCATACTAACCATCCTCTCTTGAGTCAAAATTCTAGATCACAAAGTATTTTTTTAAGAATATTCTTATGTTTTTTCTATTAATGTGAAATCTCGATGGGATTTAAGCAATATTTTAATTATCTTTTATGGGTAATTATGAGATGGTTATCTTTGGTCTACTATCAGTAGTAGAAAATTGTCTCAGTGTATGTTTTACGCTCTTAAGGGTGTAATTATGAATTTACCCCCCATTGAATGAGAGAGGTTTCCATGCACATAGTGTTTTACCCTTCTTGGACTATTCTAGTAATTTTTTTCATTTAGCTACTTAGAGTTGTCTTTCATTTTTATTAGGGTTATCATGGTATTTTTTGTATTTAACTGACTATAGCAACCTAATCTTCCCTTATTTCTTTCCTTTCTCTATTCATATTTTCTTTCCATTATTCCCTCATTTCTCCTCATTTCCTTTCTAAATCCTTTACATATTTTCAGGTTAAAAATAGAAACCCCCAATGGAAAACATTTTTTTTGTAAATAGTTATGAATAACTTTCCCCTACTTTCTCTTTTTGGTTTTCAATAAAGGTAGTTATGCTTGATAATAAGAGAGGGGATTTGTTCTACGTTGTTGATTAACATAAGAACTCAGTTCCCACACTGTTGACTCAAATTCACCAATTTTTCACCCTAAAATTTTTTTGAGCCAATAAGTTGGCACTTCATGTGGAATTAGTGATTCACTAAATTGTGATATTTTGACTTAAAATATTGTAGTCAATTTATAGGGACCAGTGGGTTTGCTTCCCATTGAGGTTTTCCCACTCATATGTGTGTTTTCTTATATTATGCTCATGTCAATGACTCTTTATGAATTTTTATATCTTTGTATTGCTTTAATGGTTCAAGGAATGTTAAATTACATGTGAAATAAATTTTATAGAGATTGATTCACCCCCCAGTCACTGTGTTTCCAAAATTCTAGTATTGTAATTATATATTCTTGATATTTCATGTTAATGGTATGAATTATGATTTTTTGTTATGAATTTAGTTAAGTTGAGTAAATTACTAGTCTGATTGATTTATTATTTAACTTTGTTAATATAATCAATATAGATGGATGTTTTGTTATTAGCATTTATCTGTAGTGATTTATAATAAATTGATTATGTGGAGATTATATTAATTATGAACCTTTCCTTAGACTTTATGTTGTATTTTTTTTAGTTTAAACACATGCTAAGCTACACAAATATAGGTAAATTATAGTTGAATTCAAAAAGTAACTTATGCAAGTAAAAATATCTCAATGAAATATGGAAAAACTTATCCTCTACCTTAATTTTCTCCCTCTTTTATGTTTTTATCATATTCTCACTTCATCTTTAGGTATCATTGTGAACATTCACTATGGCAAAATATCAACAACATTTCAAGATAGATGATAGTGTGATTTCAAGAGTGATCTCTCTAATTTGGTAATATTTAAATTGTTCACTAAAATATTCCAAGTATATGGAGATTCCAATACTACAATTCATGTATTTTATTGTCTTTGATAATCCTAAAATGAGAGGGTTTAATCCTATCATTTATTTAGTGTGCATGAATCCTACATCAACAATACTATCACCAATATTTTAGTCTAGTCTGTATCATGCAACCAAAAAACATGACATAGGAAACCCTACTCTAATTATAGTATGAGTTTCCTCTTCTCAATATTTGAAGACACTTTTTTAAAGTGGGATGGCATGTTAGGATCTCTTAATCCTAACTCTTCTAGTTTTAATTAGGTATTATTAATAAAATGTTGGATGTATATGATTTATAATCATCCCATTTTCTATTTCTAACTATCCCACATGTATGAGAGGTAGTAGTTGTCATAGTATAATAGCTTAAATAGAGGGCTTGTGTAAGTGAAAATATCATCTATTAATTATTTTTTATTGATTTGTGTTCAAGTGAGGTTTCCCCCTAAAAAAGCCCATGATACTTTATAGTACAATATTGATATTCTCTTTCCATTCATTTCATATTGGTTATATTTATTTTTTTATATTAATTTATATGAAATTAGGTTCATTAAACATGGGAGGAGATGATATCATTTCTTAAATGTATACCTAGCACTGCCAAGAGGAGGAGAGGTAGGGAGTCCAAGAAAAAATAATTTAACAAGACAATTAGTTACCCCACCTTAGTAGACTAAGTTGAGTACAAACCCTAGACTTAGGTGAGAAAGTGGATGTTGTGGTGGCTAGGAGAGGTTTATATATTATCTTGAGTATTGTATATTATGAATATTTTGGGTAGGCAACTAGAGAGAGTTGAGATATGTTTGATAAAGAAAGCTAGGGCCAATGATTATGTTAGTTAAAAAGTGTTGATAGGAGTCAGTGTTTGGGACACAATAGATGTATATTGATGAGGATAGTGTGATCAAGATAGGGATACCATCTATATGGAGTACACATATTTAGGTAAGATAGGATTTTGCTTTTATTTTATCACTATATTTCATAGACTTATAGATAGTCATGCTAGAAGATAGGATAATGATGTACATAGATGTCATTTTTAATATATTGATGTCTAATGGTTGATTTTTTAGTTTTTTTATGGCTATGATGGTGAGGTGGTGGTCATTTATCTATTCCACTCATCATGAGATATTAGATGTTGTGATTCTTTAGCATGAAAATTTGATGTTTGCATATATGTTGGTACCAAATATAAGAGAGCACATTAGATATTTTACACCTATTGGAGAGGTTGTACGAGTGATAAAATGGTGAAGGTATGTCCTAAGTCATTATAAATCCATTATATTTCTTACGGGAGGGGATTTCACATTGTCATAATAGGTGATAATGACATAGAAGGAATTTTTAATGGAGTATATCACACACCATATTACTACATCGATATGCATATCAAGATAGCATGATCTTCTAAGAAATTTTGTAGAGTTCAAAAGTGGATAGTTTTGGTAGAGGGAGATGCCAAAGAATTATGTTTTAGATATTAATCCTTGGCTTGATCCCTTAGAGATAACATGAATGCGGGATCAAATAATATTGTGGTCCCTCACCCAAATAGTGATGATTGTGGTCCCTCATCATGAGATATTGGATGTTGTGATTATTTAGCATGAAAATTTGATGTTTTCATATATGTTGGTACCATATATAAGAGAGCACATTAGATATTTACACCTATTGGAGAGGTTGTACGAGTTATAAAATGGTGAAGGTATGTCCTAAGTCATTCTACATCCATTATGTTTCTTGTGGGAGGGGATTTCACATTGTCATAATAGGTGATAATGACATAGAAGGAATTTTTGAGTATATGACACACCACATTACTACATCAATATGCATATCAAGATATCATGATCTTATAAGAAATCTTGTAGAGTTCAAAAGTGGATAGTTCTAGTAGAGGGAGATGCCTAATAATTATGTTTTAGATAGTAATCCTTGGCTTGATCCCTTAGAGATAATATGAATGTGGGATCAGATAAGATTGTGGTCCCTCACCCAGATAGTGATGAAGATGGCACATAGCCTATTTTATATGAAGTATATTTATTATGTACTAAGATGTAGAAACCATTTTGGTGTGTGTGTGTGTGTGTGTGTGTGTGTGTGTGTGTGTGTACATACATACATACATATATATTTTAAAGAAAAATGTTGGTATCTATTATTCTAATTTTGAAAAAGATACAACCAAGAAGTACCAATTAATGGCAATACATAGTATGAGTGATGTTACTCATAAATGGGATAACCCCATCCATGTATTTTCATGGATATAGTGGGTCTAGGGAAGCTAAGATCCTCAACCTAGAAAACAACATCAAAAGTGTATATCTAGATACACACAAAATATATCTCTATTAAACACACTTGTATATATAACTAATATTTTACAGAGATATATATTTTACATAGATATATGTATATACCTGTAAAAGTGTATAAATGGTTGTAAAACATCAAATGCAAGTAGATTAAAAAAATCTAAGGCAAACTTAGGATGTATAAAATGGAAGAAAACAAATGAGTTATACCCAAATCAATGCTAATGTATAAGGATACAACCATTTAGAGCCAAAACTAAGATGACATTTATGTAATGGCTATGAAATTGATGGGCATTTGTGAGGAGGGGCATGGTTGTATTCACCAAGGTCTTACCATGTAACTCACAAACTAAAATCCAATAGATGTAAAAATGAGAGAGAAGAGTCAAATATAAAGTAAAGAGAGAGATAAATGGAAACAATGAAGATGTAGGTAGTTTTCTAGTATAAATATTCATCAAGGGGATATTAGGAATGAGATACGTGAAAATAAGTAGGTGAGGTTCCACAAGGGTGATGTGAAAATCCTTAGCAGAGATAAGATAGTCTAATCAAGTGGCTAAGACTAAGAATTTTTTACATCAAGGACATTAAAAACCCCACATATTAGGCATGATTTTGGGCTAACAATTGAAGTACATAAATCATCCCATGAAGGCTAATTGGAAGGAAATTTGAAACTACTTTCCTTGCCATAACATGGTCCCCATTATATAAGACCTCAATAGATCCATTAGTGAATTATGAGGATTAGATACATGAGTGAAAAGGAAAATTATATTAATGATAAATGTGAAGCCTCCTATCTAATCTACTAGCTTAAGGGTACTCTAATGGATATCGAGCTTTGTTGTGAGGCCAACTATGAAGTTTGAGCTTCAACAAGGATAGGGGTGTGTCATTGATTTGATCACAACATTTAGTGTGATTTTTTAATTTTAATATTTTTATTTTTTCCTTGTAAATTTTCATTTTAATTATTTGTTTATATTATATAATGTATTTTAACTTTTAAATCATTTTTATTTCCCTCTTCCATACATATTTAGACAACTAGAAATAGGTTCTTAAAATGACTAACACAAGAGAGCTTACACCTAGATGT
Organism: Torreya grandis; assembly: GCA_037957365.1. Lineage (NCBI taxonomy): Eukaryota > Viridiplantae > Streptophyta > Pinopsida > Cupressales > Taxaceae > Torreya > Torreya grandis. The sequence continues at coordinate 104,485 of JARHVA010000206.1, read as the reverse complement.
TAAAGAAGAGAACCTAGAAACTAATAATATTAGATGCTTCTATATCTATAATTTATACTATAGTGTATTATTATCTCTTACCTAAGTGTTCCTCAAGAGAAAGATAGGAGACATGAAAATATGAAGATTGTGAGGGTTCCATAAAATGTAAGATGATATAATGAGGATATGCTAGTAACTAACCATGAGAGGGGATATTTTGATTTTAAAAATATGAGTAATAAATGGATTTATAATTAAATGTGAATGTGCATTAAATTTCATAATGAGTGTATGAGGATGGAGGTAAGCCCATTAGGGGAGATGAGATGGAGGAAAAGAGGTAGTCATGTCATTAGTTAAGTTGTGTAAAGCTACAATAGGTCTAACACAATATATGATAAAGGTAAAACCCAAGATTGGAGATGTATAAGGGACGTAAAATCAATATGGAGAAGTATGAAAATATAAATTACCAAATTATTATATAAAATTAATTATCCAAAAAAACCCAAAAAGGAAAGATGGTAAGAAGAAAAAATTACCAAAGGATTGCTAAGGATGTAATGGCTAGAAAAACCTAAGAGATAGAAAATGAAAAGAAAGGAAAAAAATACAAAAGGATCACAAAAGACATGATAACTAAATAAACTAAAGAGAGGAAATATTATAATAAATAAAATAAAGTGAAGTAAATAATACATGATACATGAAAAATAAATGGTGAGAAATTACAAGTGCTAAAAACAGTTATATAGTATCCAAAACATGGTAAGTCATGAGATAAAAAAAATTATGATACAATAGATGACCACTCAAAAATGAGCTAGAATATCATTACACACAACATGGAAAACATCAAAAATATCACACTACAACTAATAATGGTCCTTGATCATGATTTCTTCCACTCTATATGAGATCCATGTAAGGACAAACTTGTGAATGGCCTCAATAGATAAAGTAGGTACGTTATAATTAATAGGATACTAATCATTCTCCTATGAATATTTTATATGGGGAATCAATTATTCTAGTTGAATATGGTGTTCAAGTGATTGGTGAATTTGTTCCTTTGTCTTGTGAAAATGATGTGAATTATTTGGGGAGGCATGGTGCTTATGCCTTTAAAAACTATGGATTTGTTGATGATATGCTCGATCCTCATTTGTGGAGTGAGAAGAGCACTTGTAATAAATATAAAACTCCCCTCTTTATGTTAAGTATGTGATATTTTATTTTGGATACTAATTATCAAACTAATGGTATGAACGTGGTGACTAAATATGGAGCATCTCTAAGTGTTATCGATAACCTTAAAAAATTGTCATAAAATAATTAGTGGTACTGTGTAAGTCACAAAAGTTTCTAAGCAGGGAGGAAAACTATGATTTTTTGCTATACATAATAGGGTCTTGTTATTTTGACTTTTCTTTCTCTAAAATTATCTTATGCACTTGAAGACACTAGACTAGATTCCCATAAGACTTATGCCATATGAAATATTGATCCAAATAATGACATTGTTTTCAATAAACACATTGTTGTCGGTGGGAATGGTGTCAAAGCCAACTTCTCATGAGGAATAAAATAAACCATAGTGTCAAACCTAACATAATGGACCAATTTGGTGTTAAAATCATTAAATACAACCATAGGAAGATCATAAGAAAATAAATCATCGTCATGTATCTTAAATCAAGAATGAGTGACCATGTTTATATAGAGTGGAAACATGATTGCTGTTGTAATTATTGAAGGAAATTTTGGTAACATAATATTTATGAATTTTTTTGCTTTGGCATAGCTAAATAAATATTAATTTAATGTGTAACCATCATCATAATTAGAATTGGTGAGAACTATTAGAAATATTGTCATTGATGTCAAAGGTCTAGCATTATTGGTGATAAAGGCCCCATAGCATTTAATAGTGTTTTTAATGTTCATATCTTGGCTAACATGTGTTAATATTTATTTAATATCAACTAATATATTTTTTATTACATAAAGTCAAAAGAGGGCCCATGGAGAAGTCAAAGAGTCACAGGGTAAAGACAAAAGAGGAATGGGATGCATTTTCCCATAAAGAGTCATCTTGAGGAATTCCAAGAGTCACCAAGTGAAGACAAAAGAGGAAGGGAATAATTTATCATGAAGGGACACTTTGAAGAACAAAAAAAGTTGCCAAAATAAAGACAAAAGGGGAAAGGATGCATTTAATTATGAAGGGTCACCATGTGACTTTTCAAATGAAAGAATTCGAAGGGTCATGCAAGTTTGGCACCATTTTCCATGAGGATTGAAGGGTCACAAAGGGTGAATGCCTAAGGTCATTTGGTAAGCTATACATAAAGGCTTGGGAAGCCATTTTTAATGTGTGGAAGAGAGCATGGTTTATAATTATCATATCTAGCTTAGAAGAGTAAAGGAGAGAAAGGAAAGAGATATTGTAATGTGCTATCATTTGTTGAGAAAACAAAATTGAGAGATAGTTTTGTGGTATACAAAATATAAGTTGGTACTCCTGTGGGTTGGTTCTCATGAATAGTTACTATGTTTGTGCTTAGAAAAGGGGTTGGTGATCCTATGGGTTAGTGCTCATGAATAGTTTTTGTGTTGGTGCTCAACAAAGGGGTTGGTGATCTTACAAGTTGGTGCTTGCAAATATTTTAGTTTGAGTTGGTGCTCATTCATATACTTGAGATTGTTCTTTGTTGATTTTCCCACATTAGGTTTCCACATTAAAATATGGTGTCTCTCTCTATCTTGTGTGGTGTTTATTTTTTCAATTTTATTGCATATCTTGAATGAATGGTTAAGTGGAATTTGATTAAGTAAAAGTTTATAAGATAAATGATATACTAATTCACCCCTGCCCTCTCAATATATCCCATGCTTAACAATTGGTATCAGAGTAGGTTCCTTTGGAAAGAGTTTTAAAGCTTGAAGGTAGATCAGGGAAAGCATGATGGTTGGATCACATGAAGGTTTTTATACAACTAAGGAACTTTTGTTTGATGGGATAAATTATGTTTTTTGGAGCATAGAGATGAGGACTTACTTGATGGCCCTGGATTTGATATTTGGCAAGCAGTTTGGAGGAATACAAAGAGCCATAGACACTTGTAACTACTCTGATGGAAAAGAAGGAAAGTGAAAATAATGCTAAAAATTTAAATGTTATTTTATGTGATTTATGTGAATCAGAATTTATTAATGTTATGCAATGCACATCTACTCATGAGACTTTGGTAAATATTGAAAATATTTACAAAGGTGATGAAAAGGTTCAACGGGCTAAGCTTCAAACTTTGAGAAGACAATTTAAGAGTTTGAAGATGGAAGAGGAAGAAAATATAACAAGTTATCTTTTGAAATTTGATCAAATAGTCAATCAGATTCAAGGTCTTGGATAAAATTTAGAAGAATCAGTAGTGGTACAAAAAGTTTTGAGATCTCTACCAATGAGATATGATGCAAAGGTTTTAACAATCAAGGAGATGAATGATCTAGCTAAGCTTAAGATGGATGAACTACATGGTATTATTATGGAATATGAGATGTGGACCAAACATGAGAAACCCTCAAAGAGGGAAGTTTCTTTCAAAACATCAAATAAAGAGAAATCCAAGATTTAAGAATCAAGTAACAATTCCAATGATGAGGAAGATGACAACAGAGCTCTATTCATTTGCAAACCAAAAAATGTCACAGGTAAATATCAAGTAAATTTTCCATTTAAATGTTTTAATTATGGTAAGATTGGAAATTTTGTAGTTAGATGCCCAAATAACAATAATGGTGACAATGAAAAAGGAAAGACTACATACATGAAGAGATTCAAGAAAAATATTTTATATTCTAAAGATCTTAGCTCAACCAAAGATAATGGAGTCAGTGACTCAAATGAAGAAGAGATTATATTCATGTCCATACATGAAGATGCCTTTACAAGCAAAAGTATAGATGATCAAGAAGAAGAATATGATGAAAGTGAGAATGAAGTTGAGCTAAATCTAGAAGGATAACTCATTTTTACCTTAGAAGAATTAAAATCTATTAAGAAAAAGAATCAAAGATTGAAGTACCATATCGAGAAAAATGAAAAGGAGTCAAAGGAAATAATTGAAGATCTAAAATCACACTTTGAATAAGCAAAAAGAATGAAAAATATCTAATAACATAGTTACAAAAAGTAAGTGAAGAATGTGAAATGTATGCTATTGGAATTGCCTCTTTAAAAGAATATATTAAGAAAGCAGTCAATGATAAAGTAGTCAGTGATTTAAAATTTGAGGAAAACACTAACATGTGGAATAAGATATTGGAAAGTCAAAATTTAATATTAGATAAGATAGGTATCAAATTTGAAAAGAAAAAGAGCTATGTTTAAGCTCTTACAAAAGAGGAAACAAAAAGGGAAGAAATGAAGAATACATAAGGTTGGAAGGAATAGAGCTACAAAAGACAATTAAGACAAAGATACACAAATCAAAATAGGTTCTATTTTCATGGTTTTTATTTTTATTGTAATGGATATGGTCATAAGAAAATCAAAAAAGAGATAACAATTTTAGAAACAAGGAGAAGGAAACTCATGCAAAGTCAAGTAGAAGCCATAACTCTTTTGTTCCTTTATTAGGCTTTGATGAATAGGCCATAATATGTTACAAGTGTAATAATCTTAGACACATAGCCCAACATTATATAATCGTGCTTGAGTCAATCAAGAAGTATTGGATTTTCAAGGTTCCATTCATCAAGAAGAAAGGTCAAACAAAATCATGGAAGAAGAAACAACCTAAAGATTCTATGTTAGTTCAGATAACTTTGCATGCAATAAATGAAAAACAACCATGGTTTATTGATAGCGAATGTTTGAGGCACATGAAAATTGATAAGATAAATTTCATAACTCTAAATAAGATCAATGGTGGCACAATGAAACTTGGAGACAATACCACTGTCAGGATAGTTGGAAAAGGTACATTAAGTTTAGATAATGGTAGAACTAAGACTAAGAATGTTATGTATGTAAAAGGTCTTGAGCATAATCTGTTAAGTGTAATTCAAATATGTGATTAGGAATACACATTAAAGTTTCATGTAGAAGGTTGTGAGATTAGAAGAAAATATTCATATGAATTTATTACATATACTCAGAGGATAGACAATAATTTATATATGTTATCATATATCTTCACAAAGGCATGATCAAAGGACACATTCAAGGATCTGTGAGAGGAGTTGGGAGTAATTTTTATTACTTCCTAACATTGAAAATTAGCATTAGTTGAGGGGGAGTGAAGTGTTAGCTCCAAGATAGGCCCTTTGCCATTGATGTTAAAGGAGGAAAAGTGTAAAAACATGTACAAAAATAGGTACAAATAATAGGTATAGGATGATTCAGTAAGGGGGAGCTACTGTATGTTTTTAGTTTGGATATATATGCATGTTGGCATGTGTAGTATAGATTTTAGGATGTGGCAATTTTAGTTTGAGTTTGCCATCAATGACAAAGGGGGAGATTATTGGAAATATTGTCATTGATGTCAAAGGTCTAGCATTATTGGTGATAAAGGCCCCATATCATTTAATGGTGTTTTTAATCTTCATATCTTGGCTAATGTGTGTTAATATTTATTTAATATTAATGAATATATTTTTTATTGTATAAGTCAAAAGAGGGCCCATGGAGAAGTCAAAGAGTCATGGGGTAAATACAAAATAGGAATGGGATGCATTTTCCCAGAAAGAGTCATCTTGAGGAATTCCAAGTGAAGACAAAAGAGGATGGGTGAAATTTCTCATGAAGGGACACTTTAAGGAACATGAAAAGTCACCAAGATAAAGACAAAAGGAGAAAGGACGTATTTACTTATGAAGGGTCACCATGTGACTTTTCAAATGAAAGAATTTGAAGGGTCATAAAAGTTTGGCACCATTTTCCATGAGTATTTAAGGGTCACAAAGGGTGAATTCCAAAGGTCATTTGGCAAGCTATAAATAAAATCTTGGGAAGCCATTTGCAATGTGTGGAATAAAGCATGGTTTGTAATTGTCATATCTAGATTATAAGAGAAAAGGAGATAAAAGAAAAAGATATTGTAATGCATTATCATTTGTTGAGAAAGCAACATTGAGAGATAGTTGTGTGCTATACAAAATAGGGGTTGATGCTCTTGTGGGTTGGTGCTTATGAATAATTATTGTGTTGGTACTCAGAAAAGGGGTTGGTGCTCCTATGGGTTGGTACGCACAAATAGTAGTTGTGTTGGTACTCAACAAAGGGGTTAGTACTCTTACAAGTTGGGGCTTGTGAATATTGTAATTTGAGTTGGTGCTCATTCATATGCTTAAGATTATTCTCTATGGTTTTCCCCACATTGGGTTTCCACATTAAAATCTAGTGTCTCTCTCTATCTTGTGTGGTGTTTATTGTTTTAGTTTTATTTCATATCTTGAATGAATGTTTAAGTGGAATTTGATTAAGTAAAATTTTATAAGATATATGATATACTAATTCATCCTCCCTCCTCTCAGTATATCATGTGCTTAACAAGATCAACATGGAGGGACTCAACCAAAATATCATTAAGAGATAATGTGTTGGTTAGAATTGGTTTTTTAAAATTTTATTATTGTAGGTATTGCATCAAATTTCCCTCTTTCAAGAATAGGGTTGTAAGTTATGAGTTAATTGAGTAATGATGAGAACAAGAATATTAGAGTTTTTGATTTTTTAAATTGATCTCATTAGGCTCATCATCATTAGGATCAATAATTTTTGGTGGCACACTTTCCCTAGGCTTGAGGTGGCCATTATAACCTCTCAATGAATTGACAAGATAGTTATTATGTTTATATTCTTAAAAAAGGAAACTTATAATATCTTTAAATGAGGGAAATTTTAAAACATCATGTTGTTTAAATCATTCAAATCTCTAAGGATTTGCATCACCTTGGACCTTATATATAGCTATCAAGTATGAAAATTTGATGCATTGGCATGCCAAAGAATCTATGACCATAATTAAATGTGTCCAAGGGTAGAAAATAAAAATGTTACAAGAAAGGAGACATCTGAAGATCGTGACCTTACACCCTAATTTCTCTAGGAGGTACCATGATATGAATCCAAATGCACCCCATGGGAGGAATTTATCTTTAATCATATCCATGTCACATGTTATGATTTCTCTTAATATTTCTTGTCGAGTAGACAAGGGATTTTCTAAATTATAAATAGGAAACATAAGTACCTACACCTTTGTCAATAAGGACTCTCTTAATATGGAAATCACTAGTTTAAATGATAATTAAAATAGGGGAGTCATGCATGAAATAGATTTCATCATGATCCATGGATTGGATTTGAAATTTAAGAGATAAGGCTTAGTTTGTGGTTTGATCAATTTGGATAGACAACTCTTTGCATTGTTTCATTATATTCTCATTGTAACTGTGCATAGATTATTTAAACATAGGGGGTGATTGAGGAATTTTCATGTCATAGATGGTTTTTTTTAATAAATTTTGATTTTTAAAAGAGATGCATGTCATATCAAGGAAAGTAATCTAGTAAAGAAGGTTAGAGAGTACTTCAACCAGATCTCATTCCTCAAAATTGAATTAAACTAAATGTAACTAATAAATAGAAGGTTAGATGATATCAAATTTGTCCTTGGGAGAGGTTAAATTTGAGTTAATATTTTTTTATTTTGATTAGCTAAAGGGTTGATGATGCAGGTATAATTAGACAAAAGTATTAGCCTAGTTGATGATGTTTGAGCAGACTCAGATAATGGCATCAGTTTATTTGATGGTGTTAGAGATGCAAACTCAAGATTTTAAACATCATCATCCTAGCCAATGCCATCTAAAAAATTAAGTTTTATAATTATAATGTTTCTAAGGGGTGATATAGAAGTTTGATGTATAGATAAATCTGAACATTTTTTTATTAGGTGTTTTTACAACGGTGTTGAGTGTTAGGTTTAGAATTAACACAAGGTATGATTCACTTCATACCATTTAAGTAAACTAGGCAAAATTCATCATTTAAAGAATTAGGTTAACCATAATTTGTATTGTATTAGTGGTTTGAGCTGAATTTTTATGATTTTGAGGTGGAGGAAGATTGTTGTTACCTTGGTATTTATTGTTGTTTTCTTTGAAAGGGCCTAGACTATTATTAAAAGTGAACATTAGCTTGGATAAGTGCATCATTATTGGTATTGTTTTCATGATGTCTTGAATTTTTTGAAAATTATTTATAACATTCTCTTTCCATAGCATTATGGTCAAGTAAATTTTTATGTAATAAATTATATGTTAAGGTGTGAAGGGAACAATAATTCCCATATGACTGACCCCAATTATCATGAACCCAACAAACTTTTTTGTACCATCCCATTGAGATTTTAAGTGTGAAGGATTAATATAGTTAGGTTGAGGACCTAGAAGTCTTCTTCTAATATCCTCAAATCTTAGAGTTTTATGAATGTCATTATCATAAGGAGGAAGTGGTTAAAAAGGGCTTCCCATAAGTGGTTTGGGAGAGGGTCACATTTCAAGGACCACTAGGCATGATTGCATGGATAGTCCTATTATAATAAAAATTATGATCATCGGTGTTGGTAACACTATAATGAGTAGCATGATTGTTTTTTAGGTCCCATTAACATCCGCATGTTTTGTTTGGGTTGATAAATCTCAAATTATCTCATGAGATGATCATGTCTTTTTGTTTAGTCTAAGGCTTGTTTCAATTTCTTAGGAGAGAAGGACCTAACTTTGTATTGAAACTTTGGTTCTAAGGCAAGTGTAAAAATATTAAAGAGAATTTATTCAATCATATTATGCTCAGATTTATGGGACAAAAATTCCCATTATTTTATTACATTATGGGTTAGCTCAAGATTATATTTATTGTAATTAATGAAATTACCAAAGTTATCTTTAGGTAAGTCATGATATTATCACTCTTTAATTAATCCTTATAATTAAATGATATAGCTAGGATTGAGTTGATTATAAAATTAATAAATAACTCATAAGGGATTTGTAAATTATTTTAAACCAATATATGTAAAGATTACCAAAGGCCTTAAGATGTAGGGTGAGATTGATAGACCCATCATAAGCAATGGTTGAGGTAACTCCCCTAATGTCCATGGATGAAATATGAGGCACTAAGGTAATTTTGGAAATGATTAATGACATTATTTAGAATTAGTGGCTATGGGATTAGGTTCTGAAGATGATCCTTAAGAGGGGGAAGGGGGACACTGATTTTGTATTCCTCGTTAAATGTTTTGAGGTTTATTGGAAATTTATGAGTTAATTTTGTATTGTATAAATTTGTTAGATCTAGATGTTGACATGTGTGCCATTTGGTCCAACACCTTTAAAATCATATAATTTTGATCAATTAAATAATTTTGATTTGATATGAATTCTTGAATTTCCTCTTGGTTGGATTGAGACACTTGATCAATGTTAAATGTGGGATTATAGTTTTAGCTATGTTTTAATTTGGGTCATTGAAGAGGTCATAGGGGAAATCACTGGCATGAATTGGTCAGTAATAAAGGCATTTAAATACAAGAAGAGAAAGGAAGAGTTGTTCAACATTTTTTACAATAAGGAGAAAAAAATATGAAAGATTCAAACCAGAAAGGGTTCATGAGGGTGGATTTAACCAAAAAATGGTCAGACATATGTTTGTAGATAATAATATACATTATGATGGAAGGGAAGCAAAATATGATTTTCTCACACCATTTCCTTCTCTTTAACAATTTCTAGGGACATATAGTTAGATTACCCTTTTTTCTTCTTAAGTCACTAGAAGCATCGGTCACAAATTTCAAAAGTAACCCCTCAGTGGACCTAATCCACTAGGGGCTTATTCTTCACCTAGTAAAAAAGGGAGAACCCTTTTAGTATAGATTATTTATGGAGGACATCAATATAATTACCAAGCTTGAAGATTTGGGTAGAGAGGATGACTTCTTCTCATATCCTAAAACTGAGCAAACAAGGGACCGAAATGAATTTACTGGTGATTATTTCATGTAGGGGGATTTTAAACTGAGCAAAATTCAAAAGGGGGCTCCCAAAATTGTGACTCTGATTGCTAGTAGGGGTCTGGCCTTATTTAATCCCAAGATGAAATATGATATCAAGGAGTCCTTTGAAAATTTGCAAACCAAAGTGACTATCTAGAAGCTTTTGTGTATGGAAATAATTGATGAGTTTGAGAAATTGAAAAGTATTATGGTTCATGGTAATTCTGATCTAGGAAAGGACAAGGAGGTTGATGGAATGATTCAATATACCCCCAATGGGATTATAACCACACATAGAAACTAATTAGGTGATAGAGGATTTCAAGTCCACTAGGATGAAGTGGAAGAGGACAACGTGAAAAATGAGCAGGGAATTAGGAATTAGACTAGAGTCAAGAACAAGAAAGTGGAGAACATAGAGACCAAGAAATTGGTATTTTAATTTGAGTCCAAGGAGTTGGAGTAGCTATTTAGTGGTCTAGGTCTCATTTAGTATTTTCCTAGTTTTTGGTGTCTTTTAGGTAGAATTTGGAGTTTTCAGTTAGTTTCTAAGTCTTATCTCACTCTATTTTTCTAAACCTTCCCTTCATATCTTTCACCTTCTCTTTGTATGGGTACGAGACCCATCAGACCATTTATTAACCTATCAAATTAAAAAAATAATAATTTTGGTCTTTAAAAGTATCACCATCCATACTCCTAGATATGTTGGGAAGTATGGAGGATATCATGGAGTGACTTGTCCCAAAGCCTAAAGATAACCCAAACTTAGTAAGAGTTTTGAGAAAACATGCATTAATAAAAGTATGGAATTATTATTATGATTTTTAAAAATGTTATATATTTTAATTTAATAAAAATAGTAATTTTATAATCTATTCATTATAGTCTTCTAATTCACTCTCAGAAGTTGATTCCTTATGGAGTAGTTTTCTAGCCCTATACTTGTGGTGGCCACAGGGTTAGTAGGAATACATTTTATTTTGTCAGTCTTACTCATGGAAATGTTACATAATTAATATGATTCTGTTAGGAGAAATTAAAACTATATATTAAGATATTTTTAGGGTTCTTAGTGATATTCATAGACATGGAAATATCATTATTCCTATTGAATCCTTGAAAATCAAATAAATATTGGTCAACTTTGTCTTATTTTTTTTTGAGAAAAATCATTATGTAAATGTAAATATAACCTTTAAGGATGCTAAATGAAGAGAATAAATTTATAAATCAAGGTATTTTTGACAAAATTTGAAAGATAAGAAGTTATGAAAATAAAACATAAATATGACCCAATGCAATGGTGGGGAAATTTTTACGTCAAGTTCACTAGAATCTATGTTGGCTATATATGGTTAAAAATTTATGGATCATATAGAATTGTAAAATGTGGAAGGCCATAATACATCCAACACATAAATTAAGTCATTCCAAAATTTTGGCTATAAACAAGGGTTGTACATAATTAGGGTCGCAAGGAATCCACTAAGAATATATATAATGAACTAATGAGAATAGAGCTAATTAGACCTAAGATATCATAGGTATAAAATAAATTAATCTAAGGAAAGGTATTTTTATTAGGTAGTAAAAAAATATTTATCTAATCTAAGGGTTTTACGTGTGTCAATATATGTTACCCACGATGTGCAATTAAAATTAAAAAATGTGAAAGATGACGATAAATAAACAAACATAACCTAATCTAAGCATGTAAGACAATAACATACCAATATGATATATCAAAAAAATTAAATAAATATAAGATTATATGGTTAATAATAATTATCTTTTGTTGAATTTTCAAGGTATCAATATCCCCCTTGGCAAATTTTGAGAGATGGTGTATGTGAAACTTGAGATGGAAAGAAGAAAACCTAAATGTTCTTAGTTTGGGGCCCCAAAGACTACAACTACCTATCAAGTTCATCTTCTCTTTTTGATATATATAAATACCTCATGAAAAAAAAAATTCTCAAACCTATATCTAATTCATCTTATTCTTATTAATGTGGGTTTGTGTGCATAAGTAGAGCATATTGGATGTATTGATAGCTTATAAATGACAAAGCAAAACCATATAAATATTGCTCAAACCTTAAAAATTCATAACTCACAATTTTATAACATGTTTCTTAATTAAAATTCATTATCCCAACTAATGCATTGGCCAAGAGGGAGCACTAAAAACATCATTGGTTAGGTTGGTGATGTTAGGGATAAACACACAAATTAGAAAGAAACGTGGAATGTGAGAATTGGAACTCTCAAATTAAAAATAAATAGATATCATGGAATTAACATAGGTATGTATATTATATGATCATTAATAATATCTCACATAGCACTACAATATCCCACCCTGATTCTGGAGCACTCTTTAGGACATGCACTCAGGGAGATTTATGCACTAGCAAGTCTTACAAGAGAAATCATTAGTAAGTGAAAAATAAGTTGTATATAGTATTAATTAAAATATAAAGGAAAATAAATTTTATAATACCAAAATTAATAAAATAAAACATCTCAATCATTATGGAATATAAGGCCCACAAGTGAGAAGAATAAATAAGGGATGGATCCTTAAAAACCTATGACTTCCCTCAAAACTATGTGTACACTAGAGGTAGAAGGCCTCAATATAAAAATTATATTTCCATCAAAGTGAAGCTCACACATGATTTTTATATAGAAGACAAAAATAAAATGTAAGGGACAAAATAAAATAAAAAATGATACTAAAACATGAGAAGAGTAAAGAATAATGACATATAAATCATGTAAAAAACTAGAGTAAAAAACCAACATATAACTGAAGAAATAAAAGTAGATGGTAAATTCAAATTCAAAAAATATAGATATTAGCCTCAAATTAAACTAGAGTCATAAATATAATCAGGGGATAACATGGAGGAAGGCTATATAATAAATAATAGTTTCCTTAGATCCACATGTAAGACAAAGAATTTAAAAAAACCAAGGAAATGACAAGCAAACAAAAGTATATTGTTCAAGTGAAAGAATATGGGTTAGCAAGTGAATCTAACTAATTAATATATATAATTTATCATATTTTATATAAGTTTATAGATCATTTCCTCAATATTACTACCTATATGTCTTGGAACCCATTAGTCTAACAAGGATAATGCTTCATCAGTATAATCATCAACACTATAATAATTATCATTATAATAATCATTTTCATTGGAATCATCTTCGCTAAAATCATTATTATTATTTTTTAAATCATTATCCTCTATTATGGATGCACTTGTTTAATATAAATGGCATGGTGAATGTTTGTATAATTAGTAGGTGATTTATTTTCAAAGGGCATAAAAGGTTATGATAATATAACTTTGGTTCATGGACAAGTAGGTTATTAAACTCTAGGTGCACTTACTAGAGGTTGTATGATAAAATTATTTGGTATGTCTTCAGGTAGCACCTCATGTTTAACTTGTGCATAATTCTCATAAGTATTATATTGAATGGTAATTACTTTATTATCACAAACAAATTCCAAACACTAGTATAGTTTTGACATGATTGCTTTCATTTGATTAAACCAAGCTCATTCAAGCAGTATGTCATATATCCTATTATCCATTAATACATGAAACCAAAATAATTAGTTATTAGGATTTATGATTTCATGTAAGGAAATGTCCCCAAGTTTTGTCCTATTTATGTCATCATATCCTACAAAAACTCTAGTTATATCATTTAGATCCTTGTGTGTATATCTGAGATTATTAACTAATTTCATTATGCATAAATTTATATTGGAACCATTATTAATCATAATGCAATTTGTTAAACTTGTTTTAATATATTAATTTTCAAATAAATATTGGTCTAATGTTAGAATCATCTTTTGTAATTTATTTTTCATAGAATATAATCGAAGTAGGCTCATTATGTATGTCATTGACCACACCAATGAATCCATAAATTGGATGGGAATTATAAACCCATGGAGGTTATTTTTGAGATATCTTATGAAAATCATCTTGTTTTTTTTTATTAAGTGTATGCAAATATAAATGCAACTAATATATAAATCAATCTTATATTGGAGAAGATAAATCCTACTTACACTTCCAATTGTCAATACATTGGATATTCAGGGTCATGACCAAGATGGATCCATTAGACATAGCCAAGGGATATCTTATCATAATAATATAAATAGGGATGGTTTCAAAGCCTCTAATTAATAAAAACTATGTAATAAACCTAACTAGGTCCTATTTTTTCATATTCACAAAAGTACAATAACAAGTAAAGTAAAATCTTAATTTAGTGCTCACCAAAGCTTGTCGCAAAAAGTGGGGGTTAATAAACGTAAAATTAAACATGCATAATAGAATAATAATTAAGATATGTATAGGTAATACCTTAATGCATGGAGATAATAATACATTTAAAATCTATTATTTATGCTACTTATATCTACTAAAAGAGAGGAGCAAAGTTAGAGATACTTACCTTGAAGACAGACCCAAGTATTTTTTTAGTGGCCTCAGCTTGGCCATTGCATTATGAATGTTAGGGTACGGAAAATTTGTGATTGATTTTGAATTTAGCACAAATTTGTTTGACATCTTTATTTTTAAAATTACCACTATTATAAAAAATAAGAGTATGGGGAACACCAAAGCAGTAAATGATTTGATAGAGGATGAATTTATTAATAGTGGTTCTAGTGACATTAAAGATAGGCAAATCTTTGACCCATTTGGTGAAATAATTAGTATCCATGATAATAAATACATGTCCATCCTATGATCTTGGTAGTTCGCCTATGAGATCTAATCCCCACATTGAGAATGACTAGGTAGACTCCATAGTTTAAAGCTTGGAAGGAGGTGAATGGATTATATCATCATGAAGTCAAAAGGGACTACACTATTTAGTGAATTTGATGGCATATTTTTCAAGAGTAGGCCAAAAGTAACCCATACATAAGCATTTATGGGCTATATCATGGCTGCTATAGTGACCATCATAAATTCCCCCATGTGCTTGTTCAACAAGAGGAGGAACTTCTTCTTTCATAACACATTAGAGTAAGGTACCTTTAGCATTGTGATAATAAAGTATGTTATATCAAAAGACATATTTTAAATCTTGTTTGTAAATTTGAGTCTTTTCATAGGAATTGATGTTCGGAGGATAGGTTTGGTATTCAAATAATTGAATGATGTCTTTGTACCACATGTTCTATCGAATGGTAATAGCCTCAATGTGGTAGATAATTGAGTAATGTGGTTGAATGGAATATGGGTACTTTCTTATTTGGATAAGAAAGGTAGAATTGGTAAGAAATTTATGTGGATGAAATAAATATGTTAAATAAGCAAGTGAATTAGTGATAGAATTTTGATCTTGAGGGATCGCCTCAATGGTAAAAGAAGTGAATTATTTGTCAAGTGTAATGGATATTTGATGATAAGTAATGATATTTTTTATTTTTCATTGATAATCACCATTGACCTATCAGTAGATGAGTTGGGAGTCACCCAAAGTGTGAAGATATGTAATTTTTAAATCAAGTGCCACTCTCATGCCTAGGATCAAGGCTTTGTACTCTACCATGTTGTTAGTGACATCAAATGTAAGTCAAAATTTCAAAGGGATAATTTTACTGAGAGAAATAGTGAGGATACAGCCTACCCTAGCTCCTTGAAGTTATTTGGCACCATTAAAATAAAGGGTGCAAGTATCTTCATGTAAATTGATGTTAATTTTAGGGAGTTCTTCGATGGCTACTTTAGATTTAGTAGTATCGAGAAGGATATAGGACTCTTATAGATTACTTGCTTCAATATCAGCAATGAAACTATGGAAGTAATATTTAAGAGATATGGCTTGATTTATACCTTCAATATAGAGGATATTATAATCAGGGAAACTATCTTAAAGGTGGTCGATAGTTGGTATAGGATTGGTTATGAGTTAGTCAATAATTATTTGTCCTTTGATAACTTTTTGATTAATAATGTGGAGATTAAATTACATTAGAAGGACCATACACTTCCCAATTCCATCTCTAGGAAGAAATTATTTGGATAAAAATTGATGGAGTGGATCAAAATGAATGATAACATAGGTTATTTGATAAAACACATAATGTCAAAGCTTTTCAGCTACAAAATATATGGATAAGCAATCATTTTCTACTTTTGTATAATGATTTTCATAATCAATGATGCTTCAAATAATATAATAGATGGCATACTCTCTTCTAGTATCATCTTTTTGGGTAATCATTGCCCCAATTGATACGGGTGTGGAAGAAGTATATAAGATTAAAGGATGATCATTAAAAGGTGGATGAAGGGTAGGTGGATGAAGAAAAGATTTTTTCATATTGTAAAATGATTTTTGACAAGGATCTATCCATTTGAGTGCATTACATTTATTTAAAAGAGAATTAATAGAATATATACATTAAGCCATTTTGGGGACAAATTATCTTATTACCCCAAGTTTTCCAAGGTTAGAGCGAATATCTAGAATGGAATGAGGAACAGGCATGTTGACAATAGCATTGATCTTAGAGGGATCAACATTATTACCACAAAGAGAGATTGAGAACCCTAGAAATTTACCAAATGTGATGTTAAATACACATTTGTATGGTTTTTGTCTAACTTTATATTTGATCAATAGCAAAAATCAATAGAGTATAGGTGTCCACCACTATAACTATTTCATCATAATAAATTCCCTCTAAAATGATGTTAGTTAGTGGTATTAGAGTTTTGTTGTATTATTTTGTATCTGTTAGCAACATCCTTTTCCAAGTTACCATGTGTACTCCTTCAAGAGATATTTTCTAAAATAGATGTAAAATTTGAGAACACCTTGAGTGATGAGGTGCCCCCATCCCAAGCCTATATATACATGTATCTATACATTTTAAAGGGAGGATAAATTTTGACATTTCAATATAGATAAGAAATCTGTTGGGTTGTTTTGTAAGTATGTGTTGTATGGTTGTCTCTTTCATGTATGTGTTATAATGTTTATGCATTTTGATCTAACCAATAACTTAGTCTTTATTAATATATACAATAGTAGTTTCAAGTATCTTGTAATCAATTAATAAGGTTTCATTAATTGGAATGTGTAGTAGCAATTTAGGCTGATAGATCTTATTTTTTGGTAATAATAAAGCTAAGTTACTCTATGGAATTTGTGTAGAGATTCTATTTGGTGAAACTTCCTAAACTGATCCATATCTATTCAAATATGCTCTTTGTTATTAGTTATATTATTGAAGTTATGATATGTTACAATAGTCTTGATAAAAATCAACCTTTAGTTAATAACTTGGAGATAATTGCATTGTATCCCTCATACCTTTCATTTTTTTTCAGTTTTATGTGCTAAAGTAGCATTCTACAAGCATTAGTTCTTTGGTGGTTATCCTTTCCCTAGAATTGGTTAGAAATAATTCATGCTCTCTATTTTAAAATACCTTTTCTACCTTACCTTACCCTCTATTTGTATTTCCTTTGAGTCTATCCACTTTAGGGTAAATCCATCATCACCTCATTTCATTGAACTAGATCTATGATCCATATCCATATCTGAACCAACAAGGTTAGCAGTTACATTGTATATAACTATTCCACCATTGGTCAATATAAGACACATTACCTATAAATCATGCCCTAGAGTGAATTTTATCTTTGCATAGATCCCAAAATGTTAGAGGTTACCTCATATGTGTTTTTTAGTGTGTGTAAAACTCAAAACAATAACATTGATATCCAAAACCTATGTGCAGATCCAAATAGACAATATGCAAGGTGAAAAAAATTCCTAATAGGTTAAAGTTTAAATTATATATAAGTATATACACTTTAATGCAGATATAAGTTTTAGTTTTATAATATAAGTATTGATGCTACTATCCCTACTTCGATGGTAGTGTCCATGTTGATAGAGAGCTATACTCTAAAATATGACAAATCATAGTTAAGCATCATCCTGACTATTTTTGCACTTGCACTTCTCAGATATTTTCATAATTCAACAAGATAAGTATTATTCCTTCTTCATGATTAAGCAATCAAATTATTGGTTGGCATTATAACATTGTATCAGAATATATTATGAATCTAGATTATTTAATTGGCTTGATTTATAGAATGGTCTTCTTAATTTATTAGGCTATCCTCCCAACCTTTATTTACAAAAAGGGTTAAATATAAAGATGAAACTACAAATAATGAACTTGGTTATGATAAAAATTCCAATTAATTTGATGACATGGATAATTATTATGACATAAATCCAAAATAAGTTAATAGACTTTCATACTTTAAAATCTTAATTTATAAATATCCTACATGTTTAGGCCCATGTTATTTAAGTTAAAAGGAGTAAAAAATAAAAAAAATTGCTAAAGAATATATTCTTGATAATGTTACTAATGATGATTTGAATGTTTATAATCCACCTACTAAATTTTTCTCATATTCATTAGGTGGTGAGACTAGTGCTCCTACTCATACTTTTGTGCCTCTACTTAGTATTATTCCTCAAGTTAATATACATATTCCTACACAACCTAACACTTTTTAATTCCTCTTATTTATATTAGACTGTATTTTCCTATTCCTAATGTTTTATTTAGTTGTATTGGTCATATTCAAAATACTAAAGCCTTTATCCCTACAAATTATAATCATATATTATCTCATACACATGCTAATCAATCTAAGGATGTATTTATTCAACAATCTCTTTAATAAATATGTGCACATATTAGGAAAGTTGTCCAAGGATCTCAATGGCCTATCCATGTGATCACTTCTTAATATATATTACACAACCCTTTAGCTCAAGAGGTCCTCGCCCACCCTTTTTCTATCCATTTTATAGTGCCTAAATTGAATTTCACAATGGAAGGGTGATCTTTCACATCAAAATCAATATTTTTTTCTTAAAGATTTGATTTTGCATATTATTAATTATTAATGATCAAGATCTTTCCTATAAATATTAATGACTATGTTATGGATCAATTTTATTCCTTATCAAGGAACTATATGTCTCTTCAATGATTTATCTGGTATATTCTTAGCTCATTTATTTATCAACATTAGCTAAATGGTTATGTTTTCTCAACATGCTCAACTTTAAAAAATAGCTAATGAGATTTTAATTGAGTATGTGCTTTGATTTAATACTATGTTTATGAAAATGTCTCACCAAATACTTAATAGAGAGTTACAAATTATTTCCTCCAACATTTTTATCCAACTACTCAAAGACAAAGTCATATTTAACACTCACCAATATTTTTATGAAATTTATCATAAGGTTTGATATTTTGAGATTAAAATTCTATAGACCAAGTGATAAAATATTTTTTATTGCCCCTACATATAGCAACTCCAAATATCAAGGTAATTCAACATTTGAATCTTAGGCTAACGATACTCTAACTTTCCAAGCTAACAATGAGGCCACAAATGTTAACATAATTTCACAACCACCCAATGGGTTAGTTCTTCCAACTTCTTAAGAGTGTAAGCAATTTAAAAGGATTTATGAGCCTCCTCATAAAGTGCTTACAATGTTTCTTGAATGAAACATGATATAGTTACCTCCTACATGTGAATTTGATATATCTTGACCTTGACCTTGATATTATGATGTGAATCAATATTCTGACTACCATAGATCTTCATTGCATACTACGAATTAATGATATTCATTATCATATAAGATACAATATATAATCAATAGTAATATTATTTAATTGGAAAGACATAATATTATTTATATAGTTACTAGTACATGAAAAAAATCTCCATCTATGACATTATATGATGATGAGATTTCAAATGATAATACTAATAATGGTTCACTATTTATACATGCTTTTGTTGATTCCCATTTTATAATTTTGCATGGCATCATGGTAGGAAATGGTTTAGTCCAAAAATTAGTTATAGTGGTACTTCTTTCTATTAGAGGGTACACTCAACAAGACTTGCTTGTAAAAACCATGGTTCTTAATATTTATGATGGTCTTACACAAACACATGTCAGGATATCACATTACTAGTAATTTTAGGTCTTAAGACATTTTTGGTATGGTTATATGTATTATATAACAAATATCTATGATGAATATCCTTGGGATGATGATTCAAATTAATATTCAGCTCTTGACCATATTTTCAATACTTCTAGTAATGTATCTAACTACCGACATTCATAGTTTTCTATATGTAGATGGATAGACAAGATCATTGATTAGAAATGATAACATATCCCTTACACTTGAATGATATAATATAATATATGTAACTTATTTTTTCATCATTATTCCATATGCCATGCCTTTCATGTTCCTTCCTCACTTGATATTGTGCATTTCCTTGTGCTTCCTCTTAGTTTGATATTTTTGTTCTTGCCTTGGTTTTCATTGACATTAATCTATTCCCTTGGTTTATGATTTCTTGTTATGTTGTCACAACCCTTGGCTTTTGATTTTTTATCCCAGTCTAATCACCTACATATATTTATTTATTTTGATAACATATATTTATTGAGGCATTCCACCATAGCTTGCATTAAGTTTTGAGGGAAGTTATAACTCATTTGAAACCCTTCTCTTCCTTTTTAATTTAGATTTTCACCCTTTGTCTTGCATGATTTTCTTCATTATTTCCTCTTGATTATCCCCCTAACCTTTCTTGATCCATGCATATCCCCTACATATCTGATCTCACTCCTCATTTGCTCTACTATGTAGATCTCATACCTCTCACCCAACCATGCACATTCCTTTGCATGAATCATGTACACCAATCACCCTAGATCATAGCCTACACACTTTGTATCTTTCATTTCCATGCTAAGTCATATTCATGTTCTCTAACTTTTTCACACTTTGTTCCTTATAGTTCCATTCCAAGTCTTGAGCCTTATTACAAACTACAATGCACTAGATTGCCCATGCACCTCACACTATGGCACCAAGTCTTGTGCCCACACACCATATAGTCTCATGTGCATCACTAAATTCTATGAAATTTTTACCTCATAGTTCTACATGCCTCACTAACATCCACTCATAGACACATTAACCCTAGTCACATGTTCCAAGTGATCCAACTACCATTGCCACCAAAAGGAGATCCTAGATTCAAATTTAAATGGTTGAAATCTTAGACATTAACTATTCTAACCATTGCCCACTACCACCTCTGATAGGATCAATGTGCCATAGATATCCTCCTTGGTAATTGAATAACATTTATGAGTGATCTTGTATTCTTATTCTATGTATGTAACATATGCATCTAGTTCAATACACAGACATATATAGAACCTAGATCAGTGTCATTACACATAATTGTAACATTATTATCTTTATTTACATATCTAATCGATATACACACATTGTTGACATTGTAATCTATATTATTTTCCCTATTCTCTATTAATGAATAGAAGTTTCATTTCTTGTAAGTTAAAACTTCCACTCTATTGAATGTGTTTTATTTATTTCACCTGAATATTTCACAATGTATTCGCTCTATATAGCCATATCTCAATTGTCCCCCATACACCTTAGTCTTGGGCCCCATGGTGTGGATTACTAGTATTAGATTGGTTAAATTCTTGAGAAGGATCTCGAATCTAAGCCCTACTCTATTCCTTTACCTATGCATGTAACCACATGAGCACAATAAGAGAGAGGGAATCTAGTAGTTAGTTTTACTTCATATATTCAATAACATTGTTATAAAATCCAAATGGTTGATGCCCAGAATCAACATGAGGCAGCCTCAAAAATTTGAAGGATCGTTGACAAAACTCTAGAGGAATAGTGTACCAAACTTTTTCTCTATATCTAATAATTGGTGATGCATCTCAACCTAGCATCCTCCTCTTTATCTCAATAGCATGCTCCATAATGGTTCCAATATCAAACCCTCTTCAAGGTACAAGTCAATCTTGGAATTCCCTTATTTAAATTCAATATTGACTCCAAAATATTAGATGCCTAGATTCAACAAATCAAGTCATAATTTTTAGTCAACTATTTCACTAATGCTAAGAAGATCACCTTCACAGTACTAAAGATGTCCATATTAATTATCAACTAGTGGGACACCTTCAACATGTAGCACATGCAAGAGTGCATTTCAATCAAATCATGGAAAAAAAATTTTGACTTTCAAAAGGAATAATACTACCCTCTCAGACACTTTGAAGATGAATACATAAAGTTAAAATAACTATACCAGTGTAACGATTATCCAATGGAAGACTACACCAATTCATTCCATTACTATTCTACACTCCTATATGAGAAGTTAAGCAAACAACATAGGGGGTTAAATTACCCAAACATACTTTCACATTGCATCCACATGAAGATGGATTTATTGTATTTTGACACTTTGGGATAATCATATCACAACACTACTAAGATCAAAGATAAGGCATGGATGAAGTAATGTGCCAACTCTTCATCCAATGTAGTGTGTATGCACATAATATTTTCAAAATTTATCAATTACTAATGCTTTATCTCTTGCAGGAACCTATCGAGTCTCAATATTTTTGAGTGCATACATTAAGGGGTGCATAGTAAAAGGGGTGGGCATACCATTGGTGTTTTGCAATATTATTGTCCCTATACTACCACTTGTTATTTACACACCCATATCCTAAAAACATTTCCCTAAGCTTTGCCTCTTATTTTAAAGCCTCCTCTAGTCATTTTCTACCTTCATTATCCCTTTCATAGACTAAAATCATTTTTGATAGTTTAAGATACACTATCACCCCCATCGATCCTATATTCTTATTAATAAAACTCATTTACGGTCTAGGTCAGCCCCTAGCCAACCTAGATCAAGACCTAGTTTATTTTTGTCAATAATGATATAGTGTCAATTAGCTCAACCGTATTGGATAAACTTTTAGAAATAAATAGGGTTAGATCGATCTATATAAACACATCCATTTCATCATTTCTAAAAGAAGAGAAGAAGAAGAGATATATATTATGCATCTACTTATCCACCATTCTACTTGATGAACATAGCTTAGGTTTCATACTTTCTTTGGAGTTATAGATTTTGTCTTGTGGAGAAGTCTTTTGGATGAATTGCTAGGTTGTGTATCCTAGATCTAATTTATCTTTATCATCCTTACATGCCACAACAACCTCTTGTAAAACACCTTGGCCAAGGGATACATTGAGGCTTGGTGGGTTCGTCTTCCAAGGCAAGTATTCCCAACTTTGTTCTTCCTTTGAAAGAGTAGATAGATATGAATTCATAATTATTTCCCATGTATTAGGATCCCATATACATTGATGTGATTATATGTCTTTTATTTATGTTTACTTTTAATGTTTATTACCCCCACTTTTTACCACAAGCTTTGGTGAGCACTAGATTAGACTTTACTTTACTTGTTATTAGTTTAGTGAATATGAAAACATAAGACTTGGTTAGGGTTATTACATAGTTTTCCTTGACTTGAGGCTTTGGAACCCTCCCTAGTGATATTATTATGGTAAGATAGCCCTTCACAAGGTCTAGCAGATCCATTCTTGTCATGACCCCAAATATCTAATGTATCGATAATCAAAATTGTACATAGGATTTATCTTCTCCAAGCTAAGATTGATTTATAGATCAGTTGAATTTCCCTTTGCATACATTGTGGTGAACCTGACATGAATCTAAGCCTTATAGGTTTTATTTCACACCATCATTTTTATCATCTTATTATATTTTGTCATATTTTTATTACTGTATCAAACTAGTCGATACAATTATAACTTTATGTGCACAATTTTAACACGCAGTCACTTCAAAATGACTATCTTCTATTTGTGTATGTCTTCATCAAATATAGGTTATTAGATCAAATAATTTGACACAGTATTATTCTTCAATTACAAATTAGCATACACTATCGAACAAGTTGACTATGTCTACTAATTTCTTCTATCAACATATAGGTCAACAAACACTATCGAATAGGTCAACCATGTTCCTTATTCTCCTTCAGCATATAGGGTTTTCCATACCTTGGTCAAACCAATTAACCTAATTTGTAGAATTTAAAAGTAATAAATAAAGCATTAAATCATAAAATTTTCAATCTAAATCATATTCAATCCCACCAAGGTTCATTTCTTTCCTCTCTTTACCATTTTATTATTTCCTTCAGCACTATTTTTCACAAGTTAGTAGGATTTAAAACTATAAACCTATAACTAACTACATCAACCTAGTTGACTTATTTATGTAGTCTATATTTTATCTAAGAGACATATCCTACTTTTTTGACTCTATTCTGAAAGACCTTACTTCTAAAGAATAGCAGTGACCCAGTCGATTATATCTTATATTGTTTGCATCTAATGTCACCTGAACTGACTCTGTATTATTCTTAATCAATTAATTAACATCTATTTGATACTAGTTAATTCACATTTATTTTTCACTTATTTTCATTCTTAGAGTAACTCACATAATCTAAATAGGTGGTTTTTCAAATTACCATTTTAGTTACACTATTTTACTCTTTTACATACACTACCAAATCACTTAACATTCAAAATGCATTTAAACATTTGTCTTCCCAAGGCCTACCTAATTAGATTTCATCACCAAGAGGGAATTTGACTTGTCTTTTTGGCCAAGTATAAATACGTGGTTAATGGTAAATATTGGCAAAGCACCCAACACCCTTATCACTGTGGGATTATGAAGTGAGGGGGTAGACCCCAATACCAAACTAGTACCATTGCCACTATAGATTGATTTCAACCCAAACATCCTAAAACCAACTTTAGATTACTTTCTAATTCCCTATTTCAACCAACTTTCCTATCACATTAAAATAAAAAAATTATAATAATTTAATAATAATTAGGGTGACCAATTAGCTAGCATTTAATTTTCAATTGATTTCTTACTCTTTGATCATTATGTGTTGTATTCCAAAACCTTCATTGGCTAGTGTTGGTTAAGGTTTTATGTTGTGTTCCTTAATTGTATCAATCACATTTATCTAATTATTTGTGTGTTTGCTTTCATTATTGATTCAAAATATCTTGTAAAAATTTTACCCTATTTAAGAACACTGTCATCTTAGTCAATACAATCCCTTACAGATTATGTTTTACCTTCCTTCCAGTAGTACATAGTCAATATACATGATCATGTCTTCTTATGCTCCTATTCAATTCTCTATTTAGCAATACATAGTTGACCTAAAATATTGTGTATCCTTATCATCCTGCTTTGCCTTCCTTTTTACAACACATAGTCAACCTAAATGACTATGTATTCTTATTTGCATATTGGGTTACAACACACAATCAACTGATTCAACTTTATATCCTATTTTATAACTTTATCTTTGCATCATCATTGTCCTTCTTAGCCTTTCCCTTTCATCATGAACTTCTTATTTGAGGAAAACACAAATTTAAACTAATAGATATGATCAACTTTACCAATCCCAATAGGTTTCACCATAAATATCTTTTGGCCTCCACTTTAGACAAAACTAATATTTATGTGGTCATTCGCACTACAAATTATGGGACTTATCCTCATGCATTTTCAGTTCATAACCCTTTGTTCTCCTTAGGAAATCAACCTGAATTAGAGTATACTCTAGAAATGCTTTTCTTCATTAATGAATTTCTTCAACATTGATGAAAAGAAACTTCCACTATTTGCAACCTTATGATAAGTGGTTAAAAATAATAATCCCATTCACCTCCCCCCACATTCTCACATGGATTTAAGGGAAATAGATTCTTTGCCTCTCAACCTCTTCCTTCTCTTTTAACCCCTTCTCATATAATGGCATCTTCTTCCTTGATTTATTCTACCTCTATGCCAAGTATCTCTACTAACATGGTAGGTTCAACATCGAGTTGGCCTTTTCCAAGACCCACTCTTCTCAATTTATCCACTAGTACATTATTTTTTACCAATGATAATCATGCCACTAGTGCTTCTTCTTGTTATAATCCTTCTACTATTGCATCTTTTACAACACATCTTAGTCATGCCACTAGTGCCTCCTTTTCTAACAATGCCTCTCAAGCCATTAGTGTTGTGCATGCCACTACTCGTAGTGGTACCAAATCCACTAATACCAATGCTAATGCATCACATGTTGCACACACTAATCAAAACACCACTCAAACACATCAAGTTTTGTTTCAAACTCTTAACCAAATGAATGCTTTCAAAGCTAATAATGCCAACCAAATGATGTAAATGTATAATCACGTTATTCATCTCCAAAATAAACCTTAATAGGTTTCATGGGGAGTGCATAACCAAAATGCCCCTCACACCCCCCTTAGGTATTCCCATGGAAACCTTATTCCTCAACCACCTATTTTTAATAAAACAATCAAAAAAATTCAAAACAAACTTCTTACATCTCAAATTGATAACATAGATATAGGAGGCATCACCCCTACCATTAGTTACAATAGGTCAGATGATCCTATTTTACACTTTAAAACATTAAAAAATATATACAAAGATTTGGTCAAGTTAAACACTTTTATCAATACCAAGATCTTATCTAAAACCTTCTCTATAGATGTTTTAGATTGGTATAACCAACTCAAGTCTCATTCCATCACTAGTTTATAAGATCTAGTTAATGCTCTAGTATAGGAGTTTCAAACTAGTGACCTCCCTAAAAATACCTTGGGTCATTTTATTAAATGCAATCAACTTCAGATGAAAACCACACAATATTTCATCAAATGGTGGAAGACCTTGTCTAACAAGTGTGAACACAACATGGTGGATGATAACCTATTTCATCTATTCACGAATTATCTTTATCCTAAGTTTCAATATCAAGTTTAGATTCTCTCTCCATGAACTTTGGAAGAGGCTCTCGACTAAGACAAGTGTCAATATTTTCTCATGCATTAGTTTGAGTCATCCCAACCTCATATGGTCACTCATATGCTCATCAAAAATAAAAACCATCATGTTATTAATGATGGTGTTACTGATTCCTATGATACCATTCATAATATTCAAGTTATTTCTCCCAACCTTGTTATAAAATAAGTTCCCCCTTTAAACCCTACTCCTAATGTAATGAAATTACTTAGATATTCACACAGAATGATTTTATATTTCATAGAGTAAGAAAATATGAGATATTACATAGCGATAATTGACAACAGAATAAAATACTAGATAATATAGCAAAGCCACTTCGAGGGCCCAATCTCCACAAAAATACACTATTAGTAGAATACTTCACACATGATGCTTAAATAATAACCACTACCTCCTATATATAGTCTACTTATCCAAGGTTATTCCATAGGCTGACCTATCTAAAAACATAGAGAAATGTAACAGGTAAATAAAAGAGATATGTAAGCCCAAGTTGGCCACTATTATACCTAGACACACTAATGGTTAAGGGCATAACAAGCCCTTCCCCTTCAAAAAAATGTTTTCCTCAAAATTATGGCAACTCTAGATGATACTGCATAAATGCTTCATCATCCCAAGTAGTATCTTCACATGGTAGATTATTCCATTTGATCAGGTATTTTGTAATTTCTATAGAACACAGTTGCTTATTACATCATTGAAGGATCACCTTGGGATCAAGAATAACTTTACTTTCCTCATCAAATTATGGTAATTATGTTTTAATGGTAGCTCTGTGTCCAATGCCTTTATTTAGGCATGATACATGAAATACTAGATGCATGCGAGTGGATGAAGGAAAATCTAAATTGTAGGCCACACTGCTAATTTTCTACAAGATCGAATAAGGCCCATAATACTTAAGGGATAGCTTGTTATCAATTTTTTTTTGCTTCAATGACATCTATTTTTATGTCTATAATTAAACAAATACCCAATCACCAATGTCAAAATGCCTCTCACTTCTATGTTGATATGTTTGTTGCTTCGTGTGACTCTAGGTCATAGCTATATTTTCATGCAAACTTTTAAGGACCTCCTATTGATGGTGAATATGTTCTTCAACTACATGAACCTTAGGATGGACCTTCAAGGTGGAAGTGATAGATGGAGGGTGGTATCCATATAGTGCCACAAAAGGACACATTTTGGAAGAACTATGAATAGAATTATTATACCACCATTTAGCAAGTGGCAGCGAATGAACCCATTTATCTTGTTTATCAAAAACAAAACAACAGAGATATCCTTCCAGACATTTTTTGACTACCTTAGTTTGTCCATCATATTGAGGATGATAGGATGAACTATGAACTAATTGAGTGCCTAAACATGTAAATAACCTAGTCCAAAAATTACTAGTAAAAATGGGATCTCTATTACTGACAATGATCTTAGGAGTCCCATGCAGTTTTTGAACTGTATTGAGAAAAGTAGAAGTTATTGTACTATCAAAAAATGGCTAGGATAATGAACAAAAATAAGCATACTTACTGAGATGATCTAAAAAAACCATTATAACATTTTGGCCATCAAATCTTGGTAACGTTGTAATGAAATCCATAGAGACCTCTTCCCTATGCTGGTTAAGGATGAATAAAGGTTGTAAAAGATCTGGAGTTTGGATGGTTTCACCTTTGTTTTATTGACAGATCATACATTCAACCACATATTTTTGGACATCCACCTTGAGACCTTCCCAAAAAAAATCTTTCTTGATCCTATCATAGGTTTTAAAAAATCTTGAATGACCCCCAATTGGAGTTGCATGAAGTTTTTGAAGGATTTTTTGTTTATGAAGAGAATTATTACATAGGTATAATCTATTTTTGTACCATAATGCATTACCTTTCCATGTGAATTTTTCAAATCCATGTAAACCCTGTTGAAGGTTTTGAATCAAATCATGAGTAGTACTATCATGTTCTCATTCTGATCATGCTCCTCTAGCTAATCTACTTGTAAAATGGTTATGGCACATAGCAATGCCTCAACTAATTCATCTTTTTTGGATAGTGCATTTGCCACCACATTGTCCTTACCTTTTTTGTATATTATTTCAAAATCATATACTAGAATCTCAGTTACCCATTTTTATTTTTCTTCGGATGAAAACCTTATTTCTAAAAAATATTTAAGACTATCATGATTAGTTTTTACTTGAAAGTGATGACCCATCAAATAAGGTCTCCATTGTTTGACTGCATGCAAAATGGCTGTCATTTTATTCTCATAGATGGGCTTGTACTAATTTTTACCCTTGAGTTGATGACTTTAAAATTCTAGTGATCTACCTTCTTGCATGAGTATAGCACCCGTACCATACCCAGATGCATCACATTCAACCACAAAAGTCTTATAAAAATTAGGACTGGCCAATATTGGCATAGTGCACATAACCAATTTCAATTATTTAAATGTCTGGGTAGCTATATTAGTCCACTAAAAGGAGTCTTTCTTTAATAAAGAGGTAAGTGGGGATGTAATACTACCATAATTTTTGTCAAATCTATGATAATAACCAGTAAGTCCCAAAAATCCCTGAAGTTGCTTGAGTGTCGTAGGATTTGGCCAGTCTACCATTGCTTGGATTTTTTTAGGATCCACTTTCACTCCTTCATAAGATACCAAATGACCCAAATATTCAACCTCACCAGCCCCAAAATTACGTTTGGAAGGTTTTGCATACAATTGATTTTTCTCCAAAATGGAGAGTACTTGTTTCACTATTGCAAATGGTTTGCCTAATATTTACTATAAATGAGGATATCATCAAAGAATACCAAAACAAATTTCCTTTAAAATGGCTTAAAAATAGTATTCATCAAACTCTGAAAAGTAGATGGTGCATTTTTTAGGCCAAAAGGCATAACCAAAAACTCATAATGGCCCTCATGAGTCTTGAAAGTAGTTTTGGGTGTGTCTTCATCATGGATCCTGATTTAATAATACCTAGAACACAGATCTAACTTGGTAAAATAAAGAGCACCATTCAATTCATCTAGAAAATCATCAATCATAGGAATTGAAAACTTATCTTTGATATTGTACTTGTTGAGTTCTCTATAGTCAAGGCACATACTCTAAGTGTCATCTTTCTTTCTCAACATGACAACTGGTGATGAGTATTCACTTTGGCTATGGTGAATGATTCTTGCATCCAAAATCTCTTGTACCATCTTTTTAATTTCAATTTTTTGCACATAGGGATACTTGTATGGCATGATGTTGGGTGGTGTAATACTAGGAATAAGTGTGATAGCATGATCATGTGTGCAACTAGGTGGAAGTCCTTTTGGCATGTATCCAAAGATAATAAAATGAGCATCAATTATTTGTTGTAGATCAAGAGGTGGAGATGGCTAACTTGGTTATACTTCCATAGAAAACAAGTGAGCTACAAATCCCTTAGCACCCTTATAGAGAATCTTTGTCATTTGATGGGAGCTAACAAGTGGGGATATTTAGCTCTTAATCCTCTTATCTCAAATGTCATTTCTTATAAATGAAAATGCATGAATAATTCTTGAAAATTCATCTCAATAGTGCCCAAAGTGGTGGGCCACTAGACTCCCAGAACAATATCAACTCCACCCATCAAAATAGAAAACATAAGAGAATCCAATAATTAGTCTCCCATGGCCAACTTAATACTATGACATTTTCTTGAATAGCTAACAATACTACCATCTGCAATCATAACCTAAAATTCTAGAGCTAGATAAATAGAAAAAGTTTAAATGAGTAGCCAACTTACTATGGATAAAGTTGTGTGTGCTCCCAAAATCAATCAAGATAGTGACCTTCTAATTTTTAAGGAAACCCATCACCTTAAGAGTTTGGGGAGTACTAATACCTAATAGGGCATGGCATAAAATAGTAGGCTGAGAGTCTTCAGATTCTTCCTCAGGAACTTCTACATCCACATCATGTACTTCTACATCCTCTTCATCATCATTGGCACCTTTAATGTAAAATAGCTTCTTCTCAACACAATGATGGTCTTTGCTCCATTTGTTTCCATAACCATAACACAACCCTTTGGCTCACTTCTCCTCAATTTATCATTGTGTTAATCTGGTGGGTTATGGAAATGATAGTGCTGGAAAGTTGTTATCACAATAGTAGTGAAAGTTTTCCTTTTGACCATCTCTTTTTCTTCTATCATGTGTACCTTAAGGATAACTTCTGATATAGATTATGGAATAAACATTCAAACTTTGTATTGGATGTTATCTTTGAGGCCACCCAAAAATAGATCTATCAAATTTCTCTTGATGATATTTTCCACCCTTAAAGAGAGATTTTGAAATTGATGAATATAATCCTTCATAGGTCCTATTTGTTATAGCTTGGCTAATTGGCTAAAATATTTCTCAGAGACATTATTCTAATAATGAGTTATGAAATCCTTAGTAAAAATAGTCCATGTAACAAGAGCACCATTCTTTTTCTTTTGAGCACATAACCAGTGATACCAAATGAATTACTCAGGTTCCATATACAAGGATGCCACCATCACCCTATGAGAACTAGGGGTTTGATGTAGCTCAAATAAAATTTCAATTTGGTTAATCTAAGTGAGAGGCTTCTTACCATCAAACTTACACATGTCCACTTTTGACAACATCAATTTCATACCAGTATGGGAGTTATTGAGAGGAGGATTTAAATGTTGAAATGGAGGATTGTTAATCTAAAATTGCGATGTGATGGCAGATAATTATTTAGTGATATGTTGTAATTCATTATGAACTCCATTAATCTCTTTACGCATCCTTAAAACATCAACTTGAACTACAACAAAGTCATCATGCATCACCAAGTTTTTTATGTCCTCTTTAAGCTAAAAAATCATCGAATCTAAAGTTCTAGATTCCATGTCATCAATAAGAGTCTTAGGAGTTTTTGGTGCCCCTTTTCTTCCCTGAGTTAAAGGACCTACCATAAATAAACCCTAGGAGGGTTTTGACCCCCCAAAAAAAGTGTACTGATAGAATACACCATTGCGATCATCTCACCAAGATGAATCCAATGACTGCAAGTGTGCAAGGAGTAAAAAAAAATCTAGACTTTTTTTTAAAATATTTTTTTTCAAAAAATCATTTTGAGTAATACTGTGCTAACAAAAAAAATTAATTCTTCCCAGATTGCAAGTTATGTTTTTTCACTTTCACTGCTCCCAAAAGCCATGCCTTGTCAAATCCAAAAAATAATATCATAGAAAACTTACCCAGATCAAAGCTTTGATACCACTTGTAATGAAATTACTTTGATATTTACACAGGGTGATTTTATATTTTGTACAATAAGAAAATATGAGAGATTACACAATGATAATTGATATCAGAATAGAATACTGGATAATATATCAAAGACAATTTGAGGGGGCAACCTCCACAATAATGCACTATTAGCAGAAGACTTCACACATAATTCTTAAATACTAACCACTACCTCTTATATATAGTCTACTTAGCCAAGGTTATTCCATAGGCTGACCTATCTAAGAACATAGATAAATGTAACAAGTAGATAAAAGAGGTATGTAAGCCCAAGTCAGCCACACATATCCCTAGACACACTAATGGTTAAAGGAATAATACCTAATCCTCACTTTTATCCAATAAACAACATCAATGTTCATATGACATTATCCTCAATGGAACTCCAAAAGTGTCTACCAAGAAGTCTTCCGCGAGAGCTTGATCCCACTCACCCTATGAAATCATGGTATGATCCAAATAAATTATGTTGGTTTCTTGCTATTTGGAGTCACTCTCATGATACTTGTAGGTAATTTCATAACTTAGTTATGGATTTCCTCCTTTGTCTAAATTTTGACCATGATTCCCTCATTCATAAACATCAACAAGCCTATGACATTGCATTCAAATCTCAAAAAACACAAAGTAAAAATCAAGCTTTGAACCAGGCTAATGCTCATCTAGCCATTTACAAATACCCTCTTTTAAACCATCAAGACAATAATGATAAGCCTACTCCTTCCACCAATAATGTTGACAGTATTATAGACCCAAATCATGAAGAGAATGTGGTCAACATGACTAGTATGTGAAGGATAGTTATGTTCATTGATTCTCATCCTACCCACACATACCAATCATCTCACACTTTTCATGTCATTCAAGATTCTTCCCCAACTCACTAATAAAGTTGGGTCAAGAGTAAATTATCTCTTTTAATAAATAAATCACAACACCTCCTTTGGATAACACCTCTCATACCATTTCTACAATTATTCCAACCTCTTTACCCATTGCTAATAATATTCAACCCTCTTATACCTCTTCTTCAAATCTATCATAAACTAAACCTACATCAACTACCTCATCCTCTCAAGATAATCAACTCATTGGTCCCTTAATCCAACTTCCCACATCCTATCAACACAAATTTACATGCACTTGTAATATTACTTCCAAGGAACTCCTCCAACATTATGCCCCTTTATCCAATAATCCCCTCATGGGTTATGATGAATGGGATCCTATCATGAATCTTACCAATCTCCCATATAAAATTTCCTTCCTCAAACTCATGAAAACTTCTATGAATCATCTCAACCATCTTATGTAATTCCTATTTGAAATAAGCATACCCCATCTACCCCTAGTAGGATGTGAAGCTACCTTATCTCAGTCAAGAGATAGCATCTCATAACAATGCAAAGAGATGTATATACACATTGATGAAATAATAGACACTTCTCTCTCTCTCTCAAATTTATTATTACTTATATGATTCTAGATGAGATTTTACTCCATGCAGATGATCCTCCCCTATTTATATGTGTTCAAATCAGTGCCATTCAAGTCAAGTGTGCCTTGATTGATAAGGATTCAAGTATTTGTGTGGCCTTTATTGAGTTCATTAAAACCCTTTGATAATTTGAATGTAATATTAATTCCACATTCAACATGTGTCAAGGATATGACCAAAGTTAAATGCCTCCCTTAGGTTGTGTGTGGCTTCCTATCATCATCCCACCTATCATTTTTTGAGTGAAAGTTATGATCTTAAAATTTCCCCTCTCCTATAATATCTTGCTTGGTAGGCCATGAAATCATCATATGAGAGTTGTCACATATTCTACCTACAAATGTGTCAAGTTCCCTCACAATGGTGTAATCTATAGGATTCAAGGTGATAATAACCCTTAGAATTTTGAACAATTCCAAGACTATGGTGTATTCAAAATTCTAACCCTTGAACCTTTATCAAGTGTTATATTCTATGAATCTCAATATTTTAATTTCCATGTCAAATCTATGTGAGTTTAACATGGTCACCCTAAACTCATTGGGAATATACCACCTAAACTCTTAGATTTTGATGATGATGAGCCCAATGAAATCAACCTCAAGATAAAAACTTACAATCTCTCTCCTCATTGCATTTCCCAGCTTCCACCCTCTTTGAATCTACATTCCTATCAACCACCTAGTGATGATATACCCATAGTCTTATCTAAGATTTGAAACTCTATTCGTCACACCACCTCTAATGAGAAGGTCATACTTATTTACACAAGTGATATTCATACACTTGACTATGATGATGGTTATAATTTAGATGACCCATTTTTAGGAGGTCTTGTTTAGGCTCGAGATGTTGAGATCTTTCATTATCATTTTTTTTATTTCAATATTTTTGTTTATCTTATCATATTTTGTATTATATAGTTCCTAATTTTAGTATTCTTCCTCTTATTTATAGGTTAGAGATGGTGTGTTTGCATGGCACACCTCCAGTTTTTGAAGAACCTTTTAGGTGCATGTTTATGGATTGTGCTATGATTGGTCCCTATCACTTCACTAGATATCAGGATCCTTATAGTCAACTTGCCACTAAGATGATATTTATTGTCCTTAAACCTTATATACATCCTAATCCTCCCTCATTTGAGCCTAGTCTTGATCCTACTCCCACTCTCCCTTTAGTTAAGTCTTTTCCTACTTCTAATTTTTTTCTCCTTCGATCAAGCCTCATCTAGTCTCTCTACCATCCCTACCTCCCCTTGGTAATGGCATGCTTCCTTTACCATAAATTTCTCCTCTACCCACCCAATGGGTCAATCAGTCATGTTGTGACATTTATAAATTTTTCCATCATTATACTAGAGATTGTAAATTATATCAACCTTCCCTAGATTTTGATTCCACTCCCTCTATTAGTACACCCATAAAGTCTACTAACAAGCATATCTATTATTTCCATGACATAGATAATAATTATTTCACCCATTATCATAAGCTTAAACAATATATATATATACACCTTCATCTTACTCTTCCTCACCCTACAAAAAAGGCCATACCTCCTCCCAAGTTATTACCTGAGTATATTCCCAAATATGGAAAGGTATATTGTCTGTGGTACCAATTAGTACCCATCACACTAACCATTGTCACATATTCTAGCAACATCTCCAAGATCACCTTATAACCATTATTTTGCCTACTATCCTTCCTCCCATAAGTTTCCCATATAAGAAAGATCCCCTTTCTTCCCTCATGGTTATTCTGCATGTGGCCCCTTCTCCCATATGGTTCCTCCACCTATGGTTTATCCACTTGTGGTTAATCCACCCATGATCCCTCCACTTGTGGATCCTCCTTCACTTGTGGCCCCTTCTCCACCAGTGGTTCCTTCATATCCCATGGATTCCACTCTTATTCTTTCTCCTGAGTATCTTATGCATGATGGCCCTCATGATCATGATCTTTTAGGCATGCCTAAATTTTTCATTGAGGAGATTTGATGAGAGGTATTTTCCCAAGTTTATTTGAAGATTAATGAGACCCCCATTGTAGTTAGAGTCTAGCTTCATAGAGATATATCAGATGTTTTTTTAGATTATTAATAGATTTTGTGCATTCCTTACCCTATATGATTTTGACTAGAGCTTAAACTGGTCTGGGACATAATTTTGGCCTTGATCCCTAAGTGACCATCTATCAAAAGTACCAGAATTACCAATAACAGCCATAAATAACCCAAAAATACCAATTAATGGCTATAACCGACCTGATAATACCATCAATGACCATGCTTGACTCCAGAATACTAAATATCAACCACAACCAGCCTCCAAAACCATATTGATATTTAAACTTGGGTGGTGCTTGTAGTAACTAAGTCATTTTACTAACTCACCCACAACTCATTGGTAAGATCTATTAGATGTTATGAATAATGTTTGAGGATAAATTTACTAGTATTTATGAACACAAAATGGTGTTCATGCACTTTATTTTTCATTTTAGATTACACATATGCTCTACGTTTATATTTATCTACTTTATATCATTTGACTTTGTGTCAAATTTTCATTCACTTTTCTTATATGGTTGTTTATATTTCACATTATATGTTATATATGGTGTCATTTCTTTCCTTATGATCTCTTATGGATTATTTTCATGAGTATATGTTTTTTCTCTATGAGTTCATTTATTTCCATGGTTGTCTTGTTCTTTTCTCATGATTGTTTGATGCAGTGTCTCTATCACATGAATAATCATTATTTTGACTTGGTTATACAAACCTTGCTCCCCTTAGTACTCCGTATTTACCATATGATCAGTTAGAAAACAAGTCATCTCATTATAATCTCATTTTATTGGTTCATCTTGGACCTCCCTTTATTCCCTTTTATTTCATTTTTCAAACTAAGCATACACATGGTTGAAACTTGAGATAACATACTGGTTCATGGGTAAGCTTAAGTGTTTAAGTCAGTCATATCTTTGGATACTTAATTTCCTTTAGCCAAAGTCTAAATCTCATTTGTGTGTATCACGTTAT
The DNA here is from genome assembly GCA_037957365.1 of Torreya grandis. Classification (NCBI taxonomy): domain Eukaryota; kingdom Viridiplantae; phylum Streptophyta; class Pinopsida; order Cupressales; family Taxaceae; genus Torreya; species Torreya grandis. The sequence goes on along the minus strand of JARHVA010000206.1, from coordinate 67,593 downwards.
CTCTCATGATTGGTCATTCCAAGTTTGTATAGAGGAGTAATATTAAAAACCATAAAATTTAAAATCCAAATCATTTTAATAAAAGGTAACGACACAAAAGGCAACATTCAAAATTTGAAAAGTCAAATCACACTAAAAGACATGATTCAAAGCACATTTTCTTTCTATTTTCTATAATCAAAGCTCAAAATCCACAGTTGGACTCATGATAGATCCAAGGTCCATTGGGGTGTGGTATGCCAGTAGATTAGAAAAGGAGAATAAAAAAATCTTTTAGTGCTACCTACTTTCTCACATAAGTACCCAATCTTCACATTAGATTGACAGCTCTATAAGAGGTCTTGAGTAATGGGGAGTGCATTATGGGAAGGTAGGTCTATTTTTATTTTCTTATTCAAATAACCACTATGATTTGATCTTAATATCTCACTTATTTTCATATACAGTGTTGTACTTATTTTGAATGGGTATCCTTTGTATATTGATTATCACTAGTCACTTAGTGTCTTTTCTATGTCCTTAATGTGACTCATTTTTCTTAAGGTCTTCTCATAGATACATTATGATTTTTACATTACCTCTTTCATTTATAATAATCCTAATATTTTCCCTTAAGAAATATTATTTTGTTTATTGATCACTCCCCCTTAGGGATTCCATTTATGAGTTGCAGTGTAAGACCATGGATAGGACTAGGCCTTTCACAAAAATTACCAAATTACCGTTCCAAAAATTCCTTTTAACATTATGTTCGTTGGCTATTTCTGCCTCTTGGTGTTTCCTTTGTTAATTATAGTGTAATACCATGGATAGGACCAAGCCTTCTTCATAAATTTTTCTAATATCCAAGTCACAATGAAATTATGTGTCAAATTTGAGATAAGTAGTGATTGATAATGAGTTACACATCATTGACATGCTTCCCATCTTTATATAGTATGTTTTACGTTTACTTCATTGATCTTTCATTTTTTATCTTCTTCTTTTTCGGTTGCATGTAAGAATACAACCATTTTTCTAAAGTTTTTCATGCTCCACATCTTGAATTAGTGTGATTTATTTAAGTTCACTTTTTCAATTTTATTTCTTTGTTATAATTCCCAACGTGATTTAGTATCATTGATTGACTTAAATATTTTGTTTTTATACCATTTGGTTTTCTTATGCCTTCTATTTTATTACATTATTTTCATACTTCCCAACATGATATAGTGTGATTTTACTTATTTTAATTTGGTGAAAATCTTTTTATGGTTTAAAGAAATTGTTATCTATTTTACTATCTTTGGTTTATTATATTTAGTCATATTTTGTTATTACACATTTCCCATCATGATATAGTGTGTAGTATATTTTTTTGATTGATTATAATTTTCCAAGTCATTTTTTCCTTTTTCTTTTTAACCAAGCATGTGTATCACATAATTCCAGAAAATAAAGCACTCCACATATATTTCCCATCGCATATACAACAAAAGCTAAATATATGTGCTAGAAAGAAATATATCCATGCATCAACATCCACAACCAAATACAACACATGAGATCAAATCCAATTATCAAAATAAATATCTATATATATCATGTTTTTTATACAATACACGGTACAAAATACATAACTCTAGCTCTATGGCTAGGCTCCATAATGCCTATCATGTGGCCTAGCCATGCTACCCATAGATGTCTAGGACTATCCCTTCTAAATGGTATGTTGTAATGATGTAGTTTTAGATCTTAATCCTACTACCTATTCCTATAAGTTGGTCACCTAGGCTTGCACCCATCCAAGTTGAGCTGTAGTAGCCATATATGTTGCTCTCTCTTGAGCTAAATCCTATCAAGCTTATGCCTATCCCACTTCCAACCTTACCGATGGTTGTAATCCATCCCCATATGTATGTAATTATCTTTTGGCCTCCCCACTAATCTAAACCAATATACATGGGCTATGTCAGATGGTATCACAAGATCATTCAATGTGGTGGGGTCATATGGTGTCATCACCCCATCCAAAATCTCATGGTGTATATTCATAACTAGATATCCCCATCTGACCTCCTTTATCACTAAATCTACAAAAATAAAACTAGATAGATAGTATATCTCCAATAATTTGAATAGAACCACTAGTGTTTGGCAGGGGGTACATAGGGTGCTAAAGCAAACCACTTAGAGGCTAGAAGGCTCAAGGCTTTTATGGGCTACAAGAGATCTATAGTGGCTATCTAGTTTTCCATATTGTACCAAGATATAGATAGACTTCTAAACCAATTTAGGGATATCATGATCAAACACATAAAGGATATAGGTATTTCTAGCAGATCTAACCATAGTAAAACAAGTAGATAAGACTAGACTATTGATTACACATGAATTATAGAAACAACAATATCAAGTAAAGAGAGCTAACAAATGAAATGTAAATCTAGAAGATAAGGCACTTTCAAGCCAAATTAAATATGTTTTAATAAATAAATATGTTTTCAAGTAAGGGTTAAAGTGCATGCCTAATCTAGGTTTGAGTTATCTTTCACTTTCAACACTATTATTTTCTAACAATGCAATGTTCTAGTTTAGCAAGAAAGAGAGATTATTTAAGCAACTTGCATAGATCATTTTTAGCATGTAGATTCATATTATGTAATGAAAAGGTTTCCAATGTAAGCATAACATGTAATGGAAAATACTTCAAGTAATGAATATATCTTGTAACCACATATGAATGCATAAACTTTAGAAACTATTCTAAACAGTGCACAAAATAACTAAATCACTAAAACAAATCAAACCTAGCATGTATACTACTAAAAATAAATAAAGAGTTTCACTTTGAAAATAAAATTTCCCTCATATCAAACTCAAGAGATATGTGTAGACTTTCTACCAACTGATTATCCAAGCTAGGATGTAAGAGAGAAAGAAGATCAGGCTATATGTAAGTTGAGTCCAAACCAAGACCCAAAAGCTATGGAGGAGGTGAAAGAGAAGACACCAATATGTGGAAGATCCAATACAAATAACATAATATATAGGTGAAATGGAGTCTTAAAGGAGCAAGGATCAGCCCACAAGCTTTAGGAACACTATAGAGAGCAATGTGAATCACCAAGAATAGTTGGAGAGAAGTAGGGTATCCCTTGTCAGAATTAAAGCTATTGTGCCAAGAAAAAACCAAGAGAGATTCAAGGAGGCAGTCAAGCTTTGAGTGTGATGAAAAATGGAGAGATTAGAGCAAGAATGCATGAGATAGTGAATGTATAATCTCAAATGAATGAGTAAAAGGACATATATCTCAACCCTAATTGACCAAATAGCCAAAAACTAGTTATTTGGGCCCAAATATGGCACTTTTGCACATGTTTTGACTAGGCTATGGATTTTTTGAGGGAAACATGCATCTTAACTCATGAATTTCCTTATTAAACCATGGCCTAGGTCTAAATTCCACCTAGGGTGATCAATGAGTTCCCAAAAGGGCCCTAAGGGTTCCTTATATAGCCCATCTAACATGGAAAATAGATGAGATGGAAGAGGTATATGTAGGGGATGAGGATATGATATGGGAAATGTCCAAGTGAGTGGCTAATGTCTCCAAGTGGGATAACTAGGGTCGGTAGTCTACACATGAGCTAATGTGTAATCATAGGGAGGAATAGGGTCATGAGAAGTATGATTACATATGCCCCCAAGGTACAACTAGATGGTGTTTAAATGAAAAAGGAGTGTTATGCAGTACCTAGAAGCCACACCAAAGCAAAATAAATAAATAATTAAAAATATAAAAGGAAACATTACCTACACTTACTAGATAAGAATAGTGGTAGAAGAAGTTGATGGTGCAATCCATGGGTGAGAGTATAAATATTGTGTAATCTAAAATCCAACTCTAGCTCTAACTTTAGCACTAGCTCCAGTTCCTACTCTTGCAAATAAGGGACACAAGTGATATCAAAAAAAATTATACTATCTATAATAACATTCACTAAGGCATCAACCCTAGTGTTCTCTCTATAAAGGACATGGGTGAACTAGATGTCCTCAAAGAAGGAGAGAAAATCATGCACCACCTAAAAGAGGGGGAGCAACTTAGAGATAAGAATGGCTTAGATACCAATGAGTTGAGACATTGATAAGAGTGAGTTAGATAATAAATGCACATAGCATGCACCTAACTCACATGCATCGGTCAAGGTATTAGTAATTGGGTGATACTTAGTCGCATTATTCATTTCACTAGTAAGGAAGAAACCAATTGCAACAAAATCATGGCCCCATGAATCATCAATAACCCAAGCTCCAACTACTAGTCCTAGGTTGCCCTAGCTACCACCATTTGTGTGAATCACTAGGGAGAGGTACATCATGGTCAAGGTTAAGGATGTAAGATTAACAACTGATAAAATGAAATCTCAAAGAAAGGTGGTATAAGCAAGTTGCATGAGGGAAATAAAGAATGAAACTTATCCATAACCATAGTGGTTGACCAATACCAGCCATGGTAACCGGTAATAAGGGAAAGTGGGGGAAAGTTCATAAAATACGAAGACCAATCGACAAGATCATAGCAAGTCCCAAACCACCACAACCAACTAACAACCCTCCTACAACCATGATTAATAAGAAAGAGAGGGAGTTATAATGGATCAACTATGGAAAAGCAAAGAAATGACTAACTAAAAGAAGTATAGAAAGTAACTTCTATCCCTAGGTGCCCATGAAATGGGGCATGGGCCTAAGAGGTCAATAAAGACCTAGAAGGGGTCCTAAGGACCAAAATAGGGTTGGCGTAGACCTAAAAAATCCTTAGATTAAAAAATGGAGGCAATCAATGTGTTTAGAATGTGCCAAAATACTTGAGATGAAGGTTTTATGGTCTAGAATGAAAAAATGGGTTAAACACCCAAAAAAGGCCCTTAAAAAACAATAAAAAAGGCCAAAAAAGAGGAAAAAAAGATAAAAGTAAATCATTTTTACTCTTGTTTTCACTTTGAGAGAGTCAAATGGGAGCCCATAAGCAACCAGAGCCTAAGTGAAGCAAACAAGGATGCAAGAGCATGCCATAGATGCATAGGATGGTCTGGGTAAGTCCTATGAATATTTTTTTTACAAATTTTATTCATTTTTGGGGTTTGGAAGGCCCTAAATACATTTTGACTCATTTCGGTTGATTTAGTGGATGAATCATGTGAAATAAGGAGTCATAATGATGGGCTCAATGAGATAGAGAAAGCAAGATAAATGGGAGGTCAAACCATGCCCCAAGGAAAGAGAAATGGGGATCCCTAGGGCTCCCCAAGGCACCACACCCCAAGCCACAAAAGCCATAGCTTAGCTCACTACCAAGTTGTAGCTTTGCCTAGAAAGCTATGGCCTAGGATAGTGAGGCCCCAAGATAGGCCCCAAAGGGCTTGAAAGAGCCTGGAATGTCCCAAAAGGGGCTATAATAAGAAGGAGGAAGGATAAATAAGCTAGATAGATAAAAATGATTGTTTTTATTTGATCTTGCTCATTTCATAGCTAGTAGACTAATCCATTTACCTATTACTTATTTGTGTAGACACATAGAGGAGTTAGTATACCAGAGGAGGGAGAGGCTTCGTAGGTGAGGGAGTAACCAACATAGAGATAAACTACGTGACAAGACTAAATGAGAGAGAGAGTCCCATCATGGTTAGCTAAGAAGGCAGATGCTCTACCTATGGAAGACCAAGATCAATTATGGAGTATAAAAATTTAGAGACTAGTACACATGCCCTCATTACATTACTCTAGGGACTTGGTGAATGCATTGGTGACCATATATATATTAGAGAGACATATGTTTTAGCTATGGCCTGAGCTAGATGTCATCCTCAACATTGAGGACATTTATCAACTCTACAAGGTATAGCATACATGCAAGGAGATAGATCTACCACATGTACAAGATATAACTATAGTCAAGATCTAATTGTGGGACCCTACCCTCAGTGAAATAGACATGGAGTATAGATCACATAGTTATCACTAGGGGTACCCATACTTAGGATAGTGATTATATGGATTATGGTCAAGATGCTTTATGCTAGCCATAGTATAGGTTGACTACTACTATCTTGGATAGGAATTGTCTAATGCATGAAGGGAGGATAAATATATGCCTAGGGCCATTATATCCTAGGTATACTATACCAGTACCTAGATCAAATATGGCACATATGGGTAGGAAAATTGACACAACCCAACTTACTCATGTCTGAGGCTTATGAGAGGCTCTCACCGACATAACCAAGGACATCATGGGGTAGTGATGCATACCCTAAACTGGAGGAGGGTACTTCGTGGGATATATGGTTCATAGATAGGGTTAGGCCTATGCAGACCACATTAGATCTAGATGTAGTAGGTAGCTACATTTATGAATCATATAGATCTATGGTATGGATAGAGAATATAGGGATAAAGACCTATGTGGGATAAGAAGAGCTCTAAAGTCCATAAGGGTCATACCACCATCCAAAGAGATAGGCTCTAGTGGCATTGGAGAGATGGGCACAACCTAGGCTACCTGGAGCTAAGCATGATAGGTAGTTGATACAGAGCAATAGGGGTAGTGGTGGAGAGAGGCAACTATGGTGAGGACTACCACCACCAAGATGAACATGAATTGTAGGAGGGTTGTAGAGGTTATCAACACTACCAAGTAAGACAAGTGTATTTTCTAGATAGCACTTTATATTTATACTCATCCTTAGTGAGAGATGATATGTGAATAACATATGTGCACTCTGTGTGTGTGTGTGTGTGTGCAGGAGACCATCTTAACTAGATTGGACCCCATGTGGATTTACTACTGAGGGAATTATTCCCTAATGTAGTAATGACACCACTGAGAGATCAAGTGGTGTATCTACTAATAGGGTTGGATCCACATACTCACTTTTATTAGGTGGGTGTATGAGCCTCACTCAAGCTATTGATGGCATGATACAAGATACCATAGCTAGAGGTAGAGTCAGCATGGTATGAGGTAGCCACAACATGACTAGAGATAGTTATAGCATAGCATTAGATGGTTGTAGCATGAGCAAAGGCATAACTAGCTAGAGTAGAGGCCAAGATATATTAGTTGTGGGATGAGCTAACTTGAGATTAGACTATAGGATTAGATGCACTTAGAGATGGGGTAGATTGGTTGTCAATCCTAAAGCAAATGGTGGTTCAACTAGTTGCTAGGCAGAGATCAAAGTCTCCCCTAGAGGCATGAGTACCATATACATAGCCTGATCATAGGTTGATAGGGATTATATCATATGTGTAGCCACACACATGGTAGTTTTAGGGACTACAAGCCTATATTTAGAGGAAGCCATGTGATGTACCTATATAAAAAACATGTATTTTTTGTGATATATATAGTTATTTCTCATTATTAGCATATGTGTATATGATTTTGTGTGTGATGTGTATGCTTCATATAATATAGACTACTAGATACATATGATTAAATAGTAGTAACTGCTAATAAATAACCCACATATAGAAGTGGCATGGAGGTTAATAGTGATAGAAGAGAGAAAATTTTCTCCTTACCACCATAGGCAACTTTCATGGAGGGCCACGTGGGCCCTAGGCAACTTTCATGGAGGGCCACGTGGGCCCTAGACATTAAATGTATTAAGGTGGAGCCTATTGATCAGGTGTTGTAGGGTCGAGAGATGATAATCCCAATTCTATAAGAGGCAATGATAACAAAAGGGCCAAACCACTTGTGCATGAGTTTGTCTTTCTTATGGTGCTCCTTATCAAAAATGAGGACCGTATCACCTACTTTGAATTGATGAGGTTGAACCAACATTTCGAATTGGTGGCATTGATAGTTTTGATAAGTATGTTTATGCTAAAAAGTAGCTAGGCATCACTCATCTAATTTCTCAAGCTTAGTGAGGTGAGAGGTGAGTTCTTCCTCATCATAAATATATCCAAACATCTTAACCAATAATAAAGGGATTAAGACCTCTAAAGGAAGAATAGCCTTAGACCCATACATGAGAGAGCATGGGGTTACCCTGTGGTCATTCAAAATCTAGTCTAATAGGCCCAAAAAATAGGATAGAGCATGAGAGTCAGTCTCTCTTAAACTGGGCAATGGTATGGAGAAGCATCTTCTTCAAAAATTTATTTTGAGGTTCTACTTTCCCATTTCCCTAGGGGTAATGGGTAGAGCAGAAGTAGAGCTTGAACTCAAAGCTTTTAATGAGCTCATGTATCTTGGATCTTTATAAGCCCAAGCCATTATCAGCCATAATCATAGCATGCACCTTGAACCTATAAATAAGTTGGTTTAGGACAAACTTGGTGACAATCTTCCCACACATACCACTAAAAGGCATGGCCTCAAGCCACTTTATGAAATAGTCAGTGGCTATAATGACCAGTGATGGCCATTAAAAGAGGTGGATTTGAACTCACTGATGAAGTTGAGATCCCAAATCAATAAGGCTCAAGGGGAAGAAATGGAGTATAAGAGGCCTATAGTGGCATTGATGGTATCCCTAGTGACTTAACACATATTGTACTTCTTGGTGTATTAGTTGAATCCTTAACAATAGTGGGCCAATAATAACCCATCCTAATAATGTGTTGATCATTGGCTTTCCCTCCTAGGTTGCCACCATGAATGCTCCCATAAAACTCCTCTATCATGAGAGAAGTATCCTCAAGGGTGAGGCACTGCATCAACACACCATCAAAATACCTCTTGAATAAGATGTTGCCAATGATGACATAGTGAATGACAAGCTTATGGATCTAATATAATTCCTATGAAAGAGAATTGATGGGATAAGATTGGGTCTCAAGGTAATAGATGATGTCTTGATACCAAACACAATTAGGAACTTCAACACGATTGATCAAGTAGACCTTCTTATCAGGAAAGGCGTCATCAACCAGTTCCTCATTAGGCTTGGGTAGGGGGCACTTAGTGAGTTGATCATCTATAGCCAAACCCTTGGTGGACTTCTAGTTAACAATGTAGGGGTCAAAATCTTGAAGAAACATGATCCACTTTATAGTCTAGCCAGCAAGATGTGTCTTGCTAAGTAGATAATGGAGTGGATTGGACTGGATAATCATGTAGGTGGTTTGGTCCAACATGTAATGTCTCAACTTTTTCATGGTGAAGATGAGGCATAGGTACTATCACTCAATAATATAATAGTTTATCTCAGGGCTAACTAGTATGTGAGAGATGTAGTAAATAACTCTCTCTATCAGCATCATCCTTTTGACACAACATACCCCTGATGGAAATATTAGTGATGGATTTGTATAATATGAACTCATGACCCTCAATGGGTACCATAAAGATGGGAGGATTATGAAGCATGTATTTTAATTCCTTGAAATCCACTTACACTTTAGTAGGCCATAAGAACAGTGTGTTTTTATGCAGGAAATGTGTGAGGGGAATGGATTTATGAACATAATCCTCTAGGAAATGTCTAAGAAAGTTGAGCCTTCACATAAAGGACTAAAAATAAATGAGGTTGCATGGGGGAGCCATTTCAAGGATCACCTTTATCTTCTCAATATCCCCTTTGTGAAAGAAGGAATCCAAGAAAATTTCTAGTGGAGATGTTAAAAATGCACTTCTTGGGGTTAAGGTTGATGTGATACTCTCTAAGACAATCAAATATGATCCTAAGGTCTTGAACATTCTCATCCATCTTACAATATTTACCTAGGAGTTCATCGACATAGCATTCAACAATATTATGGATAAGGTTATGGAAAATGTGGGTCATGGCATGTTGATACATGACCCCAACACTCTTTAGACCAAAAGGTATGATAGCATAATATAAGGTACCCCATGGGGTAGTGAATTTTGTCTTATGATGGTCTTTGGGTGAAATCTAGATTTAGTTGTACCTTTAGAATCCATCCATAAGGGACATGATCTAAAAACTAGTAGTAGAATCAATAATCTAGTCGACCAAAGGAGTAGAAAAAATATCCTTTGGGCAAGCCATATTGAGATCCCAAAATTTGATGCAGATCTAAACTACTCCATCTTCTTAAGAATAGGAACAATGTTAAATACCCATTGAGGGTAGTCAATAGTTTGGATGAAACCAATTCTGATGAGTTTCTTAATCTCAGCCTTAACTAGCTAGGAGACTTTTTTCATTGGTCATTACTTTTGGTGATCAGGCTAGGTTCCATCATCCATAAATAGGTTATGGACAATTATGTTAGGATCTATTCCCTTCATGTAAACATATTCCTAAGTGAATACATCCAAAAATTCATGCAAGAAGGTGACCAAAACATCCCATTCCTATGAAGTAAGGCTAGCACTGATCTTAACAATATTTGGCCTTGTTGAAGTGCCAAGGTTGATGTCTATAGATCCTTCAACATCCATAGAATTTCTTTCCTCAAAACACTCAGGCATGGGAGGGAGTGATTGATCTAACACTTCAATTTCAACCATAAAGACATTCATGATAGGAATGTCAGAGTTTGGGCCATCAATGCGAGAGATCTCCAAGCCAAGATGATCAAGGGGATAATCATGCTTATGAAAATCCAACATGAGTTTGGTGTAATATTTTTTCTCATTGAATAGGTTATGTTTTATAACATCATTGAAATATCACTTGAGATTGTATTCAACCACTCTATCAGTCTTAGTGGGAGATGTATTGAGAGAGCCTATACTTTAATGGGAAAGTATGATACAAAGGAAAGTTCAACATCTATGGAAACATCTTGGAAGAAGTCTCTGAAGAGAGATGAGTTGGCCTAGTATCATGGAGTGGAAGATGGAGTCAGCCGATGTGTGTCATACTTTGAAGGAATGAACATTGATTAGCACTCAACCAGATCACAACATTCATCCTTGAGAAAATGAGACACATAAATAAGGGGTGTATGACAATATATAGATCCCAATGACGAGACATCTAAAGCTTCACCTAAGGGATTTATCTTTGCATAGAGCAATGCCTAGGGATCTAGGTCAACCTTTAAGATATGAACCTCACCTTCATGCATGAACTAAACCATGTGAAATATGGCCAGCATGATACCCTACATGATAGCGGTCCAAGGATGGGCAAGAATCATATTGTATAAAATATCAAGATCTAACACACAAAACTCAATTTTGACTATCTTGGGGTTAAACTTGACCCACAGCTTCACATTCCCCATTGGTGTAACCATGTCATTGTTGAAACCAACATAGTTATGGAAAGAATCAAAAACCTTTTTATGATTAATCCCAAGCTCATTAAGCACATGTAGGGGAATGATATTTAACATATCTCTTTCATCAATGATACACCACTTAATTTGGTAGTCATCAATAGAGGTCTCAATATAGAGAGGTAATTGAGCCCTCTTTGCAAGAACTGAAGTGTTTAGCAAAGAGGTAGGGTCAAAAGATAAGATGGGAGAATGAGGGTTCTTGGATGCATTAGATTTAATAAAACTTCAACACCATCCTATAGTAAACCCTCATGAAATAGACCAAACTCATCAAAGATGAGGCCCCTTTACTCAAGGCAAAGGTGAAGAAGGTCCCAAATGGAGATCCTAGTCGAGAGGCCCTATAAATCCTCTATGATAGAGTAAGGATGTTATCTATCTTGGTGAGGGATGTTATGCTAAAATTTGAATCTAGATTTAATATTCCCTACCCCCGTGGGCTAGACAAGAGGCCCAACACCACTAGTCTCTCTTTCAGGGTCAATGACCCAACTTGAGTGTGTGTTGACAAAACACTCATACCTAGTAGAGGCTATGTCAGTAGAAGAAATGACCTTACTACTATTTCACTTGGCTTTCCCTTTTAGGTCACCTAGGAATAGGATTTAAAAGAGGTGGAAGAGAAAGAAGGAGAGTGAGGGGCTTTAGCCTTTGATTTCTTCATCTTCTTCTCCTTATCATGGTCAGGCAAAGGCTCGTTAAACACATTCAATTTGTGGTTGGGTTCTGCAATAGGATAACTCTAAGATAAAGTTGAGGCTTTTGCACCAAACTTTTGGGTATCACAATTGACATCATTGTACTCCCTCATTTAATGGAAATTTAAAAACTTGGTGGGGTCATAGGGAAACACCATTCATAGTTTTGTTTTACTTGATTTAGAAGCCTTCTTTTTAGTTGGCTTCTTTCTCAAAACATTGACCTCATGTTTGTCCTTCTTTTTCTTCTTCTTAGGAGGAGAATCATTGACACCATCACTGGTCACATTACAATTAGTATTGCATGATGAGGATGAATTTTGGGTTGGTACGGGCCACATGCCTGTATACACCTCAAACAATTCAATCTTCAAACACTCATTAATAGCTTCATCATATGATGTGGGCTCATGTTTGAGGATCTCAAATTAAATCTCTTGCCTTAATGCTCGCATGACAATATCATAAAGCTAATCATTTGATAACCTAGTTATGTATGTATGGATGGTTAAATGCTACCTAAACATAAAATCAAAGTTTGAATCACTTTTGGCTTGAGCCATAGAGGTGAATGATTGGATGCTAAGGTTTAAAGGCCTAGAGATAAGGAAGTATTGGAGGACGTCATCCAGAAAGAGCTGGAAACTAGATATAGAATATGGAGGTAGATTTTGAAACCAAAGAAGAGCTTCAGCTCACAAAGAATAAGTGAAGAGATTCAACACCATGCCTTTGTCCTATTCCTAATCCATACACACCTCATGAATTTCATAATATACTCCATAGTAATGGAGTCTTTAGTCCCATTGAACTTAGGTAGTTTAGGGATAGGAGTAAGAAGGGGAATAAAATGTACCCAAGGGGCTAGAGGATTCTGATGGAGATCTTTGTAGGCACAGTTGATAGTAGGCTAACAATGATATTTAAGAGGGGGATCATGATGGTAATTATGTTGCCTATCCCCATAGACATCATCATAACCATGATCATGAAGGGGATGATGTTGAGGTAGTTCCCGATAGGGAAGAAGCGTATGGTGGAAATCATCTCTACCATGGGGTGGGGAATGACCACAAGATGGGTAACATTCATCATAAGGATGATGGGAAGATGTGGCATACTCATGGAGAAGATCATGATGGACAAAGTCCCCATGGTGTTGATCATGTGCCATTATATGATAGTAAACTGATGGGCATTGATGCTCCTGATAGGCATCCCATGGATCTCTAGTTCATAGGTGATGATAAAAATCAACATGCTCATCAAAAACTCTAAAGTAAGGGCTAGGAGGATGGGAAGACTCCCCATGATGGAGATACCTTACTAATGTATACTACCTATGACCCATAATGTAGATATGAGGGTGTTCTTATTATAGAGTCTCTTACTAAGAGAGAAGTAGGGAGCTCATGTGAGAACTAGTCGAGGCACTAAAAATTGAGAGAGTACGAGCTCTATCTCTAGAGGAAGCATGCCACCAACTCCTAGCGGGATAAGGATGCACTTCATTTACTTGAAGGCATCAATTCCATTCTTCAGTGATTGCATGTATCTCATCATGTCCTAATTTTGCAAGGGGATCCTCATCACCTCAAATAGGTGAATGAGATGTGGCATGAGGCTGAGATGAAACATCCTCAGATGAATGAAGCTTAGACTGGTGAAAAGGATAATAAGTTTATTGGTTATATATCTACAAATCTTATTCCCTTTAGAATGAGAGAGGGTCTACACCACCATGTTGGGTAGATGGAACCTCTTAGATCCTATGGTGTCTATGGCATTCCATTACAATCACAACATCCTCATGAGTGAGCTAAGGATGAGACCAGAACCTGATGGGATTGGCACCCCAAGGGTATGAGATTTACCATGGATGTAATAAATAAAGAGCAACATGGAAGATAATATAAAAGACATATTTATGGAGAACCAATAGGGAGAATGACATAGAACAAAATTAGGATAAAATAACCAAGGTGAGAGTCGAAACACAACTAAAAGCAAATCCTAATAGATAATAGAGGGGAATTGGATAAGAGAGATATAAATGGGATATAACTATCATGATACTATATGTGAGGTCCCATCGAGCATGCCAAAATGTAGCTCTAAGAATATGAATGGAACCACTAGTATTTGGCAAGGGGTACACAGGGTGCTAAAGCAAACCACTAAGAGGCTAGAAGGATCAAGGCTTCTATGGGCTATAAGGGATCTATAGTGGTTATCTGGTTTATTGGATTGCACCAAGCTCTAGATAGACTTTTAAACTAGGTTGGGGATAGAATTATTAAATGCACAAAAGATGTAGGTATATCTAATGTATCTAACCACAGTAAAGTAAGTAGCTAAGACTAGGCTATTGATTGCACAAAAATTGTGGAAACAACAATACCAAGTAAAGAGAGCTAAAAATTGAAATGTAAGTCTAGAAGTTAAGGTGCTTTCAATCCAAATGAAAGATTTTTTAAGAAAAAAATACATTTTGAAGCAAGGGTTCAAGAGCATGCCTAGTCTAGGTTTGAGCTATCTTTCACTTTCAACACTATTGTTTTCTAACAATGCAATGTTTTAATTTAGCAAGAGAGAGATATTGTCTAAGCAACTTGTATAGATCATTTTGATCATGTAGAGTACTAATATGTAATGAAAATGTTTCCAATGCAATAATAACATATAATAGTAAATATTTAAAGTAATGAAGATATCTTGTAACCATATATGAATTCATAAACCTTATAAACTATTATAAACAATGCACAAAATAACTAAATCACTAAAACAAATTGAACCCTAGCATGTATACTACTATAAATAAATAAAGAGTTTCACTTTGCAAATCAAAGTGACCTCATATCAAACTCAAGAGAGATGTTAAAACTTTCTACCAGCTAATTATCCAAGATAGTAGGTACAATAGGAAGAATATTAGGTTCTATGTACACTGAGTACAGACCAAGAGCCAAAAGATATAAAAGAGGTAAAGGAGAAGATGCCAATTTATGAAAGAGCCAATGCAATGAGCATGAGAGATAGGTGTAATGGAGTCTTTATGGATCAAGGAGTAGCTCACAATCTTAAGGAACATTATATAGAGAAATGTGAATCACCAAGAATATTTACAAAGAAGTAGGGCATCCCCTGTCACAATGAAAGTTATTATGTCAAGCAAAAACCAAGAGAGATTCAAGGAGGTAGCCAAGCTTTGAGTGTAATGATAAAATGGAGAGATCAGAGCAAGAATTTAGGAGATAGTGAATGCAGAGGATTAAATAAATGAGGAAAAGGACATATATCTTAACCCTAATCCACCAAAAATTCAAAAACTAGTCATTTCTAGCTGTTTGGGCCCAAACAGGGCACTTTTGCACATGTTCTACCTAGGTCACAGCTTTTGTGAAGGAAACATATAGCGTAAGCCATGGGTTTCCTTCCGCAGCCATGGCTTAGGTCTAAAAACCACCTAGGGTGGTCAATGAGTTCCTGAAAGGGTCCTTAAGGGTTCCTAAAGAACCCATATAGTGTGCAAAAGAGTTGAGATGGACTAGGGATGTGTATGGGATGAGGATATGATGTAGGAAAGGTCCAAGCAAGTGGCTAATGTCTCCAAGTAGGAAAATTAGGGTTGGTAGTCTGTATGTGAGCTAATGTGTTATCATAGGTCAGATTAGGGTCATGGGAAGTATTATTACATATATTAGATCACATATATATCTCAAAATATATCTATCTTCTCTAATCACATGCAACTAGTGTTTTATATTAAAAATTAAAACCACAACATTTCTCACTAGTACCATTATCATCAACCACCTCTCCTCATCTACTCACCTCTCGAGCATCATCTCTCCATCTATTCATCCCTCAATTACCTCTTTCATGAATTGCATCCCTACTATGAAAAATATAGGAGTCACTACTTGTGTACATCATGACCCTCTCTTGAGAGGTATCTTTATCAACCAACTCTCTTTTGGAATGGTTATGGGGTTATCCTACATTATCACCCTTGCCTGTGCCTATTCTCATCATTGGTACCTCCATCTATGGTGTGGCTAAGGTAGTCATTTTTTCTCCTACTATGGTTCATGTTGTTTTGCTTGTTGTATCCCTACATCCACATCTATGTCATCCCCTCTCCTGGTTACCTGTTATCATGCCTGACCATTCCATAGTCTAACACATTGTAGCCTAATCTTAAGTCTCTCAACTAGTACTCCTCTTCTTTTCTCCCTATGATCTCTATCATGTCATTCCCAATAATCATGCACTACTAGAGGGGATATTAGGTTTGAGATTCTAAACTACCCTGGTAAGTGTGCCACCATATGTGACTCTACCCATTAGGTATAGTAGCCCATGATCTACACTCATTCTAGCCTTATCACCATGGTTTACAAACAAGGCAAAATAATAGTAATGCATGTAGGGATACCACATGATCACTCCTCATGTAATAGTCTATAAATTTGGTATGTGGGGCACAACCTATGCTACATGGTCCTACCACCATCTCATCACCTAAGGAAGCCTATCATCCACCACATGAGGCAACCCAGTTGGTCAATACATAAGAAAACTCTTGTATATCCAAACACTCAATAAAAAAATAGGACCCATGGTCTTCTTCCCTTTAGAAAACATCCCATACATATCATGCATGAGCTAGACCCAGATGATATCCCCAAAGTCATACAATGTTCCCTGATATAAAACCAACTGACACAAGGCTATCACGTATAGTGGTACCTTATCATCTGACTTGTGAAATAACACTTGTGCTATCATAATTTTGATAACATCCCATGCATATCATGCATGAGCTAGACCTAAATTATATCGCTAAAGTCATATAGTTCCCCCTAATATAAAATCAACACAAGGCTATCAAGTATAGTGGTACCTTGTCATCTGACTTATGACATATCACTCATGCTATCACAATTCCAATCATGACTTTCTAAATATTTGGAATCTATGTGATATATAAATCAAACTAACTAACCCTTAATCTTGGGTATATCATATTCAATCATATCACCCACTGGGATAGTTCTCACCTCTCCTCTAGATCATCTAATGTCCTTGTGATCACTCTTATCCCTCCTATCAATAATCCTAACAAAATATGGGCATCCTCTAGCATGATAACCACATCTATGGTATCCCCATCCACAACCCATCAAAAAGTGTTGGTCAACTATTCCCATGATCTAAGGAACATCATAATGAGACCAACACTAAGTGAGATGCACCTCATCTCCATGATGCCTCCAAAGCCTAGTGTGCCTAGTCGTGTTCTATCCACGTTAATCAATCGCTCAAGTAGATCTGGTAGCTATGATGCATCTATCAATCACTAATACCTTTTATGTCTCTATAAATATCAAAAAATAAATTATGTATCAAACCTATATGTCATAAATAATCAAAATACATTCTTAAAATTTCAAAAAAAATACCTAAGTTGATTTAGTCTCTCAAATTTCTACTAGATTGGCTTTTTCAATACTAAATCTATCCTATACTTTCTTTGGGATACTAGATTGGCCCTTTCAATTTGTGACTAGATCAGCCACATTAATACTAGATCAGCCACCTTCTCACCTTGTGATACTATATTGGCCCTATTATACATAGTTAACCTCTTTTAATGATACTACATCGACCCTATCAAACCAACTAAGTTAGCCCCTTATTAGCATACTAAATTGGCCCACTATTACACAGATGACCTTATCATTCTCCCTTGCCTTATGGACTAAGTCAACCAAGTTGACTCTATTCATTCACAATAATGAATTTTTGCCCATTTACCATAAATGCCTTGGGCATTTATTGATCTGGCTTCTTCCTACCCAATATCCCATTTTCCCCCTAGTTTACCTCAAGTTTTCCTTAGGTTCATTTTAGTGCCTAGATTTTTCCTACTAGTCATTCTTATATATTTATCTCAATTTCATATCAAAATATTTAAAAAAATTAAATTTCTATTTGTTTACTTCTACTGCACTCATTATGGCCGCTATGAGTCCTCCCTGTCTCAGTTGTCATTTCCTCGCCATGATGGCTCTCTAGTATCAAAATCGGTCTCTTAGATCTCTATTTTCTCATAATAGTAAAAATAAAAAATGATTTATTTTTCACCTTATTTATATTTACTATCTAAAATTATTTACCATCAAATTTTATATTTTAATCATATCTTTGTCTCTACTAGCTCTTTTTTTGAACCATAAAAAGTTCTAGAATCCTGACATCATAGAGAATATTTTCACCTAGTATATGTCTATATTTCAAAAATTTAAATTTTTTACTCTTTTTTTCCAATATTTATAGGTTATCCTAATGCTCTTTACATTAGACACCTTCACATTTCTTGTATCTCCTTCTTTATCTATAGAATTAAGGTAAGTAAATGTATGTGTTTTATAATTTTGTACTTTCATTTATCCTATTTTCTCCTTACTGTAATTTATTTAGCTTTAGTATTATGTGTTATTGTGTTCTTTTCCCAAAGCACCATCTCATGTTGTACCTCTATGACACATGATGAGCTTAGAGTGGGGCATATGTATACATATAATATTTTGAAACTTTGTCAATTATTTATGCTTTCTCTCTTGCATGAACTTGTCAAGTCTTAATCACTCTGAGTTCATGCCTTAAGGGGTGTACTTGGAAAAGGTGTGGGTAGACCATTGGTACTTTGTAAGATTTTTTTCCCTATACTACCACTTGTTATCAACACACCCATCTCCTAAAAACATTTCCCTAAGCTTTGCCTCCTATTATTCAGCCTCCTCTAGTCATTTTCTACCTTCATTATCTCTTCCCTAGCCTAAAATCCTTTTTGATGATTTATAATATACTGTTATCCCCATCAAACCTATACTCTATTTTAAAAAACTCATTTACGGTCTAGGTCAACCCCTAGTTGACCTAGATTAAGACCTAATTTATTTTTGTCAATAATGATATAGTGTCGATTAGGTTGACCTTGTCAGCTAAGCTTTAAAAAAGGACTAGGGTTAGATCCAAATATATAAACACATCCATTTCATCATTTTTAAAATAAAAGAATAAGAAGAGATATATATTATGCATCTTCTTATCCACCATTCTACTTGAGGAGCATAGCTTAAGGTTTCATACTTTATTTGGACATATGAATCTTATCTTATGGATATGTCTTTTGGATGCATTGATATATTATGTAACCTAGATCTAATTTATCCTTGTCACCCTTACATACCACAAAAAATTATTGTGAAGCACCTTGGCTAAGGGAGAGATTGAGGCTCGATGGGTTCATCTTCAAAGGTAAGTATTCCTAAATTTTTTCCTCCTTTGTAAGAGTAGATAGATATGCATTTGTACTTCTCTCCCATGCATTAGGATTCGATATACATTTATGTGAGTATATATATTCTATGCATGTTTAATTTTAATGTTTATTACCCCTAATTTATGCCATAAGCTTTGATGAGCACTATATTAGAATTTAATTTACTTGTTATTAGTTTATTGAATATGAAAACATAGGACCTAGTTAGGGTTATTGCATAGTTTTGCTTGACTGGAGGCTTTGTAAACCTCCCTAGTAATATTATTATGGTAAGAGATACCTTAGATAGGCCTAGCAAATCCATCTTGGTCATGACCCTGAATATATAATGTATCAACAATTAAAATTCTAAGTAAGATTTATTTTCTCTTATCTAGGATTGATTTGTAAATCAATTGCATTTCCCTTTGCATACACAATACATAAGACCCCACAAATGCACAACTCCACATCACAAAGTTTTGAGTATAAGTAAAAACACACTTCTTTTAAAGGTGAGTAGCACTAGAAGCATACTCAACACTCAAAAGCTTTAGCACCTTTTACTTCAAACAAAGGTAAAAAGAATTTTAAGTACAATTGGTGCTATCACCATCATTCACCCACCCATAATGACTCTAAATACCATGTGTAACATTACCTACTTAAATAATCTACATCAAGACCTATGTTAATGCATAAAACTGATGTAAATGCCTCTTTTCTAAGCATCAACTCCACTGTTATTGATGTATTTGAAGAGTGTTAATGTCTCTTTCACACTCAATTATAGGTGAAGGTTCAACCTTTCCACATCATCATAGATAGTGTAAGAACTTCATTGTACAATCCATAACCCAATGCATTTGTATTGCCATAACTATGCATCTTAGATCATATTCTCTTGGATGGCTATAGCAAGGGAAAAATATCTAGGTCCAATGATAATGCACTTTCTAATACAATGTCAAACTGATGGAGGACAATGTCACTTGTGACATTGCACCTATAGAGGTCTATGACATCTTATTAAGAAGAGCATATTTGTTTGATCATGAAGCTACATATCAATCCAATACATAGTGTCAAATTGTTCATGTGCAAGACCACTTCTACAACCTTTTTGAGTTTCCTCCCTTGACCAAAGTCACTTTATTCTCTTCCAAGTAATGTCACAAGCTCGTATCATACACATAAAAGTTCATATTACTCATGGTTCACCCTGATACACCTATGCAATGGAAAATGATAAATCATACCCTAGAAGTACACATCATCATAATATAAATAACTTGGTGAGTTATTTTATTATAAAAATAAAGTCTTCATATAATTAGTAGGCCTTCCAACACACTTCATTGGTTTGGTTCATAGATCCCCTATTTTGAATAACCCCTTATAACAAAGATTAGTTTGGGAAAATGATGAAATCTTATGCTAAATATAAGATCTCCTCATTTAAGGAAAGATCAGGCTTAATTATTTTCCTTATGGGAGTTTTATAGTCCTCACACCCAAGAAAGATAGTTTCTAGTGACTCTACATAGATTATCACATACTCAACAAGATAATAGTGAAGAACCAGTCACCATTACCATGCATTTATGACCTCCAAGACTAGCTTTGAGGTGCCTAACACTTAACCAAGATCAACTTAAATTTAGGTTACCATCAGGTTCCAAGTCATCCTTTAGATGTCTAAAAGATTAAATTCAAGACACGAGAAGGAATGTACTAATGATTGGTCATGCATTTTAGCCTAACCAATGTGTCAACCACATTCATGCACTTGATGTATCATCTACTCAAGCCTTTCTTAAACTCCTTCATCATCATTGACTTAGTTGATATCCTCATCTTAATCAATACTTGGGAGGATCATATGGAGCACATCTTGCACATCCTATACACCTTATGCCTACATAAATTTCAAGCCAACTTCACAAAGTATATATTTAATGCAACATAAATTTAGTACTTAGGCTATACCATTAATGACACTAGCATTAGGGTAGATCCAAATAAGATCAATGTAATCTAATATTAGCCTAATCCATACAATCTTACATTATTTTGAGTTTTCTTGGATTTGTTAACTTCTATCATTGTTCATCCTTAGTTTATCACACATCTATTAGGCTCTCAACTAGATGACATGTGATAAATCCAAGTTTAGATAGAATCATTCATAATAATACACTTTATAGGCCCTTAAAAATACCTCTACATAATGCATGTTCTCTCAGTGCCTGACATTTCACAGACCTTTAAAATTCACATTGAGGTGTCTAGCTACACACTCAATATAGTGCTCATGTATCATGGAAATCTGGTCACATACCATTCAAATAAATTCAATGACATGGTGGAAAGGTACTCTACCTATGATAAATAAATATATGTTATTGGTTAAATAATTAAGTAATGGTGACACTATATTCTTGAGAAGGATATAGTTGTTGACTCAAACCATAAGCCACTTCAATTACTATAGATGCAAAATAATCTATAAAATGTGCACCATATGAAATGTATGACTTACCTACATCAGCTCCATCTCGTAATCAAGCACAAGAAAGGGAAGAATAACAAGGCAATGAATTACCTCAATTAACCATTGGTTCATGCACTCCTCATAGTTTTGGACACATGCGACCACAACTTCATAAAATAGGCATCCCTCTACTCATCTAACTAAGATTTTTCAATAACTTGTGCCATCCTCACACAAGATAAACAAGTACTATAGCTCTAATTATTTGATCATCCTCTTTACAAGCTCAAACATCTATGTGTTTCCTCTGGTGCACTTACAAATAACTCATCTATGAAGTGCATTATGCTAAGACATTAGGACACTTCGGCATGACAAAGACCCTAGATGCATTATAGTTTTACTTATTCTAGTTGCATAGACATGGAACACCACATCAAGTCCTACATTCCTTGTTGCATCACCAAGCCCATGAATAGAAGTTAGGACTTTACACACCTTTGTTAGTTCCATCTAGACCATGGGAATATATAAGCATGGATTTCATTTGGCATAATTGCAATAAGACAATAACATGATATTTTGTTCATTTTAGTGGATAGGTTTTCTAATATGGCCATCATGATCACATGCAAGAAATACATTGATGTAGTTGCCACTACACAAGCTTTCTTTAACCATGTTTGGGTTCATTTTGGACTACCAACATCCATCATCTCTAACTAAGATTCATGTTTTGTGATTAATTTTTGGCAATCATTGTGGGACTTAATGGGTATATATCTGGATTATTCAATGGCCTTTTATCCTCAGATAGATGGATAAATTGAAGTGGTTAATTGAACACTTATTCATCTTCTATAAATATACAACTACGTGCATACTCTCACATGGGTTCATAATCTCTTGTATATTTAAAATTCCTATAATAGGGATCTTCATATCTCTACTAACCACAATCCATTACAAACATCTCTTGGGTTTCAACCTTTGACACCCCTAAATAGCTCCTACTATGCACCATTAGGCACTAAGTCATGTATATAGGAATGGGAAGTAGACAAAGTTGAGACATTTTTTTCCCACATCTAATTTATTCATTAGTAGATTCAATAGATCCTCTCTCACATCCAAACTTAGTATAAAGAGAGCCATGACACACACCACACACCTCACACATTTAATTTTGTGATAAATTATGGTTACAACTTTAGAAAGAATGCTTCAAAGGTCCACACCTAAGATAAATTATCTACATTATGGTCCTATCATCATTATGTGTGTATCTAGTGAGATTGCCTTCATTGTTTATTAACCTCAATACTTGGTCATGCACCCAATCTTAAACATATAGCTTCTCAAGCCTTACACTCCACCGCTTATTGATCCAATAATGACATAACATCTTTTTGATTTAGATCCTAAACACTTGCACCTTGAAAATAAGGACCAGATCATGGAATTAATAGACACATGCACCTCCCATGGTACATATAAATTTTGTATAGTGGTCAAGGTAGGGTAATACACTAATCAAGATAAGTGGTACACTTCATAATAACTTTAGGTGTAGTTTCCACACATGTGCACTAATGTAATAGAGATCATTGCTCTTTAAAAAAGGGTGAATGATCTGTGTACATCCCTTACACACCTAATCTCACTTATCATTTGCTCTACTATATAGTGTATACACATAATATTTTAAAACTTTATCAATAATTGATTCTTTCTATCTTGTAATAAACCATCGAGTCTCAATCTCTATGATTACATGCCTCAAGGGGTGCATCAAGAAAGGAGTGGGTAAACCATTAGTGCTTTGTAGGATTGTTGTCTAGCCAACTCTAAAAAACATTCCCATAAGCTTTGCATCCTATTTTTCACCCTTCTCTAGTCATTTTTTGCCTTCATTAGCCCTTCCCTAGCCTAAAATCCTCTTTTAGAAATTTACTATACATTTTCAAACCCATCAACCCTATACTCTAATTAAAAAAAAATCATTTAGGGTCTAGGTCAACCTTAGGCTGACATAGACTAAGAGCTAATTTGTTTTTGTTAATAAATATATAGAGTTTATTGGGCTAACCCTATCAATAAAACTTTTATAAAGGACTAGGGTTAGATTCAACCACATAAACACATTCATTTCATTATTCTTAAAGAGACAACAAGAGTTAATTATTAATTTTCACTTATTTACAATTTGCTTTTCTGCCATTCTAATTGAAGAGTCATAGCTTAGGGTTTCTTCTTGGAGAAGAATCTTGTCTTGTGGAAAAAGTCTTAGATGCTTTGGCATTTCTTAGTGATCCTTACAAACCACAATAACCTCTTGTGAAGCACCTTTGGCTAAGGGAGAGATCGACTCTTGACAGGTTCATCTTCAAGGTCAGTATCTCTTACTTTGTTCTTCTCTTTAGTAGATATAAATAGCATAATTAACGGCTTTTAAATATATTTCTATTTCCATGCATTAGGGTCTTACCTATACATATCTTAAATAGGATTGGCTTATGCATGTTTACTTTTATGTTTACTAGCCCCACTTTATGCCACAGCATTTGGTGAGAACTAGATTAGACTTTACTTGTTATTAGTTTAGTGAATATGAAAATATAGGACCTAGTTAGGGTTATTTCATAATTTTGATTAAGTGGAGGCTTTGGAACCCTCCCTAGTAATATTATTGTGGTAAGAGATCCCCTAGCTAGATCTAACAAATCCATCTTGGTCATGACCCTGAATATCTAATGTATCAACAATTGGAAGTGTAAGTATGATTTATCTTCTTTGAGATATGAATGATTTATAGATTAGTTGCATTTCCATTTTCATACATTCTGGTGAACCTGACGTGAATCTAACCCTTATAAGTTTTATTTTAGGCCATCATTTTTATCATTTTATTATATGTTTAATACTATATCGAACCAATCAATATAGTTCTAACTTTTTATGCACAGGTTTAACACACAATCACTTCAAAATGACTTTGTTCTATCTATGTAGGTCTTCATCAACTACAAGTTACTAGATTGAATAGTTTGACATAGTATTATTCTCTAGTTTCATATTAGCATACATTGTTAAATAGGTTGACTATATCTGCTAGTTTATTCTATTGATATATAGGTCAACAAACACTTTCAAACAAGTTGACTCTATTCATTATTTCTTCTTAAGCACACAAGGTTTTGTAGAACCTGATCAAACTAGTCAACACAATTTTTAGAAGTTGAAAGTAGCAACTAAGAATTACACCATAAAAACTTGAAATCTAAATCACCTTCAAGCCCACCAAGGTTCCTTTCTCATCTCTCTCAGTCATTTAATTTCTTCCTTCAGTTTTATTTTTCACAAAGCAATATTTAAAATTGTAAAACTATAGCAAATTAGGTTGCCCTGGTCGATTTAGTTCTATATTCTACCTTCTTTTTGAGAAATATAGTGGATTCATTTTACTCTTTTCTTAAATACCATGCTATGCAAAATAGTAGTGACCTAATCGACTCTATTATGTAATGTTTGCATATAGAGTCACCTGAACTAACTCTATACTATTCTTAATCAAGGAATTAACATTTATTTACTATTAATTAATTCACATTTCCTTTGTAGTTGTTTGCATGTTTACAATAACTTGCATAGTCTAAATAGGTGGTTTTTCAAAATTACCATTTTAGTTACACTATTTTTCTCTTTTACACACAATACCAAATCACTTAACATTCAAAACACATTTAAACATGCATCTTTCCAAGGCCTACCTACTTGGATTTCATCACCAAGGGGGAAGCTGACTTAGTTTTATGGCCAAGTATAAATACATGGTTAACAATATATATTGGCAAAGCACCCAACACCCTTATCACTGTGAGATTGTGAAGTGAGTGGGTAGGCCCTAATACCAATCCAGTACTATTGCCAATCTAAATTTATATCAACCCAAACATCCAAATACCAACTTTACACTACTTTCTAGTTCTCTATTTTAGCCAACTTTCCTATCACATTAAAATCAAAACTTTGTAATGATTTAATAGCACTTAGGGTGAACAACTAGTTAGCATTTAATTTTTAGTTGATTTTTTGATCTTTGATCATTATGAGTTGTATTTCAAAACTTGAATTGGATAGCATTAGAGTAAGGTTTGTTTTGTGCCCCAATTTGACAATTCACATTGACCCAATTGTTTATATGTTCACTTTCATTCTTTATTCAAACTATCTAGCAAAAAAAATCCTCTATTTTTAGAACACTATCATCTTGGTCAATAAATTCACTTATAGACTATGTTTTACCTTCTTGCCAACAGTACACAGTCGATCTACATAACTGTGTATTCTTATCTATCTATTTTATCCCTTATCTAGTAGTATACAGTCAACCCATACTATTTTGTACTCTTTTCAACCTATGTTTTAGTATTATTTTGTCAACCCAATCGACTTGGTACCTATAGGTTGACCTTGTCCCTTATTGACGAACCTTGTTCTTTATCTAGCCAACTCTATTCTCTATTTTGATGACACTATCCATAATTATGCTTCTTCTTTTCTAAAAATTATGTTTCTTTCATCAAACATCATCAAATCTTCATGGATAACCTAAGTCCATTTAGACACTATATGGGGTGCTCCTTTCTTCCTTTCTTTACCTCCCAAAATAATCCTCACTCTTAGAGTACTTATTCCCCTCCCTCATCTTTGGATTTTAACATGGTTCTAATCATGCCTCAAAATGAGGTAGGTGGATCAAATCCTTTTTATACCTATCAAGACAATTCTCATCTTCAATAATCTCATCACAATGTGGGGGTGATTGACACAAGTCTATCTAAAACACCACCAATAATATACCCCCTAATAACCCTCCCCCTAATACCAATTTGGGGAGTCTTCCTATAAACACCAACCCACCGATTGATACAACCCAAATCCTTGCATAGATAGTACAAAAATGAACATAATGAAAACATCTAACACCTCCCAAATGATGCAACTACAATGTCATTTGATGAATATGGCTAATCAACATATTTTTCTCCTCCCTCAAAATAACCAAAACTTTATTCCTCCACCTCTTAGAGGTGCCATAGGAAATGTCATTCCCCAACCTATCATAAATAATAAGATGCTTCAAAACATATAAAATGAGACTTTATCCCCTTTTATTATTTCCATTGATATTGGTAACATATCTCCAACTATTAAGTATGATGGGACTAAAGACCCTACATCTCTCCTTGAGGTATTTGGAGATCTTTACAAATAATGGATCCAAACTAATACCTTTGACATAACTAAAATTTTAGTTAAAACCTTCACTAGAAATGTATTGGAATGGTATAATTAACTTCCCTAACATTTCATATGGCAATTAGATGATTTAGTCAATCCTCTAGTTAAAGAGTTTTGACACAATGATCTTCTCAAAAATTGCCTTAGCCATTTCATCAATGTTAAGCAATCTCCCACTAAATCAGTGCATGATTTTGTCAAGATATGGAAATCTTTGGCCCACAAGGCTGACCATAACATGATTGATGATAATCTATTTAAACTCTTTATAACTACCTTAACTCCTCTTCAATATAAGGTTTGAACTTTTATCCCTCAAATGCTTAATGAAGCTCTTAGCCAAGCCAAGCATCAAGACTTATTAATGAAACAATTTGAACCTAACACAATATTCTTTAAAGGCTCTTTTCAAACTTCAACTAATGCAATCACCAACAATAATCCTCAAAACAATCTAGGAGTTACCAAATCCAACAATCCCCCATCTTCTCACACATCTTTAATTGTGCATCAATTGAAACAATTTTTATCACCCTATAAACCATTTACTTATCCTAATAATCCTCCTAAATGGTATGAACCTAATCAGTTTTGTTGGTTTCAAATTGATATTAGTCAATCCCATTACACTTGTAGAGGGCTTACCAAATTTATTGTCTCCTATATGCTTGGTGATTTATTCAATCACAAATCCATGATTCGACACCATTGTCAAAAGTACAACACTACTTCCCACAAATGACCAGCTCCCAAAGGTCCCTCTTCTAATAACTACAAATATATTTCCACATATAATTCTCAACAAGTTAACAAGGATTTTTGTGCCATTAATGTCAACTATGATAAATATTACAATAATTCTCAATATGTCAATGTGACCAAGGTTAATTGTCACCAAAAATTGGCTCATAAAGATCCTATCACTAAACTTAAGAAACCATATTTGGAATAACAACTCCTCAAAGATGAAATAACCACTCACCTAACTTTGAAACCTAATGGGGAACCATCTCCTTATTACAAACCCCTAACAACTTCTATTCCTCAAAAATATAACTTATCTTCTAAACCTCATCCTGGTTCTTCTTCTAAAACCCATTGGAATTTCTTAGAAGATCTCAACTCCATGTCTTACAAGATACCTCTTATGGAGTTAGTTCATACCTCCCCTTATCATCACAAGTTCCTTATACAACAATTACAAGAAATTTAAGAACCATCATCTATAGAAGAAAAACAACCCACTCATGATCCTCAAACAACTAATGTGCATACCATTGAATCCATTTGTCCTTATTTAAAACCTTCCATAGAATTACTTGAATAAGACATGATTAATGATGAGATCCTCTTTCATGCTGATGATCCACCCCTATTCATTAAAATAGCCATTAATACTACCCTCATTCATAAATTATTATTAAAATAGACATATTTTTGGCTCATCCAACAACTTGGCTATAATAAATATCATCTCAAGAAAACTCACCTAACATGTCATAGATTCAATCAAACTAATCAAAAATCACTTAGTTAAATTTGGCTCCCTCTTAAAATCCAACCTAAGACTTTTCAAACTAATATTATGGTCCTTGATTTACCCCTATCTTACAACATACTCCTAGGATGACCATGGACTCATAAAATGAGGGATATTTCCTCTTTTGGTAGCCAATGTATCAAGTTCCTTCATAATGGAAAAAGGTATAAACATGTATCTGATCCAAACCCTTGGAGTATTCAAATTCCAAATCCTAAATATCAATATCACATTCCCACCATTCTAATGATCAATAGTGCTCCTTTACTCAAATTTGTCAACATGAATCTAGATTTACATGTCACTCTTGTTGATTCAAATGATGATGAACCTAATGACTTGTAAAATACCTTCCAACCTACTAAGCTACCTCCTTACATATTAGAGTGGCTTCCTCCTTTATTGCCTCATGATTTCACCATCCCCCTCATTGATGAGATTAATGATTTCCCCCTCCATGCAATGCTCAAGACGCCTCTTTCCCAAAATATGCCTTCACATGCAATGATTATGGAGTGGAAAAATTATTCCAAAATTATTTAATCATGTATCCATGTAAATTCATTAATCTAGGCATTTCCCCTTCCAAAATTCCTCCCAAATCTCAAGCATATATAATTTATTCAACCTATGATGATAAATACATCATGGCCTAAGCTCAATGATGAGACTTGGATGTTCAAAATTATCAAAAAAATAGCCCAAATACATGTTTTCAATCATGATGTTCTTACCATTTCTACTAAATTTGAGTTAGCCCCTGAAGGTCATGTACCTCCAACTAATTCTATACTCTTTAACACCCCTTGGGTGGTCAAACAAATCTTACCTTTTAAACCTTAAAAAATTCATGCATATTTTATATAACCTATAGAACTAATCATTAGATCTAATTCTTCCCCTATCAATGATGTTAATGACAACCTAATTAAATCTGATTAACCTTCTACCCCTACTCCACCTACTCCTAAGATTATACTAGATGCCAAGGCCATAACTATATGTCAAATACACTCTAAATATGATTTCCATGGTAATAAAATTCTTGATCTCAAAGTAGGTGTCGAGTATTATAGACCTTATCCAACTTTCCCTAGTGATAAAGTCATTCTTGAATTACTTCATGCCCAAGAACCTCAACTACCTCAGTAGCATCATAAAATTGGAAATTTTAAAAATAAAGCACCTCATTTCAACAACTTCATCACCATCATTGATCCTAAATCAAATCCCATTTACTCTTTACCTAACTCACCATATCATTTCCAAGATGGAAATGTTATGTTTATCAAGGAAATTGCCAAAATTGAATATGGTACCACGTCATGCCTGTTATTTCCAAAATCAGCTTAGCTCATTTTTGGGAACAATCCCCTACGAAACTTGTTCGATTCATCTTTCGTCTCTCTAAGTTTTTTTTCAAGGTGGGTTTTTCTCGTGCTCGTCTCGGTCTACCTGAACCTTCCCAAATTCATGAAACACGTCTTCCCAAAAAGTGAAGGCCGTTACGGTCTTAAAACATTCTGGGAACCAAGTCCCTTCTTAAGACTACCTCTTCCAGAGTTAGTCTTTTCTTCCATTTCGTGTAAAAGCGGCAAAAACTACCGCTTCTACATTTTCCTTCTTTTTATTTAAGGGCAGAAAAATTTGCCGCCTCTGCAGTTTTCCATGCAAGGGCGGCAAATTTTGTCGCCCCTACACTCGGATTAAATGGAACATGCAAGGGCGACAAATTTTGCCACCCCTGCACATCTCGGTAACCATGCATGGCATTTATTTCCACATGCAGAGGGTTGTTGGGGTGGGTTTTTCACCCCATATAACCTGATTTGAGCCTCTTTCTTCTCATTATTTCCTCCCTCCCTCCTACCTCTTGCGTCTGAGCGACCCAGCTGACGAGTCGAAGTGCATTTTGGTGGATTCAACCTCGTGTCATGGACGGTTTCTCAGGTAGGTCTTGCTTGTGCATTTTGTTTTTCTTTGTTCCTTCTTATATTTCCATTATTTTTAGGTTAGTTTAAAAAGTTTTTTCTTCTTCCCTGCTAGTGACGGCAACAAAGCTGCCCCTCTCCTTTTCCTGAGGGTTTTCATTCTGAAACCCGTAGGGACGGTGATTTACGTCGTCCCTCTTCCTAACCCGCAAGCTTCCATTCCTTCCCTCTCGTGCACGAGCGGCAAATTTAGCCACTCGTGCACATTCCTTGCCTCACGTGCATCGGCAGCCAAATTCACCACCTTGAGCAACCCTTCTCTGCAAGGGCGGTGAATTTTGCCGCCTATACAGGTATTCCTTGCAGGGGTGGCAAAATTCACCGCCCCTACTTTTTCTTCCTCCAACCTACAAAGGCAACAAAATTTGCCGCTTATGTAGGCCATCACTGCACGGGCAGCAAATTTTTCTGCCTTTGCACTTTTTTATACATGGATGCAAGGGTGGCAAATTTTGCCACCCGTGCATCCCTCCCTCAGATTTTCCTAACTCCCAAAAATTTCTCACCTGTCCCTCTCTTTCCCTTTCTTCCTCATTTTTCGCTCCTTCTTCTGACCCGACCTATTTAAGTGACCTCTGTGGTCATGATCACCCAGAATGCGTTTTCCCCTTCGCCCTCTCTACCCTAATTATTGTGATCATGACTGTAGTTCAATCAGCAAACTCCTGCACATCTACTCCCATTCAGTTGAGATCATTTCCCATGATGAAAGCATCTCTTAAAAAGGCAAAAATAATGAAATACAAGTATCAGGGCATCTTTTCGCTCACGTCAGTTTCTTCGAATGTCAATGACATTCAAGATACCGAGATTGGCCACGTAGACATGGCCAAATTTCTAACCCGCACAAAGGTGATGAACCCCAGCACCAGGATTAAGAGGATCATCAAGAGCAACATCCACCTAGTGGCCACCTTTTCGGTAGTAGCGCATCATACTGAATTCATCCTCCAATGCGCTCACTTCTACAACAAAGAGACCAGGATGGTCTTAGATGCCAGCGGCAACACAGTGATTCGGTTGGACCCCGAATTCATTGATAAAGTGTTCATGTGCCCTCTAGCCACTGAAGTAATTAAGATCAACTTCGTGGATGCACAAAAGGAGTATGATAAAGACCCTGAGAGGGAAAAGAAGGTCATGAACTATAAGTGGTTAAAGACCCCCAGGACCAGCCTCTCCAGATGGTCGTGGAACTTCCTGAGAAGTGACTTCATTGAAGAAGTTGGTGACTTGATCACCCTTCTAAGTAGAGTACGGGGACTCTCATCTTCTTCACTATTCCATGAATGGATGTATCCATTCATCAAGATCATTCTCCAGGGCAAACAAGTTATCTTCTGGGGAGAGTAGATCAACAACGCCCTCTATGAGCAGCTGACCAAGGTGTAGACCTCTCACAAGTTCTACATGACTTCATACCTTGTGTACATAGCTGCCACGATGCAGACTTTTCTAGACTTGACCATGGAGGGGGATAGAAAAACAACCCCAGTACACTCATATTACCCGCAACTGACTCTGCAAGGATCAACCCGTCACTTTAGGAGGGTAAATGATGCCTTTTTCACTATATTTTTATGCCTCTTTGACCCTCAGCTTGAGCAGAAGAGAATATCAGACGAGGCCTAGATGGTGGTTAATGATTTCGATTACATGTTCCTTTAGTTCCCCACCTTCTACTATCTTCAGGTCAACTTCTACCAAGGATACCCCTACATGCTCCCCAGGTTTCCTTCAAATAAGCTAGTGCTAATGGAACTTTGCCAACAACTGATTATCGTGCATACCAAACAGATGGAGCTGAAGAGACCAGGTTTCAAGTTTTTGATCAATATTGGTAGGTATTTTGTTGCAACATCAGCAAAAGCCAAGGTCATGGAAACTAAAATGCAGATGGTTACTTTAAAACCATTCAAGAGATGAGAAAAATTTGACTACAGGGGAGTCAAGGAAAAGATCAGGAGGAAAACCCAATTCCATGAACCCATGATTGAGGATATCTGAGTTGACCTCAGAATGGCTGAGGGGATTAGAAAAATGGACTATTATAGGCTGACCCTAGAGCAAATTGAATACCTAGGGCTTGAAAAGATTCCCTCTAATTTGGTTGATGATGGAAACATCATTAATATCAGGTATCTAGCAGAGAAGGTTGTTGGTTCCCCTCTTCCTCCAATTCAGTGGTCTCAGAAGGAGCTGACTTCTCTGAGAAAAATATTTGAACCAATATTGGCTAACACCAATGATTGGTTAGCAGCAAAGGGATCACCCTGAAGGAATTTGTTATGGGATCAGAGCCTGAATACCAGGTAGAATTGAAGAGGAAAGTATAGAACAAAACTAAAAACAAAGGTGATGTCCCTTCCCCTTCTAGGCCTCACAAGCCTAGGATCATCTTTGTATCTAAGAAACCTAAGGCCACTGAAGAGCTTGCAACAGCAACAAAAGGAACTGAGGAACAAAGCCCTCAGGCATAGGCAACTCAGCCCATGGATAAAGATGATTAGCCATTAGGGCAACCTAGCACTAGGTCTCCACTCTCACAGGAACAAGTGTAGCCGATCAAGAGCATATCTCCTTCTCCTCCTCAGTCTCCTGTGGTACCCTCTTCACCCATCTCTCCTATCAGTATTCCCTCTTCTAGAGCTACTTCTCCTTCTAGAGTCATATTTGGTGATCCTCAGGGCCCTTCTGGAAGTTCCCCTCACTCTTCTAGATCCATTCCAAGTCTATTGTCTCCTTCCTTCAACTTTCCAGCAAGCCTTACACTCGAGCCAGAATCAGTAGTTGGTGCAGTTTCGCCAGTTACTCCAACTGCAACTACTCTCACCACTAGCAGTATAGAAACTACTATAGTAACACCAGCTATGGGAACTATCATCACAATAGATACCTCTTTCCTCTCACCTTGGATGTCTACTTTCATGCCAAAAAGAAAGAAGATGGCCATCTCCCCAGATGAATTTGACTTTGGCAAAATAGTGCCAGTGAAAGTAAAGGCTCCTAAGAGGCCAAGAATCCTCTCTAAATTGGTCGAAGAAAAAGGACAAAAATTTCTATAAATTACCAACCCTCCACAAGATGCAACCCTTGAGGGTTTTGAGATGAGCAGTTATTCCATCTCTCATGTTGAACTTGGCAAAGTTACTCACGAAGGTGCGAAAAGTGATCTTCAGTCAGCTATGGACATCATGGTCTAGAAATTTGATCGAGAAAAGGAAATGAAGGATTATTACAAGGCCAAAGCAGAGCAGCTAATGGCAGTAATAAAAAGGTTCACTCTTCCTTATGAAGCAGCAACTCCAGAGGCCTTCTCTGTGGATGACTCAGTCATTCAAAAAGAAAAAAAGACTTATTTGAAGGGCAAAGTCCTGGAGGACTATATTGAAAAGATGCATACTCAGGGAGTTTCTTTGCTGTCAGAGGTTGTAGAAAGGACGGGTAAAATGAAGAAGGTAAAAGCAGAGTTAGATGACTTTGTCTCCCTCATTTCTTAAGAGATCGATAGCTCAAAAAGGGACCTTAGTAAATGGAAGGAGATGAAAGATCTAAAGAAAAGCACCCTGATATCTATCGGTGTCATCTCCAACAAAGACTCCTATGTTGAAATCAAGGAGTCATTGATCTTCAGGATTTAGGTACTCAAAGATCTAATTGATGATCTCAAAGCTTTCAAGGAGGCTAGTGAGAAGAGTGACCTGAGCTTGCTGAATAAACTAGAAGAGCTACCATGCAACCTGACCTCTAAGGACAATCAGTTCCTTTGGGCAGAAGAAATGATTCAAAATTTCAAAGAGATGATTCAGAGAGATTTTGAAGAAAAATCCTTCTCAATGTCTACTTTGGACAGCATTCTAGATGCCCAATTAACTTTGGAAAATCTAAAATCCAGGTTAACTGGCCACACTAAAGCCATCACAGCATTGAAGGACGCATTAATCAAATCCAGAATCGTCTCTAAGAACACAGTTGTGCTAGACAGCATCAAAATTCAGGCATCTATCACTATGTCTGATGCACATATGAAGAATTCTGGCAGCAAGAACTGAATCTCTCTCCTTCTTTCTTCTTCTCTCCTTATGCACTTCTATTTTGTGCAAAGTGCATGCAATTTTGTAAAATGTAATAACATGTAAATATTTCAAAAAAATATCTTAAATTCAAAGATGAGTCATCTTTGACCAAGATATTTTATATATTTTATTATTTTCTCTTTTTGAGGATTTCCTCCCTATATATAGTGGAGACCTCACTTTGTAAATGATCTTGGAAAAATTAATAGCAAACACTCTGCTGAAATTGAAGCAAATTTTGAGACTTTGTGCTCAAATTTGTAAATCATATTTTGTTGAATGAATGAAAAGCAGGTTATTTCAGACTTTGTGTTGAGATTGTCTATGTTATTTAGGAAATAGTTCTTATGTCCTTTTTCCTAGTAATATCTTATTTATCTAATATAATAAGTAAAGTGGGTGTGTTAGTATTATCTAAGGGCATTTTTGGAAGATAGAAGATAGACTTTGTGCTACTTTTATCTTTGAGATTCAGTTATCTTTTGTAGTTTCAGGTGAAGACTTTGTGCTTCACTTCACTCTATAGTTGTACTCGTTCCGAATCAGTGAAGGAGACTACGGGAGACTTTGTGCTTACGTGAGTGTTCTTGTGAACTTTGTCACTTCAGGTGATTTTCTGCTCCACGTTTGATACCATTCCTAAAAGAAGAGCAATGTTGTTGGCTGTGGACTAGGATTTCCCCCTTTTGTTCTTTATAC
The DNA here is from genome assembly GCA_037957365.1 of Torreya grandis. Taxonomy (NCBI): domain Eukaryota; kingdom Viridiplantae; phylum Streptophyta; class Pinopsida; order Cupressales; family Taxaceae; genus Torreya; species Torreya grandis. The sequence continues at coordinate 32,199 of JARHVA010000206.1, read as the reverse complement.
ATTACTTCTAAAAAAAGAGAAGTAGATGCTGTGATACCACCCCATGTGTTATTTTTTGCTTAATTATATACATATATCTAGCGTATAAATATTTAATAGGGAACCTCCCTTTGATGAGAGGAGAGATTTACCTCATCTAGATCTGGTAAACCCACACTCCTCGTGGTGTAAATCTCCCTGTGTTGTGGTTGATATACCCATTTTGTCATCAGTTTGTTGATGACAAAATATTCACCCAACAATGCCATTGACCAATTATAGTCTCTCATGAATTTACACCAACATAACATGATAACTTTAGCTTATTCTTTGATAAATTTCATGATAATTTTTGTTGGTACTATGAGGACATGCCTTGTATTGACCCTAGCATCATGGTGCATAACATTATCACCTATCCTGATGCCGAACCCATGCAACAAAAGCAATGAAAATTTCCACTGGAAGTTTCTAATTTATGGCATAAAGAAATAATTAAACTTCTTGATGTTAAATTTATCAATATTGTGGACTATTTAGAATAGGTCTCAAACATTGTCCCTATTTGGAAGAAATTCACCATGGTTATTTGCATTAAAATTGATTTTAGTAATTTCAATCTTGTTTGTCCTAAGGACAACTTCCCTTTATATTCTATAGATGCCATAGGTAATTCCACTACCGGTTATGAAATGGTATCCCTTATGGATGGTTTCTCAGGTTATAATATAATTCACATTTCCCTTAAAGATGAACATGAGATAACTTTCACCATAGAATGGGGCACTTATTGTTACGTTAAAATGCCATTCAGTCTCAAAAACATTGGATCTACCTATCAATGGGTGATGACCCATATTTTTCATGATCTTATCCATAAAATTGTATAAACCTATGTGGATGACCTCATTACCAATTCTAAAATCTACAAGACTCATCTTTCTAATATTTCTATCATATTTGATCATCTCATTAAATATAAAGTTACACTAAATCCTTATAAATGTGTTTCTAGTGTTACATCTAGAAAACTAATGGGATTCTTAGTCTCTCTTCATGGCATTAATGTTGATCCTACCAAGATCTATGTTATTATCAACATGCTTATCCCTCATTCCATTCCATATATTCACACTTACCTAGGTAAAGTTGGGGTAATTAGATGGTTTGTCCCCAAAATGGCTTATCATATCTATTATGTTAATTCTCTTCTCAAGAAAGGTAATGCCAATAAGAATGGATGGATCCTAGTCAAAAATCATTTGACAATATGAAAGAACATTTGATTCACCCACCCACTCTTCATCCACATTCTAACGATCATCCTTTGATCGTATATACTTCTTCAACACCCATATCAATTAGGGTAATGCTTACCCAACATGATGATACTAGAAGGGAATATGCCATCTATTATATTAATTGAGGCCTCATCGACTATGATAATTTTTATAAAAATGTATAACTTGATTGCCTCACCATATATTTTACCACTGAAAAGCTCTAACATTATATGTTTTATCAGACTACTTACATTATTGTTCATTTAGATCCACTCCATCACTTCTTCTCTAAATCCTTTCTTCCTAGATATAGAATTGGCAAGTGGATGGTCCTTCTAATGGAATTTGATCTCTAAATTATTATGCAAAAAGTTATCAAAGGACAAATCATTGCTAATTAACTTGTAGTAGCGCCTATACGAGCTACTGACCTCCTTCAAGATAGTCTTGCTAATGACAATATTCTCTATATTAAAGGTCTTAATCAAGCCATATCTATTAAATATTACTTCTATAACTTCACTGGTGACCTTGAATCAAGTCATCTTAAAGATTCTTTTATATTCCCCGCTAACATTAAATAAAATTAGTTATCAAAGAAATTCCTAAAATTAATGTCGATTTATGTAAAGATACTTAGACCCTTCATTTTGGTGGTACCAAATGCCTTCAAGGAGCTAAGACAGGTTGTATCCTCAATTTTCCTCTTGGTAAAATTATCCCTTTGGAATTTTGTCTTACATCAATGTCTCTAATAACATGGTGGAATATGAAGCCTTAATCTTAGACATGAAAGTAACCCTTGATTTAGACATCATATATCTGCACACTTTGGGTGATTCCCAACTCATTCGCCTCCAAGTTAATGTTTGTTATCAATGCAAAGGTGAAATTATAATTGCTTATAATTTAATAAAAACTACCCTTGCCAAATACCTCACTTCTTTTACCATTGAGCCTATCCCTTGAGATCAAAATTCTATTGTTAATTCACTTGCTTCTTCAGCATCTCTTTTCCATCCACACCAATTTCTTACCAATTCCACTTTTTTATCCAAATAAGAAAGTCCCCATCTACCACATTGAGGTGGTCACCATTAGATAAAGCCCATGGTACAAAGACATTATTCAATTTCTTGAACACCAAACCTATCCTCCAAACATTGATTCCCACAAAAAAACTCAAAATTATAAACAAGCTTTCAAGTATGTCTTTCAATATAACATCCTTTATTATCATAATGTTGAAGGTACCTTTCTCCTATGTGTTATGAAATAATAATTTCCTCCTCTTATTAAACAAGCACATGATGGCATTTGTGGTGGCCACTATAACAGACATGTTATATCCCACAAATGCATATATATGGGATACTTTTACCCCACTCTTGAAAAGGATTCCCTTTAATTCAAAAAAAAATATAATCCCTGTCAACTTCATGATGATCTAATCCATTCACCTATAGTATAGATTCAAACTATGGAGTCTCCTTTACTATGCTCAATGTGGGGATTAGATCTCATAGGCAAATTACCTAGATCTCAAGATGGGCATGACTTTATTATCACTACAAATGAGTATTTTACCAAATGGATCAAAGATATGCCCCTCATCAATGTCACCAGTACCACCATTTCCAAATTCATCCTCCATCAAATCATTTTGTGCTTTGGCTTTCCTCATACTCTTATTTCAACTAATGGTGGTAATTTTAAAAATAAAGATGTCATACAACTCTATGCTAAATTCAAAATCAATCACAAAATTTCCATGCCTTATCATCCCTAATGAAATTTCCAAGCCAAGGCCACAAAAAAAATCCTTAATAAAATTCTCCAAAGGATAATCTTTGAAACTTGCATGGATTGGCATCTTCATCTATATCTTGCTCTTTGGTCCTATTGCGTGAGCATATGCACTACCGCTGGGGTAACACCATTTTTGTTATTTTATAGTTTTGAATTAATCCTCCCCTTAGAATTTTATCTTCCCTCTCTTTGTATCTCTCTTCATTATATCATACTCGATGAAGAATTATGTGAAGCTCACCTTTGTGCTCTTGATCTTCTTGATGAATATTGTCTTTCTGCCCTACAACACAATCACTAATACAAGGCTTACATTACCAAACAACATAACAAAAGAGTTAAAGTCCACACTTTTAATGTTAATGATCTTATCCTTAAGCTAGACTATACTCATGACAAAGAAGGTAAATATGCCCAAAAATGGTGGGGCCCTTATTTAGTCAAAGACATCCTTGGTCCCAACACCTATCACCTTCAAACTAATGAAAGCCATATTTTTAAACATCCCACCTATGCATAATTTCTAAAGAAGTATGTTGCCTAAATTTTTCCCTCTTATCATGTTTTATATATGTTATCCTTATAAAAAAAATTAGGTTACTTACATGGGTCTCACTCTCTATAATAGATTCTCTTTCCACAAACCTTAGTCCTTTGGTTTCTCTTTTCTCATGAGTTGTATTGTAAAACTGTGGATAGGACCAAATCTTCCTCATGATTTCCATTTTTGTTCTCCTCATTTCATTGCTTTCTAATACTTTTTGGTACCCCTAGGGTTTTTTTTGTGATTTATAGTGTAATACCATGGATAGGACCTTGCCTTCCTCATAAATATAATCTTTATCCCATTTACTTTTCACATACTTTGTGCACCCTCGTGAGTTTCTCTTTAATGAGTTATAGTGTAATACCATTTATAAGACTAGGCTTTCCTCATAAAATCACCATATTTAATTCAATATTCCTTTTCTAAATTATGTCTAGCAATGGGTATAAATTTTTTATCCTTGTTCTCAATGTTATCTTTTGCTTTTCTTGTAGATAAAATTTGCACAACAAACTGTGTTAGAATGCTTTCTGACACTTCCCTCATTCTTATGATAAGGCATCATACTTTTTCTACCATTATATCCCTCTTTCACCCTTTTTGACATTTTTTGGAATTTGAAGTATTTAAGTTATTTCATGTTTTATTCATCTTGATTTCCTTTCCTTCACTCCACTTTGGATAAAACAAGGTCAAAGTCAAGTAACACTTTTATTTCACCTAAATTAACTAGACTCTTAGACACCATGCTCTCTAAATTATCTTTATTCACAACCAATTCCTAAGTCCTTAGATGAAATTAATATTTAGCACCCATGTTTGGTTTTGCAAATCCATATGGAGGAGGAATATAAAAAGCCATCAAAGAAAGTTAAAGACAAATCATTTAAAACAAAAGACAATGATACAAAATTCAACATTCAATGTCAAAAGTCAAAATCACACCAAGAGATGTGATTAATATCACCTCTCCTATCTCCAATAGAATATCAAACTCCACATTTAGCCTCATGATAGAGCCAAGTTCTATTGGGGTGTAATAGGCTAGTAGATTGGAATAGGATAATTCAACAAACTCTATGGCATTACCTACTTTGTCACGCAAATTCCCGATCTTCACAGTAGACTGATGACTCCATAAGGGGTCTTGAAGAATGGGGATCATGTTGTTGGAAGGTAGGTCCATTTTAATTTTCATACATATAGTATTCATGGGATGATCTACATACTTCATTTGTTGAACTAAGATTTGTGTGGCTAGGATAAGTTCTCTAGAGTCCTTAATGTCAAAAGTCCTCTTGTTTTGACAAACCTAATTTAAGTGTCTTGAATTCAATAAAGAGTTCCTCTACCTTGGATTTTCCTTCATTCTCCCCTCCACCCATTTCATTTCCCCCTTGATAGGCATAGGTTATTCTAAATTATTTTCCCCTCTTATATACTTCCCTCTTCTTCACATCTTAAAAACATGTTAGCACTATTTTGTTTCAGTTTTATTTATCTTTAGAACAAAACATTATGCTTGAGAAACCATGGATTACTTTATTTACACCATTTTTTTACATCCCACCATCACTCTTATTTATTTTTACTATTTATTTTTATCATATTGTCCTTTTTGGAAAACACTTGAGTCCATTGCTACTTTTATGTAATTTTTCAATTGTTGAGTGAAGTTGGCTTGTTACTTCTCACTCACCAATGTTGTTTTCCCTTTTATGCACTTTATTTATTGATGATTGAGTAAGGATTATTACTTCTCACTCAATAATGTTATTTTACCATTTTGATTGTCCATATTTATCTAAATAAAGATTATTACTACTTTCACATTGATGTTTGATTACCATTATTGACAGGTATCATTGGTTTGACTTAGTGAGTTTACCTTTTTTACGTAAGGTTTACCTATTTGAGTTTTTTAGTCTTTAGTAGCCTTGGTTTTTTTATTACCTAATTTACTCTAAAAATTTTGACTTGGTTATTTGGTCTAACATAGCACTTGTCACCTCATCTTGCCAAATTTCCAAGTATGTCCTATCCATATAGCATCATTTATCTTGGCTTTACTATGTTTGATTGTCTTTGTTATTTAGTTTTGTATCCTTAGTTTTGTTGAAAGTAGTCTCTATGCCCTCCATGATAAAAAATACAAACACAATAGACAACCATCTATTGATAAAGGTAATTCAAGGTACACATATATTACATTTATGTTTTTAGTTATTTCCCTTTCAATCATTTAATTTCAGTTATTTTTACTTTAAAATACTACATTTTTTTAGCTTCAGTGTTATGTATTGCTATGTTATTTTCCTAAAGCATCATCCCCTATTTCGCCTGAGTAACACATGATGAGCTTAAAATGGGTCATATGTATACACATAATATTTTCAAAATTTATCAATTATTGATGTTTTCTATCTTGAAAGAATCCATAAAGTCTCAATCTCTCTTAGTGCATGCCTTAAAGGGTACATTGGGAAAGGGTAGGAAGACCATTGGTGCTTCACAGGATTTTTGTCCCTTTACTACCACTTATCATTATTCTGACCATCTCTTAAAAACATTACCTTAAGATTTTCCTCCTATTTTTCACCCTTTTCTAGTCATTTACCACCTTAATTATCCCTTCCCTAACATAAAATCATCTTTTAGTAGTTTACAATACACTATCAAACCCATTGATCCTGTACTCTAATTGATAAAACTCATTTATGGTCTAGGTCAACCCCTAGCCAACATAGACCATGACCTAATTTATTTTTATTATAATGATATAGAGTTGATTATCATGACCCTCTTGGCTAAACTTTCAAAAAGGACTAGGGTTAGATTCAGCTATATAAATAGATTCATTTCATCATTCTTAAATAGACAACAAGAGTTAATTATTCATTTGCACTTCTTTATAATATGATCTTTAGCCATTCTACGTGATGAGTCATAGTTTAAGGTTTATACTTAGATAATAATCTTGTCTTGTGTAAAATTCATAGATTCTTTGGCCTTTCTTATTGATCCTTACAAACCACAACAACCTCTTGTGAAGAACCTTCGCTAAGGGAGAGATTGAGACTTGATGGGTTCATCTTCAAGGTAAGTATATCTAACTTTACTCATAAGTATCATAGGTAATGTATTTTGAATATATTTATCTCTCCATGCATTAGGGCCTTACCTATACATAGCTTAAATAATATTCTCTTATGCATGTTTACTTTTATGTTTACTAACCCCACTTTGTGCCACAATATTTGGTGAGCGCTATATTAGACTTTACTTGTTATTAGTTTAGTGAATATGAAAACATAAGACCTAGTTAGGGTTATTTCATATTTTTACTTGACTAGAGGCTTTGGAACCCTCCCTAGTGATATTATTATGTGAAGAGATCCCTTGACTAGATCTAGGGGATCCATCTTGGTCATGACCCTGAATATCTAATGTATCAACGATCATAAGTGTAAGTATGATTTATCTTCTCTAAGCTAGGATTCATTTTTAATTAGTTGCATTTTCCTTTGTATACACATATATCTTGTACCTCTCACCCAATTATGCACACTCCTTTGCATGAATCTTAATCTCAACCATTCACACTAGTTCATAGACTCATGTGTACCAATCACCCCAAATTATAGCCTACGCGCTCAATAGTTTTCACTTCTATTCTAAATCATATGCCTACCCACCAATTTATATGCACTCCAAACCTCAAAATTATGTGGCCTATCTTGATTTTTCTCTTTGACTATAGTGCACTAGATTGCCTATGCACCTCATGCTCTTGCACCAAGTCTTATGGCCATACACCATATAGTTCTATATGCATCACCAACTTTTGTGCACTTTGTGCCTCATAGTTATATGTACCTCACTGGAATATACTCATGAACACATTAACCCTGGACACATGCTCTAAGTGATCCAACTACCATTTTCACCAAAAGGAGATCCCAAATTCAAATTCAAATGGTTTAGATATTGAACATTAAATGTTCTAACCATTACCAACTACCACCTCTAATAAGATTGATGTGCCAAGAATATCCTTCTTGGTAACTAAATAGAGGATATGATTTATCTTATATTCTTATGAGATATATGTAACATATGCTTCCAATTCAATACACAGACATATACAAAACCTATATCTATGCCATTACACATGGTCATAACATCATTAGTTGGCTCTATGCATCTAATTGATATACATGCATTGTTTACATTATACTCTTTATTGTTTTCCCTATTCTCCATAAATGAATAGAAGATGCATTTATTTCAAGTTAAGACTTCCTCTCCATTGAATTTTTTTATTTATTTCACTTAAATATTGCACTATGTATTCATTTTGCATAGCCATGGCTTGGTTATCCCCTGTACACCTCAGTCTTGGGCCCCATGGTGAGGATCATTGCTTCTTATAGCTCACTTCCTTTGGATTCCTCCTTGTGTGATATCCCTTTTATAAACAATCATAACAAATTAAAAAATATATAGAAAACTTAAAAAATAAAAATTTCCTTGCCTTTATCTTTGTTGGTGGATACATATTATGCTTAACTATGTACACTATAGATTCACATATACATGTTACACATGTGCTTCCCATGGTCTTATTTAAGTGGGTGAATGTAGGATATACAAGTTACATATGATCACATATTCATAGGTGATATGTATCTAATTATGCCCAAACTTTAGGGCATTCTCACATTTGAGGCATGCCTATACTAAGGGAATATTTTTTTACATTTCTCGGGAAATATATTTTGGAATTGTGTTATATACTTTTCATGTTTTACACTCCACATGATTTAAAATTGTCTAGACTATACATGAAGAATGACATGTTATTAATTGGTAACAATAAATAAATAATTACTCAAGTTAAGTCTCAATTATCATCTCAGTTTGATATGAAGGATTTAGGTGTTGTAAAAACTATTTTGGGAATTGAAATTAAAAGAGATTGTGTAAATAGGAAACTATGGTTAGATCAAATAAAGTATGTCAAGATGATTTTTTAAAGGTTTATGATGTAGTAAAGTAAACCTTTGAGTCCTCATTTTTTGGTTCATCAAAAACTATCTATTGAATAGTGTCCCAAGACACAATAAGAAATCAAGGACATGTCTCAAGTCCCATATGTTAGTGTTGTTGGAAGTCTAATGTATGCAATGATCTATACCAAAATTAACATTATTCATGCAATGAAATTAGTGAGCATATTTATGTCAAATCCAAGAAATGATCATATTATAGTGAAGAGGATATTCAGGTATCTATGCATGACATCTAACTATGCAATATTCTATGAAATTTATATTTGGAAAACTAGTAGATATCTTGATTGTCATAGATCTACCTGTGTGTATGTGTTTAACTTGTTTAGTGGAGTTTTAATTTGGGTGAGAAAATAATAGGTGAGTGTTTCAATATCCACCATAGAGGCTAAGTACATGGTTGTTACTCATGTAAGTAAGGAATAATTTTGGGTTAAAGTGTTGTGTTCCACTATTGGGTTCATTTAAAATGTTGTAAGGATAGATTGTGACATGTCTAGACTGTATATGTGAAATTTTTTTTTGGGTGGTTTTATCCCATATTTTATATAGCCCATGGTCATGGTTCTCATGTTATTGTTAACCACTTTGAAGGTTTACTACAAATGTGCTTACGAATACTTACACATGCATTAGGGTAAAGCATATTTTTGGTGTACATTATTGTATTATAAAATGGTTGAGTTAATACAATAAGAAGGTTATTATTTTGGGTTTTCCAATAAGAGTTTCCCAAGTGAAATCTTGTGTATTGTGCAATATTATGTGTATGTCATTTCTCCTGTTCTATTTTTAGCTTAAAGTATTTTGTTAATATTGCCTCTCTTGTATTATTTTATTAGGTATATTTTTCACCCTAATTTTCATTTTGCCTATATAGTACTTACATTGACAACACATATTTTTTTATAATTTACATATTTTATGTTACATGGATACATTATGTGTTCTCTTACATGCCTTATGATTGCTTGATTTCCTACATCTATGTGGTTATGATTTTGTATATAGGTGTGTGTTTTCTAAATATCTCATGTCTAGTATTTTCCATAGAGAATAGTTTATTTATCATGTCATGTATTTTATAATCATGGGTAGTATTTATTTCTTAATGTTTTCCTATTCTATGCATGATTATAGGACTAGATTTGCTACATTTTTTATACTATGTGATAGTTAATGTGTGGTACCATGATACTTATCATGCATGTTATAACTTGAGGTATATTCTTATTTATTACATTCCCATGGTATCTACCATACATATATTGTGGCATACTACTATTATTTTGTGTGTGCTTCATTATTATATCTAACCCTTCTAGGGTGCACTATTATATTAGGGCATATCTTTTATTCCTATCCTTATCAATCATATGATGTATATATTTCCATTACACACATCATACCCAAACCTATCCCATGAGATTCATTGATCTTATCTATGCATTTCTATTTAAGGAATCATACTTAAACCTATCTCATGAACTTCATTAAACCTATTTATATGTTTCTACTTGGGGCATCATATACACATTCCCACAATTTGAAACCTATATCTTACTATTGGGGGAATGATGCACCTATGTGTCTACTGATCCTACACTTCTGATATCAAAACATCACATTATCCTCCATGTACTTATTCATATTAGGGGTAGTTATATATATACTTTGGGTACTTTTATTTACATATCTTACCACATTGGGGCATCTTTGTGTTCCCCTTCACCAAGATACATTGAAGCATATGATTTTTCCCTCCTCCCTACTAATTTATTATCATATGGATCATGTATTACTATATATTTATATGATGGTGTTATTATATATCTACATACATGTGTTACATATGTACTTTAAATGAATAAAATACCTAAGCTTATTTTCCTATGTTACACATGGTATGTTTAGTTATTTTATTTTAAGATGAGTGATTCATAGGACTGTCCTTCACCTCAAAAGGGTGTCATACATACAAAAATTATATCTATATAGTCTATCACTAGTGTGAATTATATATGATTATTTAATTACTCAAAATAATATAAACTAACCAAAACAAGAAACACCAAATATCTATTTCTTTGATCAAGAGGCATATTTTATTTTCTAGGATTTTATCTAAAATTCTTTAGTTTTCAAGGTGCATTTAAAAAATCTTTAGATTCCAATTACAATTTTTAGTTCTAATACCATAGTTCCAAGGAGTGATATCATGGTTTTTATACTATCATGTGAATTTATTCTTATGCTCATTTTTTACATTATATTATTTCTAATATATTCACACTAATTTTTCAAGACATTGAATACTTGCATGCATTCTTGATTACTTGTAGATACACCAAATTTACAAACACCAAGATGTGAATGAACTTATCCTGATAATCCATATTATTTATACTTTCATCCCTATTAGGTAATGTCAATTACACACTTAAATTCTTATTTTAAATTGATATATATGCATACATTCAAGCACATGGATCATAGTGGGATGTTATGTAGACACCTAATATTTGTATAACACCTATTTTTTTTGTGTCCTAAATACCCCTATATATACAAATATACCCTAATTTATTCATCATATTCACATATCATCTTATATTATGATCTATTAAGTTTTACAGTGGATTTATCCTTTGGACACTTGTCAAGTATCTTGCACATGTAGCCTACATTGCATGCCTATCATTCCAATTATTGTGCCATCACATAGTTTACCAAGATAAGGTCATAGGAAAGCATTTGATTGTCAAGGGATATGATGTGAATTCATTTCTCCAATTTATAATTAGAACACTCATAATTATTTGAAATACATTGAGCCCTAATACTACTATGTGTAAAATATATTTCTACAACCTGCCATGATAGAGACTCAAGCCACTAACCCTTACACATGTTCTATTCTTGTGACATTGTGGTGAACTGGGTCTCTAACAAATAATATCACTTTTAAATAGTTATTCTTATCAATTTAATGAAGGTAATATATGATCCTAATCATCTATTTATGTCAATGTAACTCAAAAATTTACAAAATTTAAAAACATGTAGAGGTTAGAATTGTAGCAAAGGGTTAGAATTAACAAGAGATATCATAGACAAAAACTAATTTTGTTCTACGTCATAATCATAATTCAACTAATTATATATGTTTTCTAATTCATAGTCATATTTTAAGTTTGTAGATAATTTTTTTCCAACAAATCCAATTACAATGTTGAGGTGTGTTAGTTTCAGTTATTTATCTCTCTCTTATCATTATCAATTTAATAATCAATAAAATAGTATTTTCATTTATTATTTTAGAATTAATGCATCTTTACGTCTATAGTTCATTTTATTTAAATTGGCCATTATGTACATGTAAATATCACATGATAAATTTTTCACTTGACACCTTGAGGTCAAGCTAAGCAACTAGTGTAAAGGATTGGCTATGGATAGGACTATAGGTTGGGATAGTTGTTAGTTGGAATGGATTTGGAATGGGTGGTGGCAAGATATTTTGTTGATGGAACCAAAATACCTCTATAACATCTTATTTCTCATAGAGATACTCAAGTTATGGAAAAATAGATCTCCAAGGTCCTTTAATCTCTAAGATTATGAGGAGGCAAAGCTCTTAATCAATACTAAAACTTGAAAAATGAGGGAAGTTAGGATAAATAACTCATGGGATGAAATCAACTATGTAGGGTTGGATATTCATAGTCAATTTCATCCATAAATATGAATTATATATTATGATTCTAGAGCTAAGGATAAGAAAAAAGTGGTGGAAGTGATGATCTAGGCCTGAATCACATGATATTATCAACCTCTATTCTAGGGGAGGATGATAATTAGTGGATTAGGAATTTGTTTTTTATATCTAAGGTGTTGAGAGAGTCAAAAATTATGTGGGTGATTGTGTTGGAATGGAAAACCTCACTCCTAATCTTAGTGTTGATATCATACTATATATTGATCATGGGACCAGGCACCCTAACCCTAGGGAGAAGACATTATCTAACAAGACTAGATGTTTTGGGAAGTGTCATCCAAAATGTATTAGGTAAGGTGTAAATGTAAGAGATTTTCTAATTAGTTGATAATTCAAATGTATTTTTTGTGTTTTTAGAATCAAGGCTTTGATTAGGATGCTTGCATATATGGGCAAGGCTTTAACAATGTTTTTGTCTTGTTTTGTTTTAAGGAATGTTTTTGAATTGAAAATGAAAAGTAATTATTTATTGAAATTAAATGACTTAAAAGCAAAGAGTGATAATAAAATTTAAATTTAATAAATAAATAATTTTTTGTCTTTTCCAATTAATTTTCAATGCATGCAAGGTAAGAGAGAAAGGTCTACTCTAGCTAAGCAAATGTTGATTTTTCTAACTTTTTTAGATGCAACTTAGATGAAGCTATGAGTTTTTTTTGGTTTTCTAAATGGAGTATGAATGCAAATATGTGAAAAATAAAGCTTATACTAATATGTGAAAAATAAATCTTAAACATAAAATTATTATTAATCTCCTAACACTTGTTTTACTTACTCATTTGTAAGTAAAAAAAACTTTTAATATTCCTAGATCAGAGGCACACTAGATATGAACAATGTTTTATTTTGAATAAAATTATTGTCTAAATTATGATTTTATACTATTATGGGTGAAAAATACTATTTTTACTTTGTAAAAAAACAATAAAAAACAAAATTTAAATAAGATTTTTTATCTACCTAGGTTGATCTAGGGTTATCTAGTTGTTAGTGTGTGTGTGTGAATGAAAAGAATTGAATTGAGAATTGTTTATTTAAAATAGTTGAAATTATGTGTATTTTATCCTAATATTCACCTATAGTTTTAATATAATATTATATACTATTAATTAAACATAATGAATGCAATCAAACAAAGAGACTAACTACTTTATTTATTGCAAAGACTGCGAAAGGAAATGATTATTTTCCTATCAAATTTGTAATTTCTAAAATATAAGTCTAATCTACTCTAAGAAATATTTAAATAATATGATCTAAATAACCAAAATAAGCTAAAATTAAATATCCTCCAACCTAATCGAGGTAGAAATCAATTGAAATCATGTAGTATGTGTTATTATTGTCCTCAATATGCTAGCTCTTTTATCTAGGCAAAGATTTCAAGAACTCTCTAACCAGGAAGATGAACCCATAGATGTCACAAGAGGGGGAAGAATAATAGAGCCATAATCCCAAGAAAATATCATTGATTTTTGTCTAGTTTAGTAAACTATTTGTAAATACCAGGTTGCATAATCAATGACACTTCCTTTCTTGAAATGGTGTAGTCAATCACAAAAAAATAAACGTAGAGCTTCAAAACAATGGTAGCATTCTATGGATATAAAATATTCAAAATTCTAATATCCAATGAAAATTTTAAGGGATCTAAAATTAATCCAAAATTTACTTACTTGTAGAAGAGTAATGGAGGTTTCATGATACAATTTAACTAAATTGAACTAGGAGAATAACTTAGGAAGGACTCAAAAATGACTAAAAATAGAAGAGGGAGTGATCTGGGCCAAATTGGAGGTGAAATCAAGGCATAAAAATCAATAAATGCAATATTAACTTGTAAAAATGCATAAAATAATAAATATTAGGAGATAAATTTATAAGATGGGGAGCAGGTGATAGAAACACCCCTTTTTACAAGGTAGGTTACACAACTATTGATCCCCATAATAGAATTACATCTCTAAGTTGCACAACCACACTTATTTTAAAATGGAAACCCTATTGAGATAGAATAGTCATGTTAGTTTATGAAATCATTATGGTAGTACTAAAATGTAAGTAGTGGTTCGATAAAATTGAGCAGTGGTTTCATCATAAAAGATAGTGGTTTTGTCATGTTTAGAAGGATTTAAAAACTAAGTTGTTAGATGTTATAGAGACCAAATAAAAGAGTATAGGGGGATCTAAAGATAAAAATTAAATAAATAAGTCCAAGTGGATAGAGATAACCCTTCTATAAGCATTCATTAGGATATCATTGCATCATCATCAGACATTGTACTGGACATGTCACACCATGAAATTTTTAGGTGCATACATGTTACCCCCTAAAGAGGACACCTTGTCATGGTTTTATGTGGGTGTGGTCCCAAGTAATGGTGTGTATAAAGGAAATAATAAGTTATAAATACTTACTTGACTTACCTAAGTGGTGCAACAAAGTTGGTCGAGACTTCGTGCAACCTGTAGTTGAATTAAGGAGATCAAGTGCAATATAACAAAAAAATAAAAAATATGTTATTTAATAAAAACATAGATGATAATATGTATTGTATGTGTGCATAAGACCATACTACCTAAATGGACTCATCATATAATTCTATCTGGTACCAAATCATTATGTACTTATAAAAACTATAAAATGTGATACAAAGGATAGAGATGCCATTAAAATGCTAGTTTTGAAGTGTTAGTCATGAAATCTAGGAAGAACATGACTTATAAACATGAAAATAAGCATTAAAGAAAATAGTATGCCAAAGCTAGAAAGATTTTAAACACAAATGGTTAGTTGGAGGCCTAATATATTTAAAATTTTACCAAAAATTCATTTGTGCCAATCGATTTACGAGATTTTTGAACTTTGGGATACCTATGATAAATTTGAGAAAATGAGTAGATGATAAGTAGAGTACAAGATGAGGATGTTGAATCTAATAGTTAGAGGTGGATACAGGGAGTGACAAGTAGGTTTTTCTACATGTTTATAAGGATTTAAAAATAGAGTTGTTAGATGCAGTAGTAACCAAAAGAAAAAGGCTAGGGGGATCCAAATAGGAAAATGAAGGAAATAGGAATGAGTGGATAGAGAGAACCTTGTTATAAGCATTCATTAGGATATCACTATATCATCATCACACTTTATATTGGATATGTTTAACCATATAATTTTTAGGTGCATACATATTGCCCCCTCGAGAGGACACCTTGTCATGAATTGATTTGGGTGTGATCCCAAGTAATGACATGTAGAAAGGAAATAAGAAGTTAGAACTACTTACCTAACTTACCTAACTAGTGCAACATATCTTGTTGAGACATTATGTAGCCTATAGTCAAAATAATGAGATAAAGTATAATATAATTAAAAATTAGAAAACATGTTATTTAAACAAAACCTAAACAAGAATGCATACCGTATGTGTAGGTAAGACCATACCACATGAACTACCTCATCATGGAATTGGATCTAAAACCAAATCACTGTGTACCTATAAAAGCTATAAAATGTGCTACAAAGGATAAATATGTGATTATAATGCTAGTTTTTAAATGTTAGTCATGAAATCTAGGAGCAATATGACTTATAAACATGAAAATAATCATTAAAGAAAATAATATGCCAAAATTGAAAATATTTTAAACATAAATTTCTAGTTAGAGGCCTAATATATTAGAAATTTTGCCAAAAATATATTCATTTGTGTCAATCAATTTGAGAGATTTATGATCTTTGAGTTACTTATGATAGATTTGAGCAAATGATTAATTGATAGGTAGAGTACAAGATGAGGATGGTGAATTTAATAGCTAGAGGTGGAGCCGAGGAGGGACAAGTAGGTTTCTTTGCACTTTTCCATTTTGCCCCAATTTTGAAATTATGTCTAAAACTCACTAAAATCCTATTGAAATTAAAAAATTTAGCTTATGCATGCTTGTGAGGGGGTAAACTATGGATTTTCAAGAATTTTTGTGATTTAGACTTGGTTTCGGGTGTTTTTAGAGGATTATAGGGGGACATGGACGACTAATGAAACCACTGCATCAAGGATATAACCATTGGTCTTTATAGATCAGCAGTTGTGTAACCACCCTATATGCAAAGTGGATAGTTATGTAACTGCATCCAACTGCTAACTACATAATGACCTATGGTGGTTAAGTAACCACTTATGGTAGTTATGTAAATATTTCCTATAAACAAGGGGTTATTTATTTCTGGGAACATAGGGCAAAAGGTATATTTTTTAGAGTAGAAATAATTTGAGGGTTGACTAGGGTTATTTTCTCATTGTAGGGGGGCTATATATGTTGGAGAAATTATCAAGAGTAGGAGTGACACCCATAAATCATGTAAATTTTGATTATAGAGAGTTATCCATTCTTCATCAAGTGGGCATTATACAAATTTCATAGGTGGGGATCATCCCTACCTCGAGTAGGTTATTGTTGACTTTCTTACATACTAGGATCCTAATAGGAACACTTTTATGTTCCCTCAGGCTTCAAGAGAGTGGACCATCACTCTCATGTATTTTTATAGGATTATTGACTATTGATTATAGTTCAGTTGGTGGCCCTCTAAAATGCCACAATTATAATTGAGGCAGTGAGTTGGGAAAATTAGTTTTTTATATTTTGGCACACTCAATGTGGGTGTGAAGAGTGGATTCTATCTTACCAAGATTGATGAATTAGCAATCCCTAATTTATATAAGGTAATCATTAGTATCCCCTCTTCCCAACTAGTTAGGTATAAGGATACTGATAGGTTTTTATATTTTTTACCCTATTATTCACTAGATTAAGGAGAGGTCAACTCGGCTCTCATGGGGCCAAGAGATCTTGGATTTCACTTATAAGGACCTATACCATGTGGCTCAATTAGGAGCACTCTCAATTAGTCTACCCATGCTCTTCATGATATGTATATTTGAGAGTATGATCCCCTACTAGAGGGGAGTACCTATCTGGGATGCAAGGTCCATTAGGGCCTTGATATAGATAGACATGGCTCCCTTTCATGCCTTGCCCCATTCTATTGGGAATATGATGGTAGTAGATCTGATAGCATTTCCCTACTATGGCATGATTAGGTAGTTGGTATGGGTAATGTGTTTATCTTATGGTATCCATCAGGTCCACTTAGATTTAGGAGTGAATTTTATAGGTTGATGTACACCCAATGGATAAGGTGCCTCAGTAATCTAGCATGCCCTATGTGGATAACCTTCTAGTGTTGGTAGTTGTATATAGAGTCGTGTAAAATGCACAAGTAGGGATATTAGGGTGGATATGAGGGTTATCTATTACCTAAGAGATTAATCTAATAGTATTGAAGGGAGTTCCTATTAATTATTTATCTGGAGGAGGAGGAAGAGGATAATAGCAACAAGCATTGCCACCACAACCACCACACTAGGACCCTATACAGTAGGATCTTGCACAATAGTAGTAGTAATTAATATGTGGGGATGGTGAGTCTATTGAGTACGTAGATTTGGATGAGGACTTGTATATAGATGAGGTTGAGGCTAATAATTATGAATTTTATCTAGACTGGTATGAATATGACCCAAGTAAACTATTAATTTGTGTATTTCAACTTAATACTTGATATTGTCTTTAGATTTAATTAGTTAGTAGATTTATTAATTTAAATTTTATATGATTGGATCTAATGTTAATTATTCTACTTTATTATTGCATATACCTTGATAAAATTGAGGACCATGATTAGGGACACTTTGATTAACCTTTTTTAGCTTACATCGACATGACTAGAGGTGAGCTGCTAGAAGACCCCTGATTACCTATCAAGATAGGTTGGTATATTGATGTCTTTACTCTATATTACCATGAATGTATGATGTTGATGAAATCAAGGGTGGATAATAACACTCTTAAGTATAGATCTAAGAGATTAGAGGCTTGGTTGACATAATGGTATTAGGTAGAGGTTGAGCTTCTTCTAGGAAATGTATAAGAAGGGTAACCTCACAGAGAGGAACTAGAAAGAAGAGAGATATAAGCCCTCAAGATAGATATATGGTTTCCTAGGATGGTTATAGTAAGAGAGGCCAAAGGAGCCATAGACCTCATCACTATTCTACATCAAGACCCTCACATAGGAGTAAGATTGGATCTTAAGTCATTTGTATATGTCGATATGTATTATTCACTTTTGATTCTTTTTGGTCTTGAGATATTGAGACACATTGGCCCCCTACAAAGGTGTTTGTATTGGAGATTCATGTTTGTACAAACTTGATAGTTTTTTATTTGATCTAGTAAACAAGTAGGTTTTATAAGGATCCTACAACCTAATAGTTAAAATTTTATCAAAGTAAATTAGAGTAAGCCCCAAGGGCTAAAAAATAGACTATAACCAAAACAAAAAGAAGAGAAAATAAAAACCTATATCAGAAGGCCAAATAGATATAACAAAAAGATGTAATTACTCAGGGTGCATAGTGTCCTCCATGAGTTCCTTGTTGGGATCCTTATCCTCCACCTTGTCCTTCATATTTTCCTTGATAATTCTTGTTTGGGTCCTTTTACTCAGACCCTCAATGGTGTCCTTTGAGAAGATCATCCTTGGTTTCTTCCAAGCCTCCTTTTTCAGGGTCTTCTTGGGAGAGTTAGCTAGAGAAAGGGGTTTGGGGGAGGGTTTGGAAGTGTGTTGAATCGCCTCCTTATCATCTCTCTACCTGCTAGGGGGGTCATCTACCTCATTTATTTTTGTAAATGCCTTTAGCATCTTCCCATATTCTCTATTGATAGATTTTCATTCCTTAATTAGGGTACCCAAACTAATAACTACTTTGTGGAGTTTATCATTGAATTCATCTAGTTGTCTCTTGTTTCTTCAGACTAAATTGGTCAAAATGGCCTTCCCCTTCCCTAAAAACTTTTTTCATCCTTCTCTTCTATGATAATGGGTTTAGGTTTGTAAATAATGAGCTAAAAGGGGATGTCCTCTATGAAGCTTTTAGTATTAGGGATTGTAAGGGAGGGGCTAGTGGGGAGAATCTAGAGTTGTTCTTCACCAAAGGAGTCCTTTTATGTACAATACCCCTTTAGTGAAGCTTATTTCCCTTGTATTCTCTTCCCATGCTTGACAAATAGAATGATGATCCCTTGATGAATTATGGCATTAGCTTCACTAATTTGGAAGGCAAGGGTAGTGCTTTCAAGGGATTTCAATAAAAAAATGGCAAGTTAATTCTATATCCTTAGAATTGATTTAATAAAAGGAAATGATGTGAGAATATGAGCATGGATTTACCTTCCAACTCTAAGTACTTCATAATCTGAAGGTAGACATCTAGATAATGCATCGGTGAATCTAACTTAGGTGCCCCTTCTTATCCATTTATAGAACCTCATTTATTCAAAAGAATTTTTACATCAAATCTAGATTTTTGGATAGATCTTTTAAAGCCTTATATCCCTCACACAATATCCCTATAACCTCCCTAATGAGATCCTCTATAACAGAGATTTTGATGCCTCTCATTTCCACCATTCATTTGTTCCAAGTTAAGATGAAGTCTTTGGAAAGGTCTACATCATGTCTGATGATGCACTACATGTAATCAATAAGCCCCCCTTACATAGCTTTCTCCATACCTTTTTATTGGCATGAGCTTCTACATAGGAAAGTGTCTCCAACCTATCCCATTCTTCTCCCATGCTATACAAACTAGAAATTAAATTGTTTACGTGATGAGATAAATTTACCTTCTACTTTTTTCTACCATTCTCTTTGGGTTTGTGATATAATTTAAATTCCCTTTCCTATCTCATGTAATTAATGTCCCATGCATGATGATGATGATTCATAAAAAGTTTTAAGGCATGATAGATAGGGTGTATGTTTCACATGTGTGTCCAACTCCACCACTTATTAAGACATGATTGCTTCATTTTGAATAGCTTTGCCTATAATGTCAATAGTTTGTGTGTGTGTGTGTGTGTGTGTGTGTGTGTGTGTGTGTGTGTGTGTGTTTGTGTGTGTTTGTGTGTGTGTGTGTGTGTGTGTGTGTGTGTGTGTGTGTGTGTGTGTGTGTGTGTGTGTGTGTGTGTGTGTGTGTGTGTGTGTGTGTGTGTGTGTGTGTGTGTGTGTGTGTTTGCTTTACCTCTTAGTTACTTTTCATTATGTATAATGGGATTTAATTTCTATGTTTTGCTTTTTAGTATGCAGTCTAGATGACTAGGCATGTGATGATATATCATGTATCTTTGTGCTTTTGATATAATGCTAGATAAAATGCTTATGTGTGTGAGAAAAAAAGTATGCAGATAATGTAATGTGATTGATAAATATATGAAACTATAAATCCACTAACATTTATTTTATAGGTGATGACTTAGTTATTTTGTTTACACAACATATAACTTTCAATTTGTATCAAGGAGTGAAAAGGGGAATAAGATATATGTGAGATGATAAGGAATGAAAACCATATATCAATTTTTTTAAGGATAAATCAAGATGCCTAATTTTTATAAGCAAAGGGGGAAAATGTACTTATTTCTAAACTTTAAAAATGCTAACTTTGTTGGCTTCATCCAGATATCACTAGACAAAATCAATTAGTGGAATAAGATTACCCTTTTCAGCATAGGCATGTAGGCAAGCTTTTGAAATAACTTTTTATTGGATAATTTATGATTTAATAGTACTTTTACATTTAGATTTTGTTTTCTATTTGTGACCAACTACACTTAGTCTCATGTGACTATAAAGATACATGGGCTCATTACCAAAAGTTGGATGTAGGTGATTAAGGGCACATCTCCCTAATGCTAACCCCATGTAACTAGTGAGATGAGAGGGTTCAACACCAAATTATAGTGAGGGTGAGAAGTGTGAAATCTAACTTTTTATTTTTCATAAGATTTTGATTTTCATAGGAGTCTATAATTTTCTATTTGCAAGGCCTTTACCCCTAGATCTTGGCTCCAAGAAACTATTAATAATCAAGGATTCATAATTGAATACAAATATAGGTGATTAATGTTACATATTTTTTAGTGTGTTAATGTTATGCTTTAGAATGTACCATAAGAGGAGATCCTACTATGGATAAACTTATATAATAGACTATAGGATAGTATTTTCTAAATTGTGCAAGAAGATGTAGGGGAAAACGTGTACTTACTCGTAAGAACTAAGGAAAGAACCAATGTAATGTTGATTTTGAGAATGTTTTGTATGGGATAGTAGGGTAATATGAGAATGGAATGATATGATATGATACATTCTAAAAGATTCACATTATGCAAATCGATAACTAAATAATCACCAAATAGAACATCCAATATGCAAAAAAACATATAAACTATGAAAATGTAATGAAAATGAGGGTAATGTGATATGAAATTAGTAGATATATAAACATTTTATGTGCAAAGGTTTCATCATTTCACTGAACTCTTTTTCCTCTAGAGTTCATTATTGATAAGCTCCATTATTCAAGTCTTTAGTCACTAGGTAAGGGTCTAACTAGTTAGGTCTAAATTTATGACCTTCTCCTTTTTTTTGTCAATCTAGCAATCAATCCTAAGGAAAAGGTATCCTACATGAATTGGGTGCTCATGGAAATTTTTGTTGTATTTTTTTCCCATACAATGGGCATAATTAATATTATTTTTTGTAATAGTAATGTGATATTCATCTAAAGTTTATATTTTAGCTATTCATTTCTTTCTATATTTTTCATGATCAAGGAAACTCTTGAGAGAAACATAAAGGCTAGGTATCTCTACCTTTACGATAAAATTATCCATATATCTAAACACAATTAAGTATGGAGTTACCCTTGTGGGAAGTTTAATAGTTGTTTTATAAGCCCAAAGTGTTAGATAGAGTTATAAGTCCCAGTCTTGTTTAGAATATCTAACCTTTTTGACCAATATTGACTTCAAGATTTTGTTAATGGTCTCACATGGCCATTTTATTATGGGTAATAAAAAAGTCCAAGTGGTGTAATATAAAAAATTTATTACATATCTCACAAACCTAATGGTTTTTCAAAAAAAACCTATTATCAATAATAATGACTTGTGGGACCCAAAATCGATAAATGATTTAGTTCAAAATAATTTTTTCAATGATTTAACCCATGATTATTGTTAACAACATAGATTTTTCCCACTTATTAAAATACTCAGTGACCATGATAATGAAATTATGACCATCTGAAGAAGAGGGGAGAACTTATCTACTAAATCTAAACCCCAAGTGGAAAAGGGCCATAGAGTGACTATGGATTGCAACACACTAGTGGGAATATGTTTCTCATGTGAAAAATGTTGAATGTTTTCTTATTTATGCACATAATCGACAACATCATGGTTGAGGGTGGACCATAAATATCCCATTTTATAGATTTTATGAGTTGTTGCATGACCACTAAATGTCTACCATAAATGCCACTATGGAAATTAAAGAGGACCAACTCCTCCTAGTTAACACACCTAAGTAACATATTGTCAAAAGATTTGTGATAAATAACCATGTCTATAATAACATATTTGGATGCGATGATATGAAGGCGATGTTTCTACAGGTGAATTTTCACCTTTGGGATAAGTATGGTCTATTAAGTAGTTAATTATATCCATGTACCAAGGAGAGGAACTAAAAGTAGGCTTGTCTATTTAGTAGATCAGTTCATCATGAAATTCAGTATCAACAAGATCTCCTACTTCCAAGGGAGAATCATCTAACCAATTAGTGATTATTTGTCCCTTAATATATTTCTAGTTAACATAAGCTAACTTGAACTTTCTTAAGAGTGTGATGAAATGCCCAAATTTCCTAGAGAGGGATGGATAGGTTAGAAAAGTATGCAAGGCTTGAGATCTCATGATATCTCTTATTTCTTCATTATCATATAATGATGTAACCACTTAGTTTCAAACACTATAGCTAAACATTATTTTTATGTTTGAGTGTATTGTGTCTCGTAATTGATAAAGGTGTGGCTAATGAAGTAAATGACATGTTCTTTGCCAACATCATCCTCTTGGGCCAAAATTTAGGTGAGGGACATTTTATTTTCCCTAATGTAAAGTATTAAGGGTCTATCTAGCTTAGGTTACATAAGCATGGGGGGATATGAGGAAGCAACTTTGAATACTTTCTAGAAATAATTTGTCCAAGTAAGGCCACTAATATTCATAATCAAGCTACTGATTAGATGGCCTATCTATAAAACATTAGGAATTAACCATAAAATAACTCCCAACTTGCCCAAGAATGTCTTGATTCCTGATTATTATGTAGGGGTAGCATTTCCAAGATCACATGAATCTTGATAGGGTCGATATTGATCCCACACTAGGAGATGATATACCCTGGTATTTTTTCACCTATGAATCCAAACACACATTTATCTACATTAATAGTAACACCATATTCAATTAATCACATTAATATGATGTGTAACACCTCTAGGTGATCAATTCATCACCTAATTTCCCTAGAATATCATCCACATAAACATCCACTATATTGTGAATAATATCATGAAATATATGGTTCATATACCTCTAGTATCTTGCCCCAA
This sequence comes from Torreya grandis, assembly GCA_037957365.1. Taxonomy (NCBI): domain Eukaryota; kingdom Viridiplantae; phylum Streptophyta; class Pinopsida; order Cupressales; family Taxaceae; genus Torreya; species Torreya grandis. The sequence continues at coordinate 8,149 of JARHVA010000206.1, read as the reverse complement.
TATTTTTAGACTGAAGGGCATCACAACATAATAGAAGGTCCCCCATGGTGTAGTGAAGGAGGTCTTACTTTGATCTTCATCAGAATGTGAATTTTATTATATCTTGAGAATCCATCCATAAGTGATAACAACTCATATCCTATTGTAGCATCAACAATGATGCTGATGGAAGGTAGAGGGAATTCATAATTTCAACATGTTTTATTGATATCTTGAAATTCTATACATATCTTGATCGTATTTTTCTTCTTGAGAATAGGGATAATATTGGATATCCACTTGGAATAGTTTAATGGATTGATAATCCAACTTTGAAAAGTTTATAACTTCCTCTTTCACCATCAAAGTGAATTTAGACTTGATTTGCCTAAGTTTTTGTTTAACAATATTTTCATTAGGTACCATAGCTAGGTTGTGGACAACTACATCAGGATTGATGCCTACCATGTCAGTTTAAAATAAAGAAAAAGCTTTTGAGAGATTAGTGAGTAGTTACTTATGGTATTTTAATTCCTATGTGGAGAATAAATACTTGAGCTTAAAAATTATGAGACTCTACTCAATCCCAATGTTATGTCAATGCTTTCTTCAATGAGGGAGACATTTCTCTCATCAAAAATGTTACGAGATATGGGAATATTAGGATCTTCACTCTCCATATTGAAAATGTCGTGTTCATCATCTGAGCATAAGTAATCCTTGACTTAAAAATAATAATCATAGTATTCATCTCCAAGGGACGATGTGGGATAATAGGTGAGGAGAAACCCCTATTATGGTGGAAAGACATGATATCATAATAATATCACAAGAACTCAAGAATATTCTCATTAATCTTAGCTAACATAAGGACTAATAGATTTTCATCCTTTCTAACATGGGAAATGGATTGATCTCTAGATTTATTACATACAAGAGGTTCTATCCTAACTTAGATTATGAAATCAGACTCTAGTATGGTAGGATGAGGATCAAATCATGAAGATGAAGCATCCATGGAATCAACAAGTGAGTTGATTTCCCTATGAAGTGATTCTATAGAAATAAAATCAAAGCCTTTATAAAGTTCATGAAAAATAGCTATATATAGCTTAAGATGTTTAAATTTAGTTTGATAGACCTCAAAGACCTAGTTGGAAACTAGTTATGAGTCACTTTGGATCCTTAAGTTATGAGTACATAAATGAATTTTCAATGAGCATGCCAAGAAATAAGGCTTCATATTCAGCCCCATTATTTTCACAATCAAATTCTAGCTTAAAAAGGCATGACTCATCCCTTATGAGAAATTATATTAACTCTTACCTATACACTTAAACGACACTTGGTCCTATCATAGTAGAGAACCCATTAATCATGTGTGGAATAAGGAGTGTCACTTGGAAATTTTTGTTTATCCTTTAATATCTTAACCATATGAATATCAAGCATATATGTTAAACCTTCTTGAGGTTCCTAGTCTTGAGACTCAGAAGAGTGATGAGTCATTTTATGTTTTAGGGTGAAGGGAAGAGTCTACAAAAATTTGTAAGGCACACTCTTGTGATCTAATTTAAGTAAATAAATCACTTATGGAAATTTAAAATGCTTGCTTCTAATATATGGATTGAGTTAGGCAATCACTTTTGAGAGCTCAAAAGGCTACTTACTAGGCCTTCTCTTTAGTTTAAGAAGTATGCGAACATAGTTACAATGAATTTTTGGTGTGGGAAGTATGCCAACATAATTATGATCGTATTTCAGGGTGGAATTTTTAGTAAATTAATTATGCAGCTTAAAATACTATTGGTAAGACATAGGTGATTTTATTTTTCCCATTATTATGTGTGAGAAGGCTCATAAGAAATCAATGAGCATCTTCCTAGGGGCCACCTTCCTTGTTAGGGGGAGAGAGGGCCTCTCTTTATGAAAATACAAATAAGATTGAGATCCAATGTTAATCTCTATGATAACTATTATTAAAGTATGAATCTTTTCCTTAAGTACTAACATGGATGGGGGAGAAGGAATGGTCTGACTGCATGTTGGGAAACTCAAAATATGATGCAAATTACAATTAGGTCTAGGCCAAAGTATAATGGATGACATCTCAAGAGGATGCAAACCCAATGGATTAGGAAATTTGAAATCCTATATGGTTCTATAATAACATGATCTAGGAGCATGCCTTGAAGAGGTTATGGTTGACCAATTTTGCCCACAGGCAAAATTTTAGTCACCTTCCTCCCCTGCTGTTTTAATGCCAGTCATCTTCAGATTGCATGAGTTCAACACAATTTTTATCGGCCTAGTTCAAGTTCATGCCCTTGCGTAGGGCAGGTGCTCCAACATAAAAGGGAAAAGATCTGGGTAAAGTTCAAACCCGGGTAAGTGCAAAGGCAAAGCGCGGACAAAATTTTTGCAAACTTTTTGTCCGCAGGAGAACATCCACAGACAAATGCCCACGAAGAAATTAAGATGGCCTGAAGCTAGCAAGGGACTCGATGATGACCCAGAAGACGTCAATTTTGACAAAGAGGAATGGCCATTTGTTTTCAAAACTGGTAGAATGCTAATCAAAAGCTCAAAATGCAGTGACCCACCAAAATGTTCACCCAAAGGGGCTGAAGGAGTCAGAAGAGACAAAACTAAGGAAAAGACAAAGTGACAAGCAAGGAATGAGTAAGCAGTCAATTCAAGTGGCAAGAGGAAGCACCAATTTGAGAAGTGACTCCAGCAGGTGAAATAGTGGTTGCAATTGATCATGAGAGGACGCAAATAGCTAGTAAAGCAACTGATTTTCTCCATATTACATTTAATGAGTGGACAAACCATGTATTGGCCTTGAAAATGCAGATTTCAAGTAGACAAAATGACTAACTCATTAATGTTTTGAGCGACTTATTCTTCCCATGAAGGGATGTGTATGCCACTTGTAAAAAAGGGAGCGCCAAATGGCCTCCTTGTTTCTCCTATATATGAAAGACTTGTCATTTGTAAAGGAGATTTTCCACATTTTTGCTAAGGCGTAGCCTTGGCAAAATTTCCACCTGAATCAAATAAAAGTAGTTTTTACCTCCATTTGGATAGATATATCCGAGTATGTCTTGAGTGTTTGTTTTGTGTCCAATCATTGTTTTCTTGATGCTCTCACAGATTCAGCACCAGCATACCTGTTATCTACAAGTCACCATTTTTGCAGTTGAAAAGAGAAGGGTTGACATTTGAGAAGACCAAAATAGATAGGAGTTACTTACAGTGTGCATTCCACAGTGCCTTAGTGATTTTCTGTCTCTTGTGCCTTCATGAAAGCCTCCCTTGCTAGTTTTAGCAGCCTGGTCCTTCTGCCAAGTGCGTAGTGTATGTATGCATTTGTCTGATTTAGAGAGTGGATGTGTGAAGGTCAACCTTTATTTTGGTGCATCGCCTCTTTTAGAGTAGGTAGTTTGTTTTCCATGCATTTCTTCTCCCTTTTCATCCCCCCCTTTATTATAGCTATCTATATCTATATTTTGCACTGCTTAAAACAAACATGATGCATCAAAGGGAGCTAGCCCTTATCTAGAGACTCTCCTCTCCTACTTCACCATCCCATAGGTGAGAGAGGAGTTTCCATGTTGTGAGGAAAGGGTAGGAACCTGTTTTCCTGCCACTGGGTGTACTTTCACACGTCAACAGTTCTAGCACGCCTAGTGGGACTAACTGGGACAGGTTTTGTCAAAAAGAGTTGAATAATTTTGGTGTGTTCTTCAACTGACCAGCCTTTGGAGGCTTTTGCATCAAACACCAATGGTGACTCTGAGTTAATTCAACTGGTTAAGTAGTTTTGGTACTGTACCATCAAGAAATAGCATTCTGATATGTATAATCCCATCGTTCAAAGCCATGGACCCTATTTTCCTTGGCCAGCATGGCTATGATCCTTACCAGCCTTATGTTGATCCTTATCAGGTTCAATATGGCCAATCCCAGCCCATTCATGAGCTATATCAGCCTTATGCCTAGTCTTCTCAATATGTCACTACTCCCACTCAACCCAGTCTCTTTGCCAATCAACCCATTTCTGCCTTCAAGCGAACACTATTGGGATATGAAAAATATGTAATAGATCTTGACACCAGAAGGGGATGTGGCCAAGAAGTTCTTGATCATGTCATCCATCAAGTGATAAATGCACTAAATTAGGTTAAAAAGGAATGGACTCCCTTTGAAAGAGCCAATTGGCACAGGCTTATAAGTGAGATGCTAGATGTGGGTGGTTTGATTGCATCTTTGGAGGAGACGCTGAGTATTTATGAGAGGCAGCCTTATCAAGTCTATCAACCTACATATTCACTACCCCAAGCATCATATCCATCATATATAGCCCCTGCTTATAAGCTAGATCAAGCCTGTCAAAGTCTTTTCCCCAATTATGTTGAGGATAGTTTTGAAATAGCAAACCTTGTGTTTAAGGCTAATCTTGATAGATAGATCGAATTGGCAAACCTTCAGATGCAATAGTCCATTTTGGCAATGAGGGAAATGGAATCTAAATCTTTGCTACCCTCTCACATTATGGCCCCATCAACCCCAAAGGAGATGCCCAGTCTGAATTTCTTGAGTTGGAATCAAGTGGTTGAATCTCATAACAGCAAAGAGGAGAAAGATGTCATCCAAAATGAAGAAATGCAAAATGAGGGATTATCTGGCTAAGCAGGTTAAGGAATTAGAGGCTAAGATGAGACTATTGAGAGAGAGAGAAATGGAGCTTTCAGATGCTGCAGACCAGCTAATGCCAAAAGGTATCCCTTTCACCAATCCACAAGCTAATTTCAATATTGATGAAGTGTTAGGGAAGTGGAGGGATGAAAATCAAGAAGTTTTGGCCCAAGGTCTACCCCCTCCTATTCTAGAGAAAACTCCCTCTTGTATGCTGAATCCTTTCTATCAGATGGTGCTTGCTCATTCTGACTTATCTGATGCATCAATCGATCCTACCCTCAATCTTGTGCACCTAGCTTTCTAGCAAGCCTCTCTTTAGACATATTTCCCTATGCATGAGTAGACCCTCCCAATTATTCCCCAGCCTCCTCAGGCCTTTAAACATGATCTCCAAATTCCAAGAGCCTAAGACCTTCAAAATGATAAAGTTGTTGCCTGCTCACAAAAGCAAGAGTCCAATCCTAGGACCACGAGCTGGAAGCAAATAGTTGAATCTTGGACCAACAAGGAGGAGGAGGAGGAAGGTTTTAGTCTAATTCTTGAAGAAGAAGAGGCTACTCTTGCCCCTGATAATGATTGTGACTTTTAGGAAAGGATTTTCCAAGAAGATTTAGATAGGCAAATTGTAGAATTGGAATCTAGAGCAGGTCTCCTTAGTGAACGTGTGATGGACATTTCATACCAAATAATGGATTCCATGTCTAAATACACTTCATCTAAACACCTCCAAGAAAGCTATCAGGCCTTGCCTGATATAGATTATACTCAGTGTAGGACTAACTAGGGAAAGTTCATGAGTATGGATGAGGAGGAGATCACCTTAGGTGACATGGAGAAGCATTGACAACCTCTTGTTCATGTTTTTAATGATTCATTTGAATCCATTGAGGTAGGCTGCACTGTTCTTTAAGGAGGCTATGAGCTAGATAAGAGTAGAGAAGGCAGCATTGGGGTTCTAACAAGCATGCAAAGAGGCTGTATTTTTTCATATTTACCCCTTTAGTAGGTTGGTGAATCTGAAGATTTCTTTTTTGAAATCATCAAGGAAGATGGCCATACCATGGAACCCGAGCATGAGGTAGAGGAGAGTAAGCCAGTCAAGGGTGCGTATCAAGGGGCTTAGGGTGATGAGCCGGGTAGCAATTGATTTCTTGATGGGAAACACCAGCTTGAAGAACTAGTAGGAGGCAAGCTTCCAAGAACAAATAGAGTATGTATACGTTGGGAGCATGTTTGAATCTCCACTCGAGTTCCAGCCAAACCAGGTGACAGGCAAGAGGAGCAAGTCACCAACTCTCTTTTTTATTTAGCTACTTGCCTGGCACCATAAGTCTTCTTACTTGGAAGGGGACTTAAGAAATTTTCCCTTTGATCCAAGAGGGAAGCAAATATTCCTAGTTAGTTGTATATAGTAGTTTGTTTTTAGTTTATTTTCCTGCTTTCCCTAAGTGTAGTTACATAGGTAGTGTTTTTAGCCTTGTGTGTTTCCCTTTGCATGTGGGGTAAGAAGGCTTCATGTTTGATTCTTGGATCTTTTGGGGCTATTTATAATTCTTTCATAGCTACATATGACTCCACACCCAATAGACTGCAAGGCAACTGGATTCTAAGCATAGCAGGCATGCTTCCCCTGTGAGTCACCAATCTGTTGACCAATTTTGCCCACAGGAAAAATTTTAGTCACCTTCCTCCCCTACTATTTTAATGCCATTCATCTTCAGATTACATGAGTTCAATGTATTTTTCATCAGCCTAGTTCAAGTTCATGCCCTTGCATAGGGTAGCCGCTCCAACATAAAAGGGAAAATATCTGGGTAAAGTTCAAAATCGGGTAAGTGCAAAGGCAAAGCACAGACAAAATTTCTGTGGAGTTTTTGTCTATGGGAGAATATCCATAGACAAATGCCCATGAAGAAATTAAGAAGGCCCAAAGTTAGCAAGGGACCCGATGACGACCCAGAAGACGTCAAGTTTGACAAAGAGGAATGGCCGTTTGTTTTCAAACTGGTAGAGTGCTAACCAAAAGCTTAGAATGTAGCGACCCACCAGAATGTTCGCCTAAAGGGGCCAAAGGAGTCAGAAGAGACAAAACTAAGGAAAGACAAAGTGACAAGCAAGGAATGAGTAAGCAGTTAGTCCAAGTGGCAAGAGGAAGTGCCAATTTGAGAATTGACTCTAGTAGGTGAAATAGTGGTTGCAATTGATCATGAGAGGACGCAAACAGCTAGTAAAGCAACTAATTTTCTCCATATTACATTTAATGAGTAGAAAAAATATGTATTGACCTTGAAAATGCAGATTTTGAGTAGACAAAATGAACAGCTCATTAATGTTTTGAGCGACTTGTTCTTCCCATGAAGGGACGCGTATGCCACTTGTAAAAAAGGGAGCGCCAAATGGCCTCCTTATTTCTCCTATTTATGAAAGACTTGTCATTTGTAAAGGAGATTTTCCACATTTTGCTAAGGCATAGCCCTAGCAAAATTTCCACTTGAATCAAATAAAATCAGTTTTTACCTCCATTTGGATAGATATATCTGAGTATGTCTTGAGTGTTTGTTTTGTGTCCAATCATTGTTTTCTTGATGCTCTCATAGGTTCAGCACTAGCATACATGTTATCTACAAGGCACCATTTTTGTAGGTAAAAGGAGAAGAGATAACATTTGAGAAGACCAGAATAGATAGGAGCTACTTATAGTGTGAATTCCATAGCGCTTCAATGATTTTCTATCTCTTGTGCCTTCATGAAAGCCTCCCTACCAGTTTTAGCAGCCTGGTCCTTCTGCCATGTGTGTAGTGTATGTATGCATTTGTCTGATTCTAAGAGTGGATGTGTGAAGGTCAACCTTTATTTTGGTACATCACCTCTTTTAGAGTAGGTAGTTTCTTTTCCATGCATTTCTTCTCCCTTTTCATCCCCCCCTTTATTATAGCTATCTATATCTATATTTTGCACTGCTTGAAACAAACATGATGCATCAAAGGGAGCTAACCCTTATCTAGAGACTCTCCTCTCCTACTTCTCCATCCCGCAAGTGAGAGAGGAGTTTCCATGTTGTGAGGAGAGGGCAGGAACCTATTTTCCTACCAATGGGTGCACTTTCTTGCGTCAACAGGTTCAAAAGTAACAAGAGTAATATGTGAAGTACAACATTCCCTTGTGTGGTTTAGTATTGGGTGATCATGATGGTAGTCACATGAAAGGTTGTTATAAAAAGAGACCTCTTCATTCTATGACATCTCTCTCATACAAAGATCAGGTAGACTTATTAACCCCTCTTGGGGTCCCTAGTTTTTAGACTTAGATAATTCATAGGTTACTAACCCTCATGGGTCAAACAGGAGGATGAGTGATGTGTCCTCTTCTAATAGATTGATGATTTTATCTATAGACATGTTGAAAACTATCAAATTGATGACTAGCTCCAAACTAGTGACCTTTTTAGTTGTTAATACATCTTTCT